>CP126890.1:291490000-292066526 GCA_030440675.1 Furcifer pardalis
CAATTCAGCGTTTACTGCTGCACAGGCAGTGTTGGCATTGGCATTTCTGCTGCTCTTTCTGGACTGCCCGCCACCTCTACCGATAGCGGGAGAGTCTGGGGACCTTATCCGTTTGGTTCCAACCTTTGTCCGAGCTCGCTGGGCAGCACCACAGTGGAGAATGCACGCCTCCCCCAGGCACATGTTTTTGGCTGTAACACTGCTCATGGAACTCAGACAAAGGTTGGAACCGAGCGGATCAGGTCCCCAGACTCTCCTAATGCTGATAGAGGTACAAAATGGGCTCCCCTGGTGACTGGAAAAACCACTCAGGAGGAAGCAGCAGCATGGAAAAGGTAGGGAGACTGCTTCATCATTTTTGTGGGGGTGGGGGACAATCATGTCTGGCATTTTTTGGCTTTTGGGGGGGGGCATTGTTTGAATTTTTGGGGGGATTTTTTTGGTCCGGTAGGGACTGTTTCCCCTTTTTGGGGGTGGAAGACAATTGTGTCTGGCATTTTTTGTAATTTTTTAATTATTTTTTTTGATCTGGTTGGGACCTTGAAACTTTTTAAAAATGCATTCCTATGGGAAAACATGTTTCAGTTTACAATTTTTTTCAGGTTACAACGGAGGCTGTTGGAACAGACCTCCATCGCAACCGGGGTTTTTACTGTATGACCATTAGCACAGGACAGCTAACCTCACTCTAGGGAAACTTCTCCCCCAGGAAATACTCCCTGGTGGTTACAATCCGTTTGTCTTTACATCTGATATGAGAAAAGCATTTCCGTACGTCTTGCAATTCTGAAAGCTAATTCGGGAAGCCAATGACAACAGGGACAACCTTTCAGGCAAACCAACAAAAATCTCCCTCTGCTGTCAGACGAGAACCACAGTAGACCAGCCAAAGGGAAGAGTCCCAGCAGGAGTCTGGAGACAGACAACACAAAGCAACTCATCCCACAACCCCAAAGGGAAGGCCCAGGGCCGACAAGCACCAAGCCAGAGGGCTTGCAAAGGGGAGGAAGGGCATCAACCAATACCGGGAAACACTAGCTGGAAACAAAGCAGACGGTTCCACGCTATGAGCCACTTTCCAATTCAAGGCTTCTCTAAGCAAGAGGTCACAAACACAAGAGGAGAAAACGCAGGCTCGGCCCAGCTCACTTTGCAGTTGCTCTCTGCGCATGGACAGAGGACCCCCTTACCTTTGGAGGCTTTTGATGCAATCTGGAACCCTAGTTCTGACTCCTGCAGAGAGAAGAGCTTTGTCCCTTTCTGCCGTCAGTCTCCACAAGAGACACCTTGCTTTGACAACCGCTGAATGAGCAAATGCCAGTCGCCTCCCCAGCTGGTCTGTCACAGGTGCCAGGACTGGCAGAAGGGCAATGTGGGTGGGTGAGTGAAGTCAGGATGGGAGAGGCCGTCCCTCTGCTTTGCTTTGAACCCTGAGACACACACACACACACATACACACACCTCTCCAGCCCAAGGTGTCTCTGCCAGTTTGGACGGAGCTGCTCACGGAGCCAACAGTCCCCCAGTCATGGCTCACATGCTTTCCTGGGAGAGCAACCCCAGGTGGGCAGGGCTATCCCCTGGGCTGGCATGTGGTGCAGATCAGCGTGGGTGGCAGGGAGCGGCAGCTGGGGTGGGGGCGTGCAAGGAAGTGTGGAGCAGCAAGCACCGAAGGGGATGCAAGCAAGCTGGGGCAAAAGACATCACACCCGTGGAAGTGACTCAGAGGAGGGAAGGCGGAGGAGCCCTGGCCAGGGAGGCCGGCTGGCCACTCGGAGAGGCTGGCCATGGGTAGGGAAAGAGTGTTTTCTCTGGGGCTCATGGGAGTCCTGATCCTCCTGGTTAGATATACAGGCTTAAAGCTAGAAACTTCCCACTAGAGGAAAAGTCAGAACAAAAGGCAAAGTTTGATAAAGGCACTTTTTAAAACTACTTCTTCTTCCATGTCAAGGCCAGGCGTGAAACTGCCAAAATGAAGGCACCTTTGAGTGAGTTCATTCCATAGTTCCTTTGCCAGAAACATACACAAGTTTGGCCAATGACAAAGCCAAGAAAGCTGCTTTATTTTGGCAGTTCAAAGTTTGATCAAAACATGAAAGAAGAATAGTTCCTTTCATCTGACCTAGTGTGAGAAAGATTAGCCAGCCACACAAGGTTACTGTTGCCCAGGGTACACCCAATTGTGGTTCAAAAATGCCACAATCTTCAAGGAGGCTCTTTCTGTGTACCTACAATTCCCAGATGCATCCACCACCACCTCTCTCTCTCTCTCTCTCTCTCTCACACACACACACACACACACCTTGCCTTCCACTCTTGCTGACTGGGGGATTCTGGGATCTGTAGTACAGTATAAGGAAGTAACATTACCCAAGTTCTGGGACAAAAAAATTCGGGACAAACAGAAAGTAATTGGAAAATGACTAAAGTAAGGCTATTGTACTTTAGACCCAGTGTGGTAAGATAAGTATCACTGGAGAAGGCGACAATGCTAGGAAAAGTGGCAGAGGCGTAGCTACCGCCGTATCAGCCGTATCAATTATACGGGGGCCCCGGGTTACGGGGGCCCCCAACGGCAAAAAATAAAATTAAAAATAAAAAAGAGCAAAAATTTACTGCGCATGCGCAGAAACTCAATCTGATGCATTGCGCATGTGTCAGATTGAGTTTCTGCGCATGCGCACTTTATTGGAGCCATTTTTGGCTCCAATTTTTTAAAAAAAGCCGGAGTCGGAGAGTCGGAGTCGGAGCCGCAGCTTTTAAGCAGCGAGGCAGCCCCGACTCCGAGGCCCTCCCCCCGGTCGCCGCGGGGGCTCCCTGCCTGCGCCAGCCCGGGCGGCGCTCTCCACGGTCGCCGCTGGGGTGGGAGTCCACCAGCTGCAGGACCAGCTCGCGGGCGCGCCCCGTCCCGCGGCAGGCGGCAGGTCACCTGGAGCGCGCCTGGAGCTGACCTGCCGCGCGCGCCTGGAACTCACCTGCCGCCTGCGTGCGGGATGGGGCGCGCGAGCTGGTCCTGCAGCTGGTGGACTCCCACCCCAGCGTCGAGGTGGAGAGCCCCGCCCGGGCTGGCGCAGCCGGCCAGGGAGCCCCCGCGGCAACCGGGGGGAGGGCCTCGGGGCTGCCTCGCTTCGCCCGCTCGCCTTCCACAACTGCCCCTTGCCTTCGCCGTGCGCGGCGAGGGAGCGATTGGCAGCAGCAGCGGCGCGGCGGCGGTGACAGCAGAGGCGGAGGAAGAAGAGGCCCCAGGATTAAGGTAAGTGAGGTTTTTGTGTTTCGGGTGGGTGGGTGGGTGGGTGGGTGGGTTGAGGTGTGTGTGGTTTTTTTTTTTTACATTTTAATTCTATTTTATTGATTTTATTTTTATTTATTTTATTTTTATTTTTGGCCCCGCCCACGACGTCATGACGTTGGCTCCCCCCATGACGTCATGATGTCATGACGTTAGCTCCGCCCCACATCTAAAGGGCCCTCAAACAATTTTTATACGGGGCCCCGGCAAGGTAAGCTACGCTTCTGAAAAGTGGGAGGGGGTTAGGAAAAGAGGAAGACTGGATATGGAATGGACGACTCAGTAAGGGAAGCCACGGACATGAGTTTGCACAGCTAGAATAAGGCTATTAATGGACCTTTTGAGGGCACTCATTTGTAGGGCTACCATTAAACCAGGCAGGACCTGATAGCATGTAATAACAAGCAGTGGATGCAGTACATGCCGCTTTTCCTCTGCTGATACTAAATTCCCCCATAGAAAGACCCTTGCATTTTCCTGGCACTCCTGTAAAATTTAGAACACTCTGACCCTGTTAAATATCCATTTATCACGCATGATCAGACTCATCTGTCATTTTCACTGTTTCACCCAATGCCCGATTTCCTTATAAACAAAGCCCTGTGGGAAGAGATAAGTGACTCCCTTAAGGTTGCAGGGTGTGATTTCAATACCAGTGGCAAGAGCACAATAGTAACAGCCAAAGCCTGGCCACAACAATATTTTGGCCCCTGAAGCAGAAAAGCATTTTACCCTGTAGCTCCCTAGGAACAGAAATACAATAGCAGCTGAAATCCTGTTGCTTAGTATAGTAAGACACAATTAGAGTAAGTCCATTGAACTGACACACCAAATCCCCACTGATTCCATGGGCCCACTCTAGTTGCAAATTACAATCCAGTGGAACCTCGGTTAATGTAATTAATCCATTCTCCGGGATGTTTCTTATAGCAAAATTTACTTTAACCGAATTTCTCATGGGAATGCACTGAAAACCAATTAATCCGTTCCCATACAATTCTGTAAACCGGGCCACCATTTTCTATGGATTTGCTTTTGTTATGCAATTTTTATGTCAACCGAGCCATTTGTTAACTGAGGTTTCCCTGCACTAAACATTAGGATTTCAAAGCCATTTGTTGTACTTTTGCGATGCATCTCAGCCTTGCAGCCTGCGGTGGTCACTTCACTTTGTCTCATGGCAGGTTTGATGCTGCCTGTGAAATCAAAGGAAGTATGCCTCTAAATCCCCACCCCACCACTGGCTCATTTAGAGCAGGATCACTCATGCTTTTAAAAGTTTTTAATTAGATTTTTAATTGGTGCGGGTGGGAGGTAGTTTTTCAATGTTTTTAGGGATTTTAAGGGTTTCTATAGTTTAGACGTTGGGGATTTTATGTATGCCGCCCAGAGTTGCATGTCGAGTGGGGCGGCTGTACAAATTGAATGAATGAATGAATAAATCCCAGTTCCTGGGACACTCAAGCAGGGTCCATCAAGAAAGTCCCTATAGCCAGGTACCAACCTCTATAAAGAGAGTTCAATACCGCAGGTTATTGGGCCAGTCAATATCAACAAACGAGAAAAGGATCTTTTGTAAAGTCAACAGCTCTTAATTGCCCAGGATGGTAGGCAGCGTCAACCCTGATCCCCATCAGGACTGAACTCATAATGTTTTGGCTGCAGTACAGCAAGTTAACCAGTGCGCTGCCAGAAAGGAAGTCCTCAGACTTACTGTCAAATCTGACAATAACCAGTCACTGGTTTCTGGGAAGCAGTGAACCAAGAGGTCTTAAACTGACCCTTGGAGTGGCTTGACCATCTACAGTTGGGGCATCCAAACCAAGGTCCAGCCCCCAGGCCCCCTGCCCCTCCCCCTCCCCCCGCAGCCCTTGATACCTGCCCTCGATGACCGTAATGATGTCATTCATCTGTATAAGGAGCTTATCCGGCTCTTCAAAATCTTGCAGGGCACGCATATCCGTGGGCTGTGCCTGGCAAATTGGGGGGGGGGGGGGGTTGGAGTGAAAAGAGAGCAAAATGAGACAGAGGAGGAAAAGGAATCTTAATGAAGATGTGACTCAGCCTGAACCTAGCAGATGTGCTGTCACAAAAGCCTGTGCATACATCAGACCACTGCCACCCCCACCAAAGAAAAGCCACTAGTCATGCCCGTTAATTGGAGCCTGCACACTCTGTCAAAGAAAGGAGGTGTATGAATCAGCAGTGGTTCTTGTGTCTAGGTCAGCCGTGAAACTGTCAAAATGAAGGCACCCTTGGGTGAGTTCATTCTGCCGTTCCTTTTGCCTGACCTAGTAGGAGAAAGATTAGCCAGCAACACAAGGTTGCCATTGTCAGGGTACGCCCGATTGGGGTTCAAGAATACCACAGTCTTTGAGGAGGCTTTTTTTGTGTTTATTTATGTCTTGATTAAATGCCTCTCTCTACTGCCTGCCTGAGGGGCCTTCCCATTCTGGTTGGTTTCCAATAGGACAGATACAGAACAAAACAGACAGGTGGCATTTAAAAGACAATCCACGGCATAAACCAGATCCCCCTCCATAGTGACTTGTGTTAAACTTTCTTAAATGGCAACTGCTCAGTCAGCAACAGTCTGGCCAGAGATGGAAATATAAATTACGGGGAGGGGGGGGGAGGAGATTAAATGAAGAATATTCCTGGCTAATTAACTAATTGGCTGCTGATATAAGAACTTTAAGGTCACAGTGGCTTAGTGGTTAAGATGCTGAGCTTGATGACCAAAAAGTCAGCAATTTGAAACTCGAGTATGGCATGATGAAGTGAGCTCCTGTCCCTGTCCCATTTACTGCCAACCTAGCAGTTCAAAAGCAAGAAATGGCAAATAGATAAATAGGTACTGCTTTGGCAGGAAAGGTAACAGCATTCCATGCACTCTGGCATCTAGCCATGCCTGCCACATGACCATGGAAGCAGACAGCTGTAAATGGAGATTAGCAACAGCCCTCTAGAGTCAGACATGACTGGCTTTCCAGCAACAGAGATTTTTACCTTTGCCTTGATAAGGTCTCTCAGGTAAAGGTCTCCCTTGCTCACAAGCCTGCCTAGGGTGCAGTGCTCATCTCCATACATGGCTGAGCGAGCGAGAGCAAACTTTAGCTCAGATAAACCTTCGTCACTCTGGAGGCAGAAATTTCTACACTGACTTCCAAGCTTCTGGCAAAACACAGTTTCCTGTTGCCCCTGGAGCTGCAGCTCCAGACATGGAGCTACTGGCCTTTAGGAAGGGTGTGAAGACCTGGCTGGCAGGACAAGTGTGGGGTAGCAATGGTTTACTGTCCTCTCCCCGCTGGCTTATTTAATATCTCATAGCCAGCCTCTCTCTATTTTATGAAGGAATTGTTTTTAGATTTTTAAACCGTATTGAATTTGTGATTTTATATGTTTTTACATGATGTGTTTGTAATCCGCCCTGAGTCGCCTTGGTGAGTAGGGCAGAATAGAAATTTGAATGAATAAATAAATAAATAAATCTGACTGTAGAAGCCTGGTTTGCTCCAATCAAAGTGCACACATTTAGCATCACAAACCCTGATTGCGGTTGGATGGAATCCCTGTTGTTTTTACTGCCACAGTGCAATCTGGTTATTGGCCAAAACCAGGACATTTGCCAGGCTCAAACAAAAGCCACTTATTGGGCAAATGGTAGCCACTGCAGTTGCCTGTTCCTTGGCCACCCTGGCAACAAAGACACCCCTTTACAGCATGACCTTTGCTCTGTGTGAATGGGCCACATCCCTCACCCTCTCCCCTTCTTCCAGCCAGACAATACCTCCAGCAAGAAGTCACGCAGGGCCAGAAAAGTGGGCCTGTCCTCTGGCTTGTGTGCCCAACACTGCAACATGACGTTGTAGATGTCCTGGGGGCAATCTTCCGGCCGGGCGAGCCGCTCACCTTCTTTGTCAATCTTGTGCAAAATCTAGTCAAAGAAAGGGAGACTCATGTGGCAGAGTTGGATTGGCCAGATGCAAACATCTGTACTAAGGATTCTTGTTGTTGTTGTGTCATATCTGATTCTGCATAGCGGTGATCCTCATGGTGATCAACCTGAAGATTATCCTGGGAACATTATAATGCCGTGGCCTTCCATCTTTCTGCATCGTAGCGTGACACCCATAGTACCAAGAATTCAGTTCCACAAGTCAGTTTCTGGTCCTGAGCCCTTTTGGCATGCAAAGTCCTGATCAGCTCCAAGCCAGGATGGATGAAGCTGCTGCCCTCCATCCAGATGGATCCAAGTGGGACCATTTAATGCACTTGGGGACCATCACTCTTCCCTGTGGACTTCACCACTCAAGGCCGTTAAGCAGTGGTGGGCTTCAAAGATTTTACTACCACACTGTGGGCGTGGCATGGTGGGCGTGGCCAGGGGGAAAGCCCTGCATTGCACCCAAATTAGCACTACTTTAATTCAAAACTTGGATGGGCAGAGGGGCCAGCCAGAATTTCTGCTACTGGTTCTGGTGAACTGGTGTGAACCTGCTGATGCCCACCACTGCTGTTAAGTCTTCAGGGTTGTCAGGTTAGTTAACTGCTGCCTGACAATCAGCATTGAGCAGTAGGTTCTACTCTATTCCCATAGTAGAATAACCTGGCCAGACTGGCAAATAAAGATTACATGCATCATTCTATAAAGGACAAATAAACTCCCAATCTCAAGTAGCTCTGATCTGGATTAAACTGTCTTAGAGACGGTACCTGACTGCCATTCAGGCCAACCCATGGCTCCTGTCCATAGGTGAACATCTCCCACAATGTGACTCCAAACATCCAAGTGTCACTAGCATGTGAGAAGGTGCGGGTCTTCAGGCTCTCGGGTGCACACCTGGTCAAGGGAAATTTGGGGGCCAGTGGGAGAAAAGTGGAAGATAACAGAGAGAGAGAGGGAGAGAGAGGCTGTCAACCACTGAGCAGCTAAAGACAAACTTTAATTCAAAACACAGATAGACCTGAGCAAAAGGACAGAAAGCGAATCAAGCTACTTGGCCCAACTTGATTTGGCCCACCAGGGAGAGCTTGGAAGCCACGAGTAACCTATTTATATGCACCCTGTTCTGCTTTTGTCTCTATCTATTTTGTGGGGAATGGTAGAAGGAGGCAGGAAAAGAGGAAGATCAAATATGAGACAGACTAACTTCCTAAAGGAAACCACAGGTTTGAGTTTGAAAAAGCTGAGCAGAACTATTGAGGACAGGACATTTTGGAGATCACTCATTTGTAGGTGGAACAGCCAAAGTGGATATGCTAAATAAAGACTTCTACCCTTTTCAGTTTGAAAGAATGGATACCTCCAGTGCTGATGGTGGTGGAGAAATTCTTGAAAGGAGTTACTGGTTGAACATGACACCGGGGGGGGGGGTCATAGACAAGAGCAGAAGCTCTCAAGGGAACCTTGTTAGTACTGTACAGAAGGAGAGGACGGCAAACCGCTTCTGAATATTGTGTGTTTGAAATCCCTGTGATGAGACAGTAAAAAATCAAACAGGTGATAGTGCTGGAAGATGAGAATCTTCAGGCAGATGGGACTCAATCAGCTACTGGGGAAGAGGAAAGAACAAGTACGAGTTGTTCTTAATGAGGAAACCTTTGGTCTGGCTCGTGTGCTGCTCTGCCGACTGCTGCCAGAAACATGCACCGATGAGGACTTGAGTTTGGCCAACGACAAAGCCAAGAAAGTAGCTTCGTTTTAGCAGTCCAAGGTTTGATCGGTACACAAAAGAAGAAGAATGAGGAAACCAATCTAAAGCCCAAAGGACTTTCAGTTTCTGATGTACACAAAGGCGGGAGGAAAGTCTGAAGCTGTGTGACGCACAAAATTGGAACAGAAAAGTGATAAGTATGAATCATGCGAAGCTTGAAACCCAAGAAGCAAGAAATGGAATGTTCAAACATCATGAAATGAACACGAGTGTTTCAGCTAGACAAATATCAAGTGTTTTTCTCTGGAATTGATGAAATCAGGAGAAATATCTGTTGCTATTACTGAAGGCTGACATAGTACAAACATATCAGAGAATAAACAAAACGAAAAGACAAAAATGTTGTGGCACTTTAAAGACTAACTGTCGTATTTTAATGTTAGCTTTTGTGTATCAAACCAATTAAGTAAAACAGAAGAGTGAGACTTCGTGGCATCATTTTATACAAATCAGGAGGTACAGAATGGTTGCTTGGTTAGCATAGCAGACAAGTATAGAAATCAGTGTGGCTTTTGACAACCAGAAATAACAGAAGATCTTTGGTTATTATTCATATCAGTTGTGAAGTTTGGCCCTGTTGAGTTGCAAAGTGTTAGCAGATGGATGTAAAACAAACTTTGTGGCATTACACATCGGCTAATGCGTTTACCCTTCAGACCTAGCATCTATTTTACACTCATTTACTAACCATTTGCAACTCAACAACGCCAAACGTCACAGCTAATCTGAATAAAAACCAGGCATCTTCTGCTATTACCAGTTGTAAAAAAAAGAAACATTGATTTGTATACCTATTTTGTTATGCTAGTTAACCATTGTGTGCCTCTGTGCTTGATGTGTATAAACTGATGCCATGAAGTCTCACTCCCATGTCTGATGAAGTAGACTTAATCCATGAAATTTCACATTGAAATATAACATTTAGTCTTTAAAGTGCCACAACAGTTTTTGTCTTTTTAAAAATTCGGATATATTGCAAGCAGGTACAGTATTGGCTAGAATGCAGGGGTGCCCAAACTATGGCCCATGGGCCAGATCCGGTCCCTGACGCCAATTCATCTGGCCTGCACTGCCCTTGTCACTCCCAGAAGTGGAAGTAAAACCGTATGGGCGCATTTTACTTCTGCTTCCAGGAGCGACAAGGGCAGTGTGGGCTGGATCTGGCCTATGGTCTGTAATTTGGGCATCCCTGGTTTAAGCAGAGAAAATGGCAGCCCAAAATCTATCTAATCCTGTTGTGAAACTCAGACTGCAAGGCACATTATACTTCGGCTTCCAGTGGGAGGAACCAAGTGACTGGCCCACTGAACCACATGACCGGCCCACTGAACTACGTGACCAGCCTACAGCCCGGAAAGTTTGGACACCCCTGCTATAAAGCATAGCTGGTTGAATCAGATCAGATTTCATGGAAAGCCTATCAAAGTAATCTTCACTCTAATTTTTGTTCCCACAACAGGTGCAGAAGAAGAAGAAATCCGTGTTGAAGGAGGACGAAACTGACAACACACCAAAACAGGATGTTCTGACAATGATTCGTGAGTCTAGAATGCAAAAGTAGGAAATGAAGTGGAACCAAATATCGTTAGAGAATTTGGCTGGAGAGTCAGGAACGAAACAGAAAAATGACTCATAGAATTCTATGAAGGAAACAATTTTTGTGGGCAAGTACATGCTTCAGGCAACCTAACAGATGTTTGTACACATGAACATTATGAAAGAAGTCTGACACAGTATACAACTGGAAGCAGAAAACAAAGAAGCTGTATTATATTCTGGAGAAACAAATTCCGGATTGAGTAATGGTAAAAAACACAAAGTTTTAATATTTTTAAAAACCAGAATAAACCTGAAGAACACTAAAATAATTATTGCATCAAAATATTATTTAAATAACACTCTTGAAGAATTCAAAGACCGTGTAAGGAAAATATGTGGACTACAGTCAAACCTTGCATAAAGAATGCCTCGCTTAGCAAAAAAAAACCCTCACATAACGAGCGAGCATTCTTCAAACGTTTCCGTTTTGCATAATGAAAATTTTTGCTATGCGAAATTGACTTTCCCTATGGAAAAACTCGCATAATGAACATTTCTATGGGGAAAATTCGCATAATGAAAATTTTTCGCTATGCGAGTTTTTCCATAGAAATTTTTGTTATGCAAGTTTTTCCATAGGAATAGCTGTTATGCGAAAAAACTCACATAGCAATAAAGTCACAGAATGAAATATTTTTGTTATGCGAGGTTTGACTGTATAAAACTAAACCAATCTTAAACCACAAGAACTGTGAACGAAAACCACATAAATTTTCAGGGAAGAATGCAAAAAGACCATTCCTCTAGTTAAAAGAAATTTAAACGTTGATGGATAACTTGACAAAATTCTTAAAATTGTTTCCAACAGCTGAAGCACAAAAGTGAAACAAGACAGAAATAGAAAGACAGAATCCTAACTGCAATTTTTTAGTAATTTGATTAAGGGAGAATTATAATAACTATTGCAAGGAAATAGAAATGAATCTATTGTTTTAGCCTGATCTAATATTTTCCTTATTTGCATCTGTTATCATTTGTTTTGGGTATTGGTAGGCAGGGCTTGGAAAAGACGTATTTTTCTACTGCAATTTCTAGATTGCTCCTGCCAGCTGTGTTTGCCTGCTGGAGCCTCCTGGAAAATGCAGCCACAAATAACCTTTCTTCAAATATATGTTTATCGCCTCGCCACTACCACCACCTCCAGACTCCTCTCTTGACCGGGCCGGTTTGAGGGAATCAAGAGCAGCTGTGCAGCGTGGCCGGCTGGCTACAAAAATACTGCCTCGCCACTGCCGCTACCATCACCACTGGATGCTTCTTTCGGACTTTTCTCAGCCACCTTCTATGGGACTCCTCATATGAGTGCAGTGGGACTTAGCAAAAGTGGTTTTTTGTTCTTGCTTCTGTTTTCTGTATTACTTTGTGATTGTGATATTGATACTTTTTGATTTGTTACTGTGACACTGATTTTTTTAATACTGTGATGATTTGTGATGATTATATGTTGTATTATGATAATGTGGAATCTGTGGTTATAACTGTATATTCTGTATCCTTGTTAGCCGCCCAGAGTCGCTCTGCGAGTGGGGCGGCATACGAGCCTAATAATTAAATTAATTAGATTATCAAGCAACCAGTGAAACTTCCCAATAAGAATCCGGAATGAACCCATCGAGCAGGTTGACCACAATATCTATCTCTGCTGTCTGATTGGGATGAACCATGATCAGAAAGCAGAACTAGCCAGAAGAAAGAAAGCCGGGGATGGGGTGGGGGCATTCAACTCCATCAAAGAAATATTGCTACATGAGAAAATCAACAAGAAACAATGCGCCAACCCTTTTAATTTGACAGTACTACCTGTGGTTCTCTATGGGAGTGAAACATGGTCATTAACGAAGGCTGAGAAAAATAAATAAATAAATAAATAAATAAATAAATAAATAAATAAATAAATAAATACTATTAAGAGCCGTAAGAGCCATGGAAAGATCAATGCTTAAGGTACCCCTTTATGACCACATCCCCAATGCTCAGATAAGAAAACAAAGCGGAATCAATGATGCTGTGCCAAATATCATAAATTGAAATTGCGCTGGGCTGGACACCGCTCTCAAATGACAGATGGACATTGGACACCAGCAGTCATCAAATGGTATCACAGAGGAGTAAAAAGACCGCTTGGCAGCCCCTCCCCCCCACCCCCCAAAAAAAGAAAGATGGGAAGACCCAATTGTGAAAAGTTTGGGTTGAACCTGGAGAAGAACACGGCAGTGAAAAGAATGGAAAGTGAGTTGCGGCCAGTAGAAACTCTTCCCTTGATATTCCGGTCAATCAAGGAGTCAAAACTTTGGCCGTCTTCCACTTCAGCAGCAAGTAGTTCACCCCACCCCACCCCACCCCACCCCACCCCATAGGCCATGAACTTACCAAGCAAAAGGCACTTTCCGATGCTCCTGCATGACGTAGTGGTCGTCGTTCTTAGGCAAGGCCCGCATGAGGCCAAAGTCCCCAATCTTGACTAGGTCGTTGGCAGCCAGCAGGATATTGCGAGCGGCCAGGTCACGGTGGATAAAGCGTTTGGACTCCAGGTAGGCCATGCCTTGGGCGATCTGGATGGCATACTGGCACAGGGTGGCAATCAGGAAATGTCCCTGGTTCTTGCGGAGCCGGTCCAGCAAGGAACCAAGGGGGGCCAACTCTGTGACCTGGGGTTGGGGGGGCAGGGAAAGAAGAAGGGGAACAAAGAAACCAGAGCCTGGTTAATGATTTTTAATTGCTTAAGTCCGTTGTGGCGAACCTTGGCACTCCAGATGTCCTTGGACTTTAGTTCCCAGAAGCCCAAGCGCCCTGTGAATCCACACGAATGGGTTTACTGAGATTTATCCGGCACTCGGCACTCTTGGAAGCAGAAGTAAAACGTGTCCGTACGGTTAAGACTCTTTTGGGTTAACCCTTCCTCCGTACAGGCGCGATTTACTTCCGCTTCCAGGAGCGATGAGGGCAGCACAGGCCAGATGAATTGCAGTAAATACATTCATGCTGATTCACAGGGTGCTTGGGCTTCTGGGAATTGAGGTCCAAGGACATCTGGAGTGCCAAGATTCACCATCATGGACTTAAGTAGTTAATGAAATCTCTCTGCAAACATTTGCTCAAGAGAATACATTGACTGGATTGACTACAGTGGTGATGAAAGTATGGGAACAATAGTTTGTGTTTTGTAAATACTTTTTTAAAATAAAACATTCAAGTATAAATATAAACAACAAAAGAAAAACAACATACAAATACAAGAGATAAAAATATACAAAATCTTAAAACAAAACATTAAAAACTTATATAAACTGTACACCTAATACCTTAGTGGGACATTTTATACTTTGATCTAAGTACTGTATTCTCTATTTAACATTTTATGAATACATTTGTCCCCTCTTTCCAAAACGATAGATATTCTTGCCCTAGCCTTACTTTTTTCCCCTTTGCTAAGACTTATTCAATAAATTCTCCCCATATCTCTCTAAAGTCAGTCTTTTTTTTAATAACCCCTCTTTAAAAAATTTATTCCCATGTCAATCTATCATTTATTGCCATATTCCACATATCTTTATACCGATCATAGGAACAATAGTTTGGGTTGTGATTGAATTATCCTGACCTAGCTCCCTTTGAAATTGATGGACCAAACTGTATTACACATGTGCTAATTGGCACTTTGCCCACAATTTGCCACCAACAGTCACACAACCCCCCTGCAGCAACTAGAAAGCCATGTGGCATGTGATAGACCCGTGATGGTGAATGTTAGCACTCCAGGTGTTCTTGGACTTCCAATTCCCAGAAGCCCAAGTCTCTGTGAATCCACATGAATGGGTTTTTACAGAGTTGGGCTTCTGGGAATTGAAGTCCAAGGACACCTGGAGTGCTAAGGGTCACCATTACAGTGACAGACCATCAGTAAACTGCTTAACAAGAGGCTTTCATAGCTGCTCTTGAATGGTCAGGCAATGAGAAAGGATTTGGGCCAATGAGTTATGGCCAAGTTTCCACTATCCGGTTCCAGTTCAGGTTAACTTCAGCTTGGATCCTATTTATTTAGTTCCGGTCCTTACCATCTTCATTGGGTTGGAAAGCACTACGCCATAGAGGCGAATGAGGTTCATGTGATCCAAGGAGTGCATGGCGTTGACCTCACGGATGAAATCGTCCAGGGCTTCTGGCTGGCTCAGCACATCTGTCTTCAGGCATTTCACAGCCACATTCAGCTGGTGGAGAAAGCAGGAAGGACCACAAATGATTGAAGTAGCCGACAAAGATTGCATTATATAATGCACCTTGACTGATTGGAGAGCATCTATCAGTGTTCCTTTGGTTTTTGCACTTCAATTCCCAGAAGCCTAAGTCAATTCCCAAAAGCACTGATCAGCCAATTTACTGAATTAGGCTTCTGGGAATTGAAATCCAAGAAACAAAGATTGGGAAACACTGCTCTGTGAATCCACATGAATGGGTTTATTGTGCCTAAGTCCATTCATGTTGATTCACAGAGCAGTGTTTCCCAACCTTTGCTTCTTGGACTTCAGTTCAAGAAACTTAAGTCAATTATCCAAAACACTAATCAGTCAATGCACTGATTTAGGCTTCTGGGATTGAAGTCCACCAATGCTCCGTGGAACATAGTTTGTGAAATGCTACGCATGGATGGATCAAGCTCATTTGAGAGTCTCCCACAGGGGTTATGTGGCAGAAAAGAACAGCTATGGAGTCAAAGAGGAACCAGTGGGAAGTGAGCACCTCCGCCCATCAGGACTTTTCCCGAGGTGGTCAACACCCTGTGCCTAACAGTAGAGCCGGCCCTGCCTGAAGAAGATAGGGGGAAGGTTGCATCTCACCAGTTTTCCAGAAGGTGCACACCACTCCCCCCGGCGCACCACCCCGAAGGAGCCGTCCCCAAGTTTCTCAAAGAGCATCAAGTCCTTCTCGCTGACCAGACAGGTCAAGGTTTGGTGTTGGGTTTCTTCCAGGGGTGGTGGAGTGGATCGCTTGCCCAGGACGCCCTGGGGTTGGGGTGGGAACTCCACGTCAGGTCTCTTCCCGCTGAACACCTGTATGGAAGGAAAAGCATATGAGATAAGAGAAGGAAGTCCAAAACAAGTCCTGGCCGTGAAACACTGCACACCTGTCCTTCTTCCTTCGTGTCCCAATCAAACCCTGGACTGGCAGAATGAAGCCACTTTCTTGGCTTTGTGGTTGCCCAAACGTAAGTCCTCATCGGTGCTTGTTTCTGGCAGTAATCAACAGACCAGCAATTGAGCCAGAAAAATGTGATGTTACTAAGGCTGTTTTTACAAACGCTTCCTTCCTACTCTCTAGGCCAGTGACGGCCAACCTTGGCACTCTAGGTGTTCTTGCACATCAATTCCCAGGACCCCTGATCAACAGGAGTGCTGACCTGGGTTTCTTGTAATTGAAGTCCAAGAACACCTGGAGTGCCCAGGTTGGCCACCACTGCTATAGGCTGAGTTACAGAGAAGTCACAAAATGCCGTGAAGTATTCCAACAGGTCATCGCAGCTTCACTCTGTCTCTAGGGTTCAGGCCAACTGATGGCATCCGGACCATGGAGGAGGCAGGCAGGCAGGCAGGACTGACGGATGGACTGACGGACGGTTCCCCAGTGGGGTCAATGGCACCATGTTCCAATAAACAGCTCATTATATTGCACAACACAGAAGGGGACATGGGGTGGACAGACCTGGACTCTAGTAGGGAATGAGTTGACTGAGAGGGTACTGTAAAGATGAAGGCACAAATGCAAAAGCACTTCAAACATATTCATGCTATGTAAGCAATAGGAGAAAAATAAGCCATAACCAGGTAAAGATCAAGGTACCCTTTACTGGAAAGCCAGTTTTATCCAACTCTAGGGTTCAATGCTCATCTCTGTTTACAGCCAAAGAGCCAATGCTGTGCTGTGTGCGTCTGCAGACATTTCCATGGTCATGTGGCAGGCATGACTAGACACCGGAGTGCACAGAATGCTGTTACCAAAGTGTTACCTATTTATCTACTTGCAATTTCTTGTTTTCAAACTGCTTAGTTGGCAGAAGCTGGGACAGACGACGGGAGCTCACTTGGATGCACAGCACTCGGGTCTTGAACTGCTGACCTGCTGATTTTCCAGTCATCAAGCTCAGCGTCTTAACCACTAAGCCACCGCAGCCCTTTGGGTAACACCTAAAGATATGTTTCACTACAACACCCGTCATCAACTAGCATGGTTTTGCATGATGGGATTTTTAGTCTACATCTAATAGACCCTGAGTTGCCTGTGCGAGTAGGGCGGAATATAAATTTAAATCAATCAATAAATAAAATAATAGGTGCTAGGCTGCAGGAAGGATGGATGAGCTGGAAGGTCTAAAGACTTTTATATTGTCAAAGGCACCCTGGGGGCAAAGCTCCATGCTGAGCCTCATGGCCACCCTACCTGTTAACCTTACTCCTGATGCCTCCGCCCCAGAAAAGCCACTAGCAATGCTCTGTTTCCACCCATGAGATGGAGTCTGTCTGTGAGTGATCCAGTGCAGACCCACAGCTGGGCTATAAGCCAGTGGTGAAGGTTAATTTAATATTTTTCCTAATGATTACTGGGAATTCAATTAGCTGAGTTCTAAGTACCCAAAGTCAATTGCACCACTTGATCATACATGGCACTTTCTCTCCCATGCTTTACACAAGCTGCTCAAGCACCCCTTCTGAACGCCATGTTTACAGCGAACAAGTTTCTTTAAGGTCTTCAGATATAGCAATTACACATACTGTCTCACTCTCTGGACCGTTTACAGGTAATTAGTCAACCTTGGTGCTCTGGTCAGGATAGAACTCACAACGTTCTGGCTGCAGTACAGCAGCTTAACCACTGTGCCACCCGGGGAGGGGGGTCTTGTTAATATGCCTAAAATCTAATCACCTTCCCCTAAAGGTATTACAAGGGTTGCAGTTTCGGCACTCAGTTTTTAAAAGTTTCTCCACCACTGGAGTAGACCCTACTACCAGCAAATCATGTTAGGCAGTGGTTAACTAACCTGACCACCCTGAAGACTAACGGCCTTAGG
This sequence comes from Furcifer pardalis, assembly GCA_030440675.1. NCBI lineage: Eukaryota > Metazoa > Chordata > Lepidosauria > Squamata > Chamaeleonidae > Furcifer > Furcifer pardalis. The sequence continues at coordinate 291,507,666 of CP126890.1, forward strand.
TGGCAAAGTCCACAGGGAAGGGTGAGAGCCCCCAAGTGGATTAAATCCCACTTGAGTCCATCTTTATTGAGGACAGCAGCTTCATCAATACTGGCCTGGGGCTTCCATTTGCCTTCGACATCACAGTGTGACCTCCATACCACTGATTCCGTTCTAAGAGTCACTTTCTGGTCCTGAGCCCTTTTGGTACACAAAATCCTCATTGGCCCCAGGCCAGTATTGATGAACCTGGTGGTTAGTTAATCTGCCACCTGACAATCAACATTGAGTTGGTGGCAATATGGCAGTGGCGTGGGGGGGCGGGGGCGGCGGCATGCCCCGGGCAGCACCTTTTGGGCTATGGGTGTTTTTGGACTACAATTCCCAGAAGCCCTAGTGGGAACAGGTGCTGGTGTCAACCAGGCGGTGGCAAATTTGGCTTAAGCCCCGGGTGGCTGAAATCCACATAACGTTACTGCAATATGGTCTACTCTATTACTATGGCAGGATAATGTGGCTTGACAAATAATAACTATTAAGACTCTTTAATTGGGTTGCTAGGAAACTGTTGAAACCTGGAGGTGCAGAGGATGAGTTTGCACACCTGGTTTGCTAGATGCAAGTAACCTGGGACAAGGCTGCCCTGGACAGGCGATTGAGAAGCCACAAATTGACCAACCACAGGTGTCATGACTCGGGGCAGACAGAGCACCAGCAAAAATTTGCCCCATGGCAAGGTAAAGGTCACCCTTGCTCGAAAGCCAGTCGTATCCATCTCTAAGGTTCAGTGCTCATCTCTGTTTATAGCCAAAGAGCCAGCACTGTCTGAAGCCAATTCTGTGGACATGTGGCAGGCATAACTAGACACCAGAGTGCACTGAACGCTGTTACCTTTCCCACTGAAGTGGTACCTATTGATCTCCTTGCAAATTCTTGCTTTCGAACTGCTAGTTTGGCAGGAGCTATGAGAGATGGAACTCACTCCGTCATGTAGCACTCGGGTCTCAACCTGCTGACCTTCCAGTCATCAAGTTCAGCGTCTCAACCATGAAGCCACCACAGTCCCTTGCCTCATAGCAAAAAGGCTTAATCATAAGTAAAATGATTACACCTTTCTCCAGGAGGGGGCATTAGCAGGACACAAAAGCAGGCATGTTGAATGACTAAGACTGGCACATCAGCAGACTAATTGTTTTGAGCTGCGAAGGCAGTTAATGCTGTAAGATCAATCAATTAGCTAAATCGTCTCATCTGTCTTCATCATCCATTTTTTCCAGGCCACTGGGAGCCGGGACTCTGTCAATGCTGCAACAGAGGCCATCTGGAGAGGGCCAGTTATAGCAGCCCCGGGACCAGTAATTGGAAAAGAGTCTTCACAGATTATTGTTTGCAAAATCATCCAGCCAGGAACACACATGTCTCTCTCTCTCTCTCTTTGGAAGTTGCTGTCCAAAGAAAGGCCTTAGCAATAGGAAATATGCTTCTATACCACCCCATAGTGCTTAGTGTGCTCTCTGAGCAGTTCACAAGGTAATTGGCATTTTGCCCCCAACATTCTGGGGACTCATTTTATCAACCTTGGAAGGATGGAAGAGCTAAGTCAACCTTGATCCCCATCAGGATCAAACTCACAACGTTTTGGCTGCAGCGCAGCAGTCTAACCGCCGTGCCACCAGGGCTCTTCTTTTTCAAATCCTGTGAGCACCATTACCAAACACACAAGCTAAGCGCAGTCTACCTTGGCCCTGTGTCCTATTTTGATCTTTACTGAGCACCCATCATCTGTCCCAGCTCAAGCCAACTTAGCAGTTTGAAAGCAATAAATTGCAAGTGGATAAAAAGGTACCACTTCAGTAACAGCATTCTGTGCACTCCGGTGTCTAGTCATGCCTGCCACATAACCATGGCAACATCTGCAGACACAGACAGCAATGTCTCTTTGTCTGAAAATGGAGATGAGCACCGAACCCTAGAGTCAGCTACGACTGGCTTTCAAGCAAGGGCGACCTTTACCTTTACCTAGAGCTTTACAGATATTGTTTTAACCATCTCCGCAGCAGGGGCCTGGCTCTCCAAAGGCCATTTCCTACCTTGCTCATCCAGGATTTCCGCTTGCACACAGCCTTCCTCCTCTTAACGGCCTCCCAGAGTCGCCTCTGACCTGTGAAAGCAAAGAGTGGTGGTCTCTCAGTAGTGGACCGGTCACTTCCCAAAGCCCCTGAACTGCCTGCCCCAGAGGCCATCCCTCTGACATGGTTTCCTCACAAAAGGAACAGCTCCCGGACTGGACAATGCTTCCCCACGACAGTTTCTCCTGCCATACACTCTGCCAGTATGTTCCTGTAAGAATGGCAAACCGACTCAAACTGATCCAAGAACAACCCCAAAGGACCCAATACCCCTCCTAACCAAGGATGATGGGAAGTGGAATACATATCTGGAATGCACTGACTCAAGTGACGTTATTTTAAGAGATCTGAAGTATGATTTTCTTGGGGTGTACATGCAGGATAGAGGGACTGCAGTGGCTCAAGTGGTTAAGATGCTGAACTTGACAACTGGAAGGTTAGCAAGTCAGCAGTTTGAGACCAGAGTGCTGCACAATTGAGTGAGCTCCCATCTCTGTCCCAACTCCTGCCAATCTAGCAGTTCAAAAGCAAGACCCACTATAGTGGGAAGATAAACAGTGTTGTGTGCACTCCAGAGACTAGTCATGCCTGCCACATGTCCATGGAAACACCTGCAGATGCAGACAGCGCCGGCTCTTTGGCTATAAACAGAGATGAGCACTGAGCCCTAGAGTCGGATATGACTGGCTTTTGTGCAAGGGCAACCTTTACCTTTACACGCAGGATAAATCATTGGAAGTCTGGGTGAAAGCAGAGTACCAAGATCATAGGTTACGATCTCTGATTGCAAACATATTTTGGGCCGTGCTAAAAGGCAGGTCCAGTCCATTGAGAGTCAGCACGAAACAGTAATTCCAGTATTGGACCAGCATTCCAAACATTTGGGTTCAAACCCCAGTTCTTCTGTGAAGCTCACAAGAGGACCTTGGGCTATTGTTAGGCCTGATGGTGCAGTGGCTGAACTGCTGTACTACAGCCAAAAGGTTGTAAGTTCAATCCTGGTGGGGATCAAAGTTGACTCATCCTTCCATGGTTGATAAAATGAGGACCCCAGATGTTAGGGACAAAATGCTAATTAACTTGTGAACCTCCCAGAGCAGGCACTGCTATAGGGTGGTGTGTGTGTGTGTGTGTGAGAGAGAGAGAGAGAGAGAGAGTGAGTGAGTGAGAGAGAGAGAACCTCGCTTACCTGGCCGCCCCATGCCGATCTTCTCCAAGTCTTCATTCTTGACATACTCAAAGTGCGAGAGGCGGGTGACGTTGAGGTCATCACGGATGCGCAGGAAGTACTGTTGCAGCTGGACTTCGGTTAAAAGTTCTAGAAGCCAGTCGGTGCCTTCATCGGCCTGCATGCCACAACTCAGCTTCTGCAAAACACCAAGTGAAAGCTGGGTAAGGCAGAGGATCGCCAATATTCAGATTTGGATATGGCAGAACAACAACAAGAAGAATTTACTACATGATTATATCATTTCTGGCACTTCCCAAAATGACTCTCTGCCTCACATTTACTTTTGAAAATGCCACTGGGTTTTACCTGTTTAAATTATCCACTTGGTCACTGAGTGGCCACCAGATAGAAAAGGCAGGAGGATGGGAATTTCAGCAACACGGAGCTTGGCCTGAAAGCCTCATTTGCAGAAATCCTTTTCTTATTCTTATTCCCTATTTCCAAAAGACTAAATATTCTTGCCCTGATTTTATCACTTTAGCTTTTACAAATACTGTACATGGTTAACCAACTCTCCCTATACTGTAGTTCCATAAAATCATTTTTCTTTATCAATCTTTCCTTTAACTTTAATTTGCATATCAAATTATCATTTATGGCTTAATTCCATAACTTTTTATACCAACACTCCTATAAAATTCAGTATACATTTTCCAATTTTTAGCCATTAATAGCTTTGTTTTTTGTTGTTGTTCAGTCGCACAGTCGATTCCGACCCTCTACGACCCCATGGACCACTGTCCGCCAGGCACTCCTGTCCTCCACCATCCCCCTCAACTCAGTCAGTTCAGTGCCCATTATCTCTACAATACCATCTAGCCATCTCATCTTGGGCCGTCCCCTTCTTCTTTTGCCCTCGACCCTTCCAAGCATCAAGGCTTTCTCAAGTGAATCCTCTCTTCTCATTTGATGTCCAAAGTACTTTAGCTTCATCTTTATTATTTGACCTTCTAAGGAGCAGTCAGGGGTGATTTCTTCTAAGATCGACCTATTTGTTCTCCTCGCTGTCTAGGGGACTCTCAAAACTCTCCTCCAACACCACATCTCAAAGGCGTCTATTTTTCTGCGCTCCGCTTTCCTAATGGTCCAGCTCTCACAACCATACATTGCCACAGGGAATACCATTGCCCTGACTATGCGAATCTTTGTTTGCAATTTAATGTCTCTACTTTTCACTATGCTCCCCCAGGTTTCTCATCGCTTGCCTCCCAAGAATCAGTCGCCTTTTTATTTCATGGCTGCAATCACCATCTGCAGTGAGCTTTGATCCTTGGAAAGTAAAATCTGTCACTGCCTCTACTTCTTCCCCATCTATTTTCCAGGGACTGATAGGGCCTGTTGCCATTATCTTGGTTTTCTTGATATTGAGTCTCAAGCCAGCTTTTTCACTCTCTTCTTTTAACCTAATCAGGAGCTTCTTTAGGTCCTCCTCACTTTCCGCCATTAGGGTGGTATCATCTGCATATCTCAAATTGTTGATGTTTCTCCCAGCAATTTTGATCCCATTCCTGCATTGCGCATTATGTGTTCTGTATAAGTTGAATAAGCAGGGTGACAAAATGCAGCCTTGTCTTACTCCTTTTCCTATTCCAAACCACTCCGTCATTCCATTTTCTGTCCTAACTGTTGCCTCTTGATTCATGTACAGATTTCTCATGAGGCCTATAAGGTGTTCCGGTATTCCCATCTCTTTAATTACTTGCCACATTTTGTTGTGGTCGACACAGTCAAAAGCCTTAGTGTAATCAATGAAACAGAAGTAGACTTGTTTCTGATATTCCTTTGTTTTTTCCATGATCCAACGTATGTTGGCGATGTGATCTCTAGTCCCCCTGCCTCTTCTGAAACCCGCCTGCACTTCTGGTAATTCTCTCTCTACATACTGTTGCAGTCTATCCTATATTATCTTGAGCATCACCTTGCTAGCGTGAGGGATGAGCGCAATTGTTCGATAATTTGAACATTCTTTGGCATTACCCTTTTTGGGGAGTGGCTTTGTTGTTTGCAGTGTTTTTTAGGGCCTTTCTGACTTCACTCTCCAGAATGTCTGGCTCATGTTCAATGTTCTCATCATTGTGATTATCAGGGGTGTTGAGGTCCTTTTTGTAGAGTTCATCTGTGTACTCTTTCCATCTTTTCTTAATCTCTTCTGCATCTGCTAACTCCTTGCCATCTTTGTCCTTTATCATGGTCATTTTTGCTTTAAATGTTCCCTTGAGTTCCCCATTTTTTTTTAAAAAAAGATCTCTAGTCCTACCCCTGATATTGTTTTCCTCTATTTCTTTGCACTGTTCATTCAGGTAGGTTTCCTTATCTTTCCTTGCTTTTCTTTGAAATTCTGTATTCAAGTGACTGTATTTTTTCCTTTCTCCAATGCATTTTGCATTCCTTCTGTCCTCTGCTATTTTAAGAGCCTCATCGGACAACCATGCTGCCTCCTGCATGATGTCCCGCATCTCTGTCCCATTACAATAATAATCTTTCTTATTTCTATCTAGCTTTATATTTACAAAATCCATTAAGAATGCTATTCTAGGACACATCTCTAATTTAAAAGACAATATTTGATTTGCATATCTCATTTGTACATCCACCTTGGGTGGCGGGGGAACAATATGAAATTTGGGGCAGATTGTGGTTGCCGGGGATACTAGGACAGTAACTCCATATTTTCAGACAAACAGAAATGGAGGCTATTTGTGTGTCATCAGGAGTTACTTTTCTTAAGGAGCCCTGATGGAACAGTAGTTATATTGCTGTACAGCATCCAAAACGTTGTGAGTTTGATCCTTGTGAGGACTCAAGGTTGAGTCAGCCTTCCATCCTTTCAAAATCAGAAAAACAAGTTCCCAGCATGTTGGGGGCATAATGCTAATTAACTTGTGAACCACCCAGAAAGTGCACTAAGTGTTTCTATGGGGTGATACAGAAGTATAATTGCTATTGCTATATCTTTGTTAATTATAACAATGTTCTAATTATGGGCTGTCTACAATGTCTATTTCTGCCCCTACATTCTATCAAGTTCTTCTTCGTGGTCGCTGTGAATCCACCCCAATGCGTGTAGATTCACGGGGGGGGGGGGGGCACAAAGTAGAAGAACAACAGTTATAGGTAAAAGCAACCTGTTGTTATAGAGCCCTGGTGGCAATGCAGGGGTTAAAACTGCTGTCCTGCAGCCAAAACGTTGTGAGTGCAGTCCTGACTGGGATCAAGGCTGACTCAGTCCTCCATCCTTCCAAGGTCCCCAGCATGTTCAAGGCAAAATGCTAATTAACTTGTGAGCCGCCCAGAGAACGCACTATGGAGGACTGGTACAGAAGTGTCATTGCTATTGCTACTAGTGGAACTGCCAATGTGGACGGCACAGTGAACAATCTAGCACAGGGGTGCCCAAACTTTTTGGGCTGTGGGCCAGTCACATGGTTCAGGGGGTGGTCACTATGGCCCATGGGCCGGATCTGGCCCCTGATGCCAATTCATCCAGCCCACGAAGCCCTCGTTGCTCACGGAAGCGGAAGTAAAACATGCCTGTACAGACATGTTTTACTTCTGCTTCTGGGAGCAACAAGGGCTTCATGGGCCGAATGAATTGATGTCAGGGCTGGATCCGAGCCGTGGGCTGTAGTTTGGGCACCCCTGATCTAGCAGTTTTAGCAGAAAGCCAGAGCTCTTTTAAACATGAAAAGCTGCCATGCCTATAATCAAAATGTATTCTGAACATCTGGATACAGAAGAACTAGACTTAATATACTTGTGGTCTTGGGCAATATTTCCTTCTTTATGGGAGTCTCTTCTGTTGAAGCCTTTCTAAGGGATGTGGTCTTAATTGAAAGAGCGGGCCAATGTTCTTGGCTTAGGGCCCCACTCCTGGCTAGCTGCCTTCCTAGTTAAAACATCTGGCCCTGATATTTAAAATGACTTTTGTTCCAACTCTAAATCCCAGCTGTTATTTCTTAGCCGGCTGCAGCAAAGAACCCATTTGCTCCCAAAGATGGATTGAGGCTTTACTGAGAAGGATGTGGAGGAGGCCCCTCTCAAATAATGCTGATCAATGCCATTGGTACAGAGCCAAATCTGTTGCACATCTACTTAAAAGGAAGCTCTGCTCCATTCAGTGAGGCTTACTTACTTACTTCCACAGGACTAGCAACCCATGTATGTTGTATCAAAAATACCAATACAGCTGCATCTGGTTCAAGATCTGCTGATCAGAAACCAACACCTGAAGCATCTGCCCAGGGCTTTTCTTAAATGACAATAATATCCATGCAATGAGGTGAAAGGAACAACTTTAGAAGTTGATATTAGTAACCCAAAACAAAAGCCCTTGTAACACAGGGGCTAAACTGCTGTACTACAGCCAAAACGTTGTGAGTTTGATCCTGACAAAAAACGAAACTCACCCTATAATGCTTAATGCACTCTTTGAGAGGTTCACAAGGTAATTTGCATTCCCCCCTCCCCCACATGCTGAGTAAACATTTTACCAACCTTGGAAAGATGGAAGAAGCTGAATCAACCTTGATACCTGGTCAGGATCAAACTCACAACATTTTAGTTGCAGGATAGCAGCTTAACCACTGTGCCACACATCCTGACCCATTATTCACGTTAAGGTGTGCTTCCTAGAGGACAAATGCATAACCACAGGTTTACAGACACAGAGAGAGTTTGCTAGGATGGTTATCGGAGTTGGGCAGCAATATAAATCAGAAAAATAAATAAGTAAATAGTTATGAAATCAAACTTTGGAGGGGGGAAAACCAACTACTGGTGTTAATCATGCTATTGTCACCATCTGTTCCTGCTAATCCTCTCCACTAGGAACCCACCCTCACACTGTATACAATGAACCTGGGGCTAAATATTTCCCTCCATGTGTCTAAATAGATTATAATCCATGACAGTTTACAATGAAATAAACCCGTTAAGACTTTGAGATGCCACAGTACTTTTTTTAAAATTTTTGTACTGTTTATGGCACGCACAATCTCACAGCAAAAGAATATCAGAGAAACAAGAGAGCAGGAAATAAATCAGAATGAGATTTGAGATGCTTTCACAAATTCCACTCTATCAACACTGATAATCAACCGGACCACTGGTCTCTGCGCACCACATAATATCAATAGGCTGATTATCACAACAGTTGTGCATACAGCGAAATACAAGAAGAGAAACAGGATGGAGGGAGACTCTGGTTTCGGCAGGACGGATGAACCAAACACCTACTCAAAAGAAGAGTAAACCCTGTTTACTTCTTCAGAACAAAACTACAGCACTAAACTGTTAAAGAGACTTTGGGCTTGGGTAACAGATGCTTATAATGTGCTAACTGTCTCACATACTGCCAGGATGTTTGGGGCTGTCACCAAGGGTATTGTTTACAGCTAGTGTTTACAGTACAATCGCCACCTTCTGAGCAGATTTTGTTCTGATTCCACCCTCAAGTATAACATTTTTGAAGTGGTCGCCGTGCTAGTCTGTGTTTCAAGCATATCAGAGAGTAAACAAAACAAAAAAGTTGTGGCACCTTAAAGACTAACTCCTGTATTTTAATGTTAGCTTTCGTGGATCAAGTCCACTTACTTGGTTTTCACCCCTCCGCAACTGATGATTTACACAATGCAAGTTTTTCAACATAGTAATGGTAATGCAATTTTACAGTCTTGAAAGCAATGACATACGGCAGCGAAACGTGGCCTTTAACAGCTGTGGAAGAAAACGGCTGCAAGTAACACAACGAGCAATGGAGAGATCAATGCTCAGAATCTCACTTCCCAATAAAGTGAAAAAATGAGGACATCAGATGACGATAGTAACAGAATACCTGATGAACAAATTAAGGTGAGCTGGCCACGTTGCACGCACAAATGACAATAGATGCAGTGCCAGAATAATGAATTGGTGTCCGAGAGATTGTAAAAGACCTAGGGCAGTGATGGCTAACCTTAGCACTCCAGGTGTTCTTGGAATTCAATTCCCAGGAGTCCTGATCAGCAGGAGTGCTGACTTGGGCTTCTGGGAATCGAAGTCCAAGAACACCTGGAGGGCCAAGGTTCACCATCATGGACCTAGGGGAAGACCACCTCACAGATGGGAAGTTTTTTTCAAGAAAAATGTTGGACTAACATAGAGAAGAACTGCTAGAGACAGATTATTATGGACAGACATTATGCGGAATGTCATCACAGAGACATCTAGTCATACAAGAATTTTTTGGAATAGTAGCCATGTTAGCCTGTGGTTCAGGCATATCAGAAAACAAAACCAAAAAAGTAATAAACCAAAATAAAAACACTGTAGCACTTTAAAGACTAACTGCTATATTTGTATTGTTAGCTTTCGTGGTCTGAAGAAGTGGACTTGATCCACGAAAGCTAACTATAAAAATATAGCAGTTAGTCTTTAAAGTGCTACAGTGTTTTTATTTTGATTTATTACTTTTTTGGTTTTGCTTTCTGATAGTCATACAAGGGCTCCTCATTGAATAACAACTTCCAGGTATCCATGGTAAATTTTCCAACCCAAGTTCAGGTTCAGCCCTGATGCTCTTAGACCAGAGACCCTGGGACCAAAATCCTGCCCTGCCTTTATGTGTGGGGAAGAGGAATTACAGAATCTGCTGTGGCAAAGCACAGCTAGTTGAGGAGGTGCTGGGGCCTGTCAGGTGACCACATACAACCTCAGCAGATGCCCTCAGTTTGCCACATCGGCTTCCATGATTCCTCTTCCTCAAGCACAAAAAGGCAACAAGATTCTGGCCCTGGTGTCTAGGGAGGAAGCCTCCCATCCACTAAATAGGACAATAAGATAAATCCATGAACTTGAAAGGATTCTTTCCATACAGGCACATTTTACTTCCGCTTCCGGGAGCAACGAGGACTTCACAGGCCGGATGAATTGGTGTCAGGGGCCAGATCCAGCCCACAGGCCATAGTTTGGGCACCCCTGACTTAGGCATTGGTCCCAGGGGGGCATTAAGGTCCATCCGGCTCATGGGTTACAAGCACAACAGAAGAAATTGTGCCCCCTCTGCAGTGGTTTAGTTCAGAGTGTAAGACACCGAACTAGAAGACTGGAAGGTCAGTAGGTCAAAATTTGAGTGCTGCACGATGGAGTGAGCTCCCGTCCTCTGTCCCAGTTCCTGCCAACCTAACAGCTCAAAAGCAAGCAATTGCAAGTAGATCAATAGGTACTGCTTTGGAGGGAAAGGTAACAGCATTCCGTACACTCCATAACTAGTCATGTCTGCCACATGATCATGGAAATGTCTGTGGATGCAATCACCACTGGCTCTTTGGCTGTAAATGGAGATGAGCACCAACCTGTAGCGTTGGACGCGGCTGGCTTTTGAGCAAGAGAGACTTTAAGAAGCAGAACACAAAAAGGGAATAAAGACAAAGGGCAGTTTTAACTGAAATACTGTGCCTGGTTCATCTGCAACAGAAATGGGGAATGTTTTTTTTTTTAAATTTCAAATAAATTATTTAGTCTGGCCTGGGTGTCCTGCTAGTAATAGAGTAGATTCTACTGTCAGTGACTCAACAGGCGCAGTTAACTAACCTGACAACCTCGAGGACTAAATGCCTTGGGAGGTGAAGTTCACAGGGAAGGATGATGGTTCCCAAGGGGATTAAATCTCACTTGAGTCTTGAATCCATCTTGATGGAGGGCAGCAGCTTCATCCACCCTGACCTGTGGCTGAGGAGGAGGACTTTGTGTGCCAAAAGGGCTCCTCAGGACCAGAAAGTGACTCGTGGAACTGGATCAATGGTGCAGGTGTCCCACTGTGATGCAGAAGGCCAATGGAAGGCCACTGCCTTATATTGTTCCCACAACAAACTTCGTGGCTGATTGCCATGAGGAGAGACAATATTTGGAATTATATATGGCACAAGAAGAAGGAGAAACAAATTCTGGCAACTGTCATCCAAACAAGTACATCTCTTCATTTCTGGGTTTCTGTCCATTTGTTCCTTCTTTTAGGCACCAGGGCAATGCCAACCCATTCCTCTGAACCCCACCACCGCAGCTTGCCCCAAAGCAACCCCCCCTTGTTTCCATAGACAACATGTCTGGGAAGTCTGGGGGCGCACGCTATGGGGTGGGGTGGGAAAGTCTGCCTTGCTATGCTTGGACGATAGCCACTCCAAGCAACAACATGGCCATGCTGACGTTTTGTGGTGGAGTTCAGGCTAAAAATATAAAGGGCTGGACCCAGTGGGCGAGAGAGAGGAAAGGATGGCCCGTTTGTGGAGGGAGGGAGGAAGGGAAGGGCGTGGAAAAGAAAGGGTCTTTGCTTCTTCTGAGGAAAGGTATTCCGGCCGGCATGGAAAGTTAACAAAACTTCCTTCAGAGGCCTCAACCCTGGGCTGCTCTCTTCAAACAACACTGTACAGCTCAGAGGAAATTGGGCTCATCCTGAGTTTGGACATTTAACCCTTCAACAGCAAAAACAAAACAAAACACCCTAGAACTCACAGAATCTTTGTATATATAATAATATTTTCACGTCAGAAATTATTCTGGGTTGAAAGGATTTTTTTTTTGCAGGAGGAACTCCGCTTAGGAGATGCCCAAATGAGGCTCCTTTCATGTCCCCAAGATCTTTTCCCACCAAAGTGGTCCCTATTTATCTACTTGCAATTTCTTGCTTTTGAACTGCTAGGTCAGCAGGAGCTGGGACAAAGGCAGGAGCTCACTCTGTCATGCAGTAACCAGGTATAGAACTGCCAACTTACTGGCCTTCCAACTAACAAGGCGAGCTTCTTAACTACTGAGCCACTGCAGCCCCACTTTTGCCCATGGGATTCTGGGACTTGCAGTCTGAACAGTTAACATTTTCAAGCTCCAGATTTGCTGCTTGGGAAAAAATGTTCAGAAACCCACCCCCAGATCTCTGACGGGTTAATTCCAAGACACAGAGCAGAAAGAGAGACAAAACTGAAAAGAGACACATGGACCAATCCCAAAATGAAGATCTAGGTAAAGGTAAAGGTTGCCCTTGCTCAAAAGCCAGTCGTATCTGCCTCTAGGGTTCAGTGCTCATCTCTGTTTACAGCCAAAGAGCCAGTACTGTCTGTGTTTACAGATGTTTCCATGGTCATGTGGCAGGGAGGCCTAGATGCTGGAGTGCATGGAACGCTGTTACCTTTCCTGTCAAAGTGGTTCCTATTTATCTACTTTCAATTTCTTGTTTCAAACTACTAGGTTGGCTTCACCTGGGACAGACAACGCACACTCATTCACTCAGGCAGTACTCAGGTCTCGAACTGCTGACCTTCCAACCTTCCAGTCTTCAAGTTCAGCATCTTAACCACTCAGCCACCACAGCCTCTGAAGGTTTAGTAATAGCTTTATTAGACCCATCACAAAAAATGTATAAATAAAGTAAATTCTTGAGTCCTCCTGGCCTTTATTTATTGTATATTTATTTTGTTTGTACCCCATTTTTTGCCCAGTTAATAGGAACCCAAAGTGACAGCAGAAGTTAGAGATGGGGAAGAGAAAGTTGAGTCCAAAAATCACATCATGGCTAGATATTAAGAGAGGAGGTTGGAGCGACTCAGAATGTAATAATACTCTATAGATGCCTACTCCTACGGACTAAAAGCAGTGTAACTCCTGCCAGCTGACCCCAAGACCTGTGGCGGAGGATTAATGGAAAGAGTAGTAAAATACATCTGCAGACTGCCAGATCAGGAGAAAGGCTAGATTTTATTTTAACAGGTTTGTTCTTTCCCTGGTGTTCCTATGGACTGTTATTTAAGATGTCCCCATTCCACCATACCATTTTACATTCTATTTCCTTCGGAAATTCCGATTCTGGTCTTCACTTCTTGCAGTGGAGTTAAAGAGAGTTCAGTGCCTGGTGTGTAAAAAAACGTTGATTGATTTATTAAAATTATATACCATATAGTCAGTGGTGGGCAGCCAAAAATTTTACTACCACACTGTGGGCGGAGCCGACATCATGGGCAGAGCTAACATCATGATATCATGGGTGGAGCCAACATAAAATACCAAAAAAATAAGTACACATAAAAATACAAATTAAATAGACATAAAAATACACATAAAATACACACTAAAATAAATACACATTAGACATAAAAACACATAAAAATACAAATTAAATACACATAAAACACATAAAATTACACATTAAAAATACACACCCACACCCCACACCCAGAGGTGAGTAACTTACCCTGGGGAACAGGCTATAGGGAGCTTCAGGCTAGCAGCTTCTCTTCCTCCTCCCCGCTTTGGAGAGTAGCAAGGAGGCTGCACATGCACGCCAAGCGCTGTAGGCACACATGTGCAGTGGGGGAACTGGCAAAAAGGTAAGCCCCCAAGGTGGTTCCCCCCAAAAGCCGCTACTGGTTCTCCGGGACACTGGGGAACGTTACTACCGGTTCTGGCGAACTGGTGCGAACCTGTTGCTGCCCATCCCTGCATACAGTACTTCTAGAATTTTATCCTACTCTGGGCAATTTATATCTTGAAAAATAAGAACAACCAAAGAGCAAAAATGCAAATCTTTTTAGAAAAGAGAGGAAAACACTTAGGGTTTGAAGAGGAAGCATATAGTGAACCACTATGGCTGGGGGAGGGGGGTCCTCACACACACACACCTGAATTAGATGGGCTCTGCGTGTTCTTTAATTTTTCTTCCCATTACTCAAATAGGAAACTCATGTTGACAGAAGACAAAACAGAAAAAGCTATCTAGTACATTTAAGAGATAGGACTACAATGGCTTAGTGGTTAAGACACTGAACTTGATGACTGGAAGGTTGGCAGGTCAGCAGTTCAAGACCCAAATGCCACACGGCTGAGTGAGTTCCCATCTCTGTCCCAGCTCCTGCCAACCAAGCAGTTCGAAAGCAAGAAATTGCAAGTATGTAGATAAATAGGTGCCACTTTGGTGGGAAGGTAAACAGCATTCCAAGCAGTCCAGTGTTTAGTCATGCCTGCCACATGTCCACAGAAAGGTCTGCAGATGCAGACAGCGCTGGTTCTTTGGCCATAAACAGAGATGAGCACTGAACCCTAAAGTTGGATATGACTGGCTTTCAAGCAAGGGCGACCGTTACCTTTACATTTAAGGCACAGAAAGAGTTGAATTCAACTCCTCTAGTTCCATTTCCAACACACTGCCAACTGACCCACGAGTTGGAGCATTTTCCAGGAAGGTACCTGTTACTGCCAAATGACTGTTGAAATCTCTCCTCCCCAAAATGCCTTTATGAGCTGGGACAGCTCAGTGGATAGGAACACATGGCTGCAGATCCGAGGGTCAGGAGTTTGAACCCCTGCTTGGGCTCCCAGGACTGAGCTAGTTGAAACCAGGTGGGATGTCTGAGCCTGACAGGGTGAGATGTCCTGGCAACTGGGTGGCCTTTGGAAATCTACCTGGTGGCGCCAGAACAACCCCAGAGGGAGCAATGGCTGACAAACCTTTCCTGAACACTTTATACCTGTAAAGGGTTGCAATACATTGATTCTGGGTCAAGTTAAAGCTTCAAGGGCAGAATATGTTTTGGATCTTGACACCAAGAAGAATATATATAGTGCCCTTCATAGTAGAAATTTTTGAAGTGGTAGCCGTATTAGTCTGTGCAAGCAGAGAGCAAACAAACAGGCAAGAAATGCTGTGGCACCTTAAAGACTAAGTCCTGTACTGTATTTTAATGTCAGTCTGATGAAATTGACTTGATCCACGAAAGCTAACACAAAATACAGGAATTTTTGGGGACGAAACTCCACTCAGAGAACGCCCAAATGAGGCTCCTGTTAGTCTTTAAGGTACCATAGGGTTTCTTGTCTCTTTTTTGTTTTGTTTGCTCTCTGATATACAAGAAGAATAAGTATCTTGTTATAAGCTGAGCGCAAACTCATGACAAGCTAATGTCTATTTGTGGAGTATGTTAAATAAAAAGTGGGATCATGAGAGCTAGATTAAAATGCAAATAGAAAAGGCAAGATCCACCTTCATAAAAATGTGACATTTCTTATGCAGTAGAGATTTAACTCTTGCTACAAAGATCTGAAAGGTGAGATGTTACGTATTCCCAGAGTTGCTCTATGGGGTCAAAGCTTGGGCACTGACCAAAGCATCTGAAATGAGAATTGAAGCATTTGAAATGTGGATCTACAGATGGCAGCTAAGGATATAATGGGTTGACCATGGGACTAACATAGAAGTGTTGCGGAGAATGGACAAAGAACAAGAACTGTTTAAGACCATTAAACAAAGAATGCGCCAATACTTCGGGCATATCTTGAGGAACCACGTAAAGTATGGAATAGTCCAACTAGTTATGCAAGGAAAGATCCCTGGAAAGAAAGAAGCCCTGGATGACTGAAGTGGAAGGTCTTTGGAAAAACTGTTTCCAAGAGTTAAGAACAGGAAGACTTTCACCATGATGACAGCCAATATTTAGAATGGATGCGGCACTTGAAGCAGAAGCAACAGAAGCAAACAAACAACAACCACCACCAATCAACTTGACAGCACCTAACCACTTACAACCACAAGACTATCACTGTGCTGGCAACATCAGTGTTGCTATTATACGACATTATGCTATTCACACTCCACGTGCATAACTGATTGTCTACTGTGTGATGAAGTGAGCTACAGTCCTTGAAAACTCGTACCAAAGAAAACCTGTCAGTCTTTAAGATCCTTTCTTATTTTTACCAGTGGAATAAGTAGGTACAAAAACCAAGAGGAACATGGTCGTGTTTGTTCTGGCAGACAGAATTGAGAATTGAGACGGAACCGACTGTGCGACTGAACAACAACAACAATAGTTATTATTATTATTTGTCAGAGATTACTCTGGGTTGAAAGGATTTTTGTGGGAGAAATTCTGCTCGGGTGACACCCGAATGAGGCTCCTTTCATTTCCCCAAGTGCAGCCCTCAGGTATCGAAACCCGACCTTCCTATCTCCAAGTGTAGTGTCTTAACCACTAAGCCACTGGTGGAGCTGCTGGGCGACTGTAACCTCCTATTCTCTCTCTCTCTCTCTCTCTCTCTCTCTCTCTCTCTCTCTCTCTCTCCAGCCAACCCCAACGTGACTCTTCAATGCTTCCCCACCAGTCCCTCTCTAGGCAAGCCAAGGACCAGCCTTGCAAAGGCTTTCCAGAGAGGAACCATCACATCACCTGCCATTCACCACAGGCAGCAATTAGGTCTGCAATAGAGAAGCTGGTTGCAGAGGACTCTAGCAAGCCAGCCAAGCCACATACGAGGGTAAAAAGGAGCTGAAAAAACCAGGAGAGGTGGAAAGGTTCCTCAGGGCACATGCACACTCTCTTACCGTGTACATGCGAAAGCGGGTCAGAAATGGGAAGGAGCGGCGCAAAGCCTCAAAACGTCTCATCTTTGCTGCGCAGAGGAGAAACCGAGCCCCTGTTGCGAGTTGTCTGGTTGTTTGGATTGTATGGGGAAAGGGACCCACAACGTAAAAGTGATGGGGAGGCTTCTGATTAGTAGAGATCCCAATAAGCCACTAGAGATCCCAGGTGGAGAAAGTTTGCTCATACTGGACGTTGGAAGAAAACCCTGAGCAGACAGAGCCGAAAGTCTTGGAGAATCTGTGCATGCCCCGTTCCACTCGGCCGCCCCCGGTGCAGCCCCAGAGAGCCAAGGGCCACCCCATCTAACATTCTGCAATTCAGCCGCTGTGGTCCATGATTCAACCCTGGACCCCGTCAAGAAACAAGACACTGTCTTCACCAAGCTTTGCTGGCAACCAATTTGAAGATCTTCTGCATGCAACCTGCTGAAAAATCTAAATTCCCTTGCTCCAAATGCAAATGTGAGAAAGCAGGAAAGCTTGTAGCTCAAAAGTCTTCAAAACTCTGGTGTCCACATCGTCATAACAACTCTGGCCGTGGCTGGTTTTGCAATTCTCTCTGTGGCTAGGACGGGAGCCGTGTTGTGCCGCTGTCCACAACAGGACACTGTCCAGACAGTTCTGTGTCTCTGTGTGTTTTCTTTATCTTCTCCTTTTCTTTCCTCTCCCTGGGCCGATCCCTAGGGAATCTTTCCCTCTCCGCCTGCCTGCTAGCCTGGAACACAGACTCTATGGTATGCACCGGGAACGCTGTTTTGACTGGTTGCCAAGAGGTCAGATTTAACTGCTAGCTGGAGAGGCAATTTCCTGTGGGCCTCTGGCTGGGATTTCCAACCCCGTCTCAGGCTCCCTCGGCTCCTGCCGGCCTTGCTTGGGTACCTCGATTGTCTTTGGGTGATACGGGGCTGAAGGGACCCACAGGTTGCTCTCGGCAGGAGGACCAAGCTGGGAGAACTCACAGCCGGGTTCAGTTGAGTTCATGGGTTGCAACGGCAATGGTTTGATTCCAAACCCCAGCTGTTGTTTTTTGGCACGCTGGAGCCAAGAGCTCATCCTAACCTAAAACTGGCTCGGAAAGAAGCCTCTCTTTGTCAAGAGACCAAAAGGCTCCTTGTCTCCATGCGGAGGCAGGAGGTGGGCCTTCTCTCCAGTGATGGTGACATTGGATCAGTGCCAGACAGCAGCATCTTCTGTGACAAGGAAGACCCACTGTTTTCTCTGGGGTTTGCTCCCTGGTAAGGTAAAGGGCAAGGTCGCCCTTGCTCAAAAGCCAGTCGTAGCGGACTCTAGGGTTCGGTGCTCATCTTTTTACAGCCAAAGAGCCAGCACTGTCTGCAGATACAGACATTTCTGTGGACATGTGGCAGGCGTGACTAGACCATACAACGCTGTTACCTTCCCACCAAAGCAGTACCTATTTATCTACTTGCAATTTCTTGCTTTTGAACTGCTAGGGTGGCAGGAGCTGGGACAGACAATGGGGGGCTTACTCCATCACACAGTTGCTCCCTCTGGGGTTGTTCTGGGGCCACCAGGTAGATTTCCCAGTTGTCAGGGCATCTCACCCTGCCAGGCTCATACATAATTTTTATGTGTGTTTTAATTGTTTTTAGTTGTGAAGCCACCCTGAGTCTTCGGAGGAGGGCGGGGGACAAATGAAATAAATAAATAAATCCCATCTGATTTTGAATAGTTCAGTCCTGGAAGCCCAAGCAGGGGTTCAAACTCCTGACCCTCGGATCTGCAGCCATGTGTTCCTATCCACTGAGCTGACCCAGCTCATAAAGGCATTTTGGGGAGGAGAGACTTCAACAGTCATTTGGCAGCAACACAGTGGTGGGCAGCAACAGGCTCGCACTCCCCCCTAGGAGAAGCAAAATTGGGTGGCCTTTTGGGAACACCCACCTTCCTGCCCTACCCCATCAGGTTTTGTCCCTGCAGGTGGTTCAAGGTCTCCCTTGCTCAAAAGCCAGGCATATCCAACTCTAGGGTGCAGTGCTCACCTCCATTTACAGCCCAAGAGCCAATGCTGCCTGTGTTTGCAGATGTATGCATGGCCAATATAGCTGGCATGACTAGATCGCCCATGACATAGGCTCCACCCATGACATAGGCTCTGCCCATGACAAAGGCTCCGCCCACAGCTTGGCAGCAATTTTTTTTGCTGCCCACCCCTGCAGTATTTATTTATTTACTTATGTAAATTTATATACCACCCTCCTTGCCAGGACAATTCAGGGCAGTTAACATCTCATATAAAACATCATCATCGATATGAATCAAAATTCTAAAAGATTTAAACTAAACAAGTTAAAAAATTTAAAAAATTAAAACTAACTCTTAAAATTACTTTACAAGGGCGTTGAGGGAGAAAGGGAACTCACACTAGCCAGCGGGCTGGGGTCGTGGTGCAACCCGTAACAGGTACCTTCCTGGAAAATGCTCCAACATCGTGAGTCAGTTGGCAGTGTGTTGGAAATGGAACTAGAAGAGTTGATTTCAACTCTTTCTATGCCTTAAATGCAAAGGTAACGGTTCCCCTTGCTCAAAAGCCAATCGTATCCAACTCTTGCCATCAGTGTTCATCTCTGTTTATAGCCAAAGAACCAGCACTGTCTGCATCTGTAGACCTTACTGTGGACATGTGGCAAGCATGACTAAACACTGGAGTGCTTGGAATGCTGTTTACTTTCCCACCAAAGTGGTACCTATTTATCTACATACTTGCAATTTCTTGCTTTCAAACTGCCAGGTTGGCAGGAGCTGGGACAGAGACGGGAGCTCACTTCATCATGCAGCACTCGGGGCTCAAACTGCTGACCTGTCAACCATCCAGTCGTCAAGTTCAGCATCTTAACCACTAAGCCACCGCAGTCCCATTGCTCCCAAGCACACACAAATATCCCCTTAAATCTGTTACTTAGAGCAACGGCATAACACAGCCGCTATTGCTTAGCTCAGCTTGAGTGACCCCCCCCCCAGGGGTCGTAGTTTGTTTGGGCACCCCTGGTTTACTTGATCAGAAATGATCTATGTTATGGCCCACCAGCACAGCCTCCCTGGGATCCACAAACCACAGAAAGAACCATCTCCATGCAATATATATATACAATAGGAGGTCACATGTTCTGTTCAATGGCAACCTCAGCTCTCTCTGTACCCAATGGGATAACATGGCTGCCGCTCTTTCTCAAAATTTTAGCTTTAGCCCCACCCAGTAACACAAAGCAAGAAGAACAATTGAGATTACTTCCAGCAGAGGAACAAGAAAGTTTGGGGAGTTGGAGCCCTGTCAGTTTGGGTTCCTCGATTGCAGCTGAGAGAGAAATTTTCTGCTGCCTCAGGTGGATCAGAAGCAAGGATGACAACCTTCCTCCTTCAGAAGCCCGGTAGCCTTCTTACAAGCCATTCAAAGATGCGAAAGCCCTGTGGTTTGGCGGGGAGGATTTCTATGCATTTTCTTCCCAAAGGACAGAGTTAGAGCACTTCCAAAGGAAACTCTGAAAAACTTAAAAATGAAAATACATTGCTGTGCAAAAGTCTTAGGCCAGGGTTGCCCAAACTTTTCAGGCCATGGGCCAGTCACGTGGTTCAGCGGGCCGGACACATGGTTCCTCCCACCGGAAGCAGAAGTAAAACACGCCTTGAAATGTTTTGCAACAGGATAAGGTAGATTTTTAGGCTGCCATTTTCTCTGTTTATGGCTAGGGTGCCCAAACTAAGGCCTGTGGGCCAGATCCAGCCCCCGACACCAATTCATCCGGCCCATGCCACCCTTGCTGCTCCTGGAACCATATGGGCACATTTTACTACCACTTCCAGGAGTGGCAAGGGTGGTGTGGACATTAAGCAATAAGAAAACTTTTTAAAGAACAGAACTTTGCAAGATATATGAAAGTGAATGCAACAAATGCCATCCTGTTTTATTAACCAACCATTTGTGTATCTCTGTACCTGATTAAGGCCATAAGTCTCATGGTTCAAGTCAATGGTGTGGATCCACAAAAGCTAACATTAAAATAAAGCATATCAGAGAGTAAACAAAACCAAAAGATAAAACACTTTGTGGCACTTTACAAACCAACTTCTGCATGCTACCCTTGCATGGGCACATTTTACTTCCGCTTCCAGGAGCGGCAAGGGTGGTGTGGTGTGGATGGATGAATTTGTGTCAGGGTCTGGATCTGGCCAGTGGGCCGTAATTTGGGTACCCCTACTTTAAGGTGCCACAACACTTTTTGTCTATTTGTTTTGTTTGCTCTCTGGCCCACTTAAAAAGTAATTTGTTCCCAATCATTCATTCTTGTATTTGAAAGGGGGGGAAATAACCTTGAACTTCCATGTTTCAGAGGCCCCTTTTCTAATTCTGCCTGCCAACCAGACCCTCGGATAAAAGGACAAAGGCCTAAAGGACGACATAGCTCAGCCAAACCCTCTTCTGCAAAACTTCGTACTAAGCACAGGCATTTCTCCTTCCCTGCTACTGGGAACTGTGTGGGAAGGGTCTCATCCTGCTCTGTACCTCTTTCAGGCCTGCTGGGAATGAGGCAGAGGACTTCCAACATCTCCATCCTGTGCACCTGACAGATGGCTGGTGGTGACGGAGAGCAGGAGGCGGGTGGGGGGGAGGAAGTTTCCGGTTGTGCTATGGAGGACCCGCTTCTCTCACCAAGCTGAGAGGGAGGGAACCGGGCGACCTTCCTTTGGGGCGATGCCCTGGCTCCTTCAACACTGCTCTCTTGTCTTCCAGCCAGTCCCCTGGGAGAACAGCTGGCCGGATCTGGAGCAAAAGGCTTCTGTACAGGGATGCTGAAGGCGGAAGAGGAACAACAGTCTGTCTAGGGCAGGGATTTTCAACCTGTGGCACCCTTTCTTGTGGCCCCACACCACTTCCACCACACCAGGAAGTGCCAGGTGATGGAGGAATGGGAAAATAGCTGTCCGCTCCCAGAAGCTGTCTGAGGCAGCATGACCCGGTCCCCGGCTTAGAAAGGTTGAGAACTCCTAATCTAGGGGGAGTTTGGTCTAAGGAGTTGACTTGTGTTCCTGTATCCCCACTCTGCTTGGCACGGTTCTTATGGCGTAGGACAGGGGTTAGCAAACTTGGATCTCCAGGTGCTCTTGGACTTCAATTACCAGATGAGGCTGCAGTGGTTCGGTGGTTAAGAAGCTTGCCTTGTTAGCTGGAAGGCTGGCAAGTCAGCAGTTTGAGACCTGGGTACTGCATGATGGTTTGAGAGTCTGTCTCTGTCCCAGCTCTTGCCAACCTAGCAGAACGAAAGCAAGAAATTGCAAGTAGATAAATAGACGGACTACTTTGGTGGGAAAAGATCTTGGGGACATGAAATGAGCCTCATTTGGGCACCCACTGAGTGGAATTTCTCCAGCAAAATTCCTTTCAACTCAGAATAATTTCTGACACAAAATTATTATTATTATTACCAGAAGCCCAAGTTAGCACTCTTGCTGATCAGGGCTTCTGGGAATTGAAGTCCAAGACATCTGGAGAGCCAAGTTTCCTGACCCCTGGTGTAGAAGCTGGACTTCTGAACAATTAAACCAGGGGTGGTCAAACTATGGCCCGTGCAGTCCACAGGCCAAATCACCTGGCCCCCACTGCCCTCACCGCTCCCAGAAGCATAAGTAAAATGCACCCATGCATGCACAAAATGCCAACATAAATGCACCCACGGCTGTCATAAACTGCCGTGCGTGCATTTATGGCAGTGTTTTGCACATGTGCAGGTGTGTTTTACTTCCACTTCCCATGTGATGAACCACATGACTGGCCCGCTGAACCATGAGACCAGCCTGTGGCCCAAAAAGTTTGGCCATCCCTGAATAAAATGCACTCATGAAGTCCTGCTTAAACCGTTGCATCATCTGACTGTTGCAAAAGTAGGAACTTTGCTATGGGTACAGTTGGTTTTCAGAAAACTGTGTAATTGTATTCAATGAACACGATGGACCCTGCTAAGTTCAATGTCTTTGAAATGCAGCTGCACGGGTGCTTGCAAATCAAACCATTCCAGATCACTCGAGACAGTCAGCCAAACCAGAACAAGATGAAGTCGGCAATCCTGTAACCATTTTCTGTGCTCACTGGCCCTCTTGAGATGGCTTTTAAAGGACTCCTTACTAGGCAAAGAGATAATGGGTGAGGATGATGGAAACTGTAGTCCAAAAAGCATGATGAGACAGAGCAGAGAAAAAGCAAAACTATATGAGCCCTGGTGGCACAGTGGCTAAACTACTGTACTGCGCCCAAAACATTGCAAGTTTGATCCTAATGGGACCAAGGTTGACTCCGCATTCCATCCTTCCAGCGTCAGTAAAATGAGGACCCAGCAGGTTTGGAGCAAAATGTTAATTACCTTGTAAAGCACCCAGAAAATGCACTAAGTGCTATGGGATGGTATAGTAAAAGTAAAGGTCACCCTTGTTCAAAAGTCAGTCATATCCGACTCTAGGGTCAGTGTTCATCTCTGTTTATAGCTGAAAAGCCAGTGCTGCCTGCATTTGCAGATGTTTACGTGGACATATGGCAGGCATGTGTAGACACTGGTGTGCACAGAATGCTGTTTACCTTCCCACCAAAGTGGTACCTATTTATCTACTTGCAATTTCTTGCTTTCGAACTGCTAGGTTGGCAGGAGCTGGGACAGAGATGGGCACTCATTCCATCCTGCAGTACTCGGGTCTTGAACTACTGGCCTGCGGCCTTCCATTCAATGTCTTAACCACTTGAGCCATTACAGTTCCTATGGGATAGCATATATGTGCTATAAACAGCTACTAACAGGGTCAACAATTTCCCACAAACTGGCCTGCATGAGATTTAGGGAAGGATTGTCTCTTTATGGTCAGTTTTGCCAAAATTTTCTAGACCTAGTTGTAAGGCTGGTTTCCTGCCCACATTGTGTTTCTGATTTAAGGCCAAAACTGGATATTCTGGGTGGTCTTTGGGTTTTTTTAATTGGGTTTTTAAAATTGTTTCCCCCAGTTTTAAAAGAAGTTTTAAAATTGATTTTGTTGTACATCAGTTTGACAGCTCTATTGAGCAGAAAAGCCATTATTCTCATCATCATCCTCTTTCTTCTTTTTCTCCTCCTTCTTCCTCTTCAAGTGCTGTACCTGTTCCAGATATTAGCTATCTTCATGGCAAAAGTCTTCTCATTCTTAGCTCATCAAAAGAGTTATCCTGAAGATATGCCATACCAGTCTCTCAGGTTCTTCAGCCATTAAATCCAGGGCCTCCTCTCTTCCCAGGGATCTTTCCTTGCATAATGCATTGGAATATTCTATGCTTCATGTTGTTCCTCACGATATATAGCCAAGGTATTGGAGCTTTTTTCGCTTAGTGGTCTTAAAGAGTTCTTGTTCTTCATCCATCCAGCGCAATACTTCTATGTGAGTCACATGGCCAACCCATATCCTTAGCAGCCGTCTGTAGATCCACGTTTCAAAAGCTTCGATTCTCTTTTTTAAGAGACTTTAGTCAACGTTCAGACCTCAACTCCATATAGCAACACTGGGAATACGTAACATCTCACTATTCGGATCTTTGTAGAGAGAGTTAGCTCTCTACTGCATAACAAATGTTGCATTTTTATGAAGGTGGGTCTTGCTTTTTCTGTTAGCATTTTAATCTTGATCTCATGATTGCACTTTTCATTTAAAATGCTCCCAAATAGACAATTCTATCAAACATTACACATTGATTTTCTGTTACATGATGAAGCCCTTCCTTGATCCCACGCTAAACCCATGCCATTTCCCTGTGCTACTTAACTGCAATTTCTGGTGGCCCAGAATATGGAAGGATCTTCCAAGGGGGATCTAACCTAAGCCAGGGTTCCCTATATGGTTCAAGCCACCCACCTATTCTGGACAAGGCTGCCTACCTGAATCGTCAATGCTCAGTGGACCAGGTCAAGTCCTGGTTCTAAGCGATACTCCGTTTGCACCTTCCTCAACAGGGAGCACTGCGGGAATCATCCTGAAAAATAACTCGTTGGATTTCCCATAATACACACAGCAAAGCATTCCTCTTGGAAACCATCTGGTTCCCAGAGGGAATAAAAGCAGTGATGGCTGCATAGCACTGGGGGAAGGGAGAGATGTCTGTTTACTGTCAAGCCTCATCAGACACTCAAAATCCTCAAGCAGTCCGTGCGTAAAATCCCAAACAAGGGTGGTTAGTACTTTTATTGAACCACAACAATAGCACAAGAAGGCAAGCCTTGAAGTTTTGCCAACCCCTTCTTCAGGCTAGCCTTTGTAGACTTGGGCAGCATAGCAAGCAGTTGTTTTGAGAAGAGACAGAAAAATCCTCAAATCATCCTGGGTAGATGCAGAAGCCTTAAGAAAAAAAAGCCCAAGATGGAGGCCACAAACCCAAATCAAATGATAGTTCAGGGCCTTGTCAATAGCAGCAGTTTTCACCTTAAAGCAGGGAGTGCCCAAAGTACGGCTCAGGGGCCGAATCTGGTCCTGATGCCAATTCATCCAGCCCACAAAGCCCTCATCGCTCCAGGAAGCGGAAATAAAATGCGCCCATATGGACACGTTTTACTTCCACTTCCAGGAGTGGCAAGGGCTTAGTGGGCCAGCTGAATTGGTGTTGGGGGTCGGATCCAGGCCCCCGGACCATAGTGACCATACCCCTGAATCATGTGACCAGTCCGTGTCCCAAAAAGTTTAGCCACCCCTGCCTTAAAGGATGCAATCTCTTGTTCTTTTCCGTTTGTGTGGCCAAAGAAAGCCACTTGCTCTGTGCCACTTAGAAATCTTTACACACAGCACCTGCTTTGGCAAGGAGCAGAAGCACCTGAAACAGGGCAATCACCATTTCATAAATGCTAGACAATAAATTTATGACACACTGGGCAGAAAAGCCCACAGTCAATGGATACTGAATTGGAAGAATTGCTTGCCTAGGGAGTGGAGGAAG
This sequence comes from Furcifer pardalis, assembly GCA_030440675.1. Taxonomy (NCBI): domain Eukaryota; kingdom Metazoa; phylum Chordata; class Lepidosauria; order Squamata; family Chamaeleonidae; genus Furcifer; species Furcifer pardalis. The sequence goes on from CP126890.1 coordinate 291,533,336, forward strand.
TTGAGAATTTTTCGTATTAGTGTTAACTCTGCTAGGAGAGATACTATTGTAGGCTTATTTTTGGAGGTCTAACTTTTAATATTCATATTTTTCAAGAGAGGAGTCAAGCATTGCCTGACTCTGCCTGCCAGATAGTAGGGAAGTTTGTCATTGCTTTCCCATTGCAGATCAAAGGCCAGGATCCCATTGTTTCCCACTGGTATTTAACTCATTCATATGTAAGGCCTCTAGTTAAGGTGTGATTTCAGACCAAATGGATGGATATGTAACCAGATACTCAGGATCTGCCTCAGAAGAGGGGCTGCCTGGGAAGGACCTTAGGTTGAAGGTTTTAGTGTTAGATTTATGGCCTATGCAGTTGGGTTTTCTTCATTGTGTATAGGCTGTTTTAGGCATCTTGCTCCTCATTGGAGGGGGGGGGGCTGTCCACCAATAATTTGCCATGTGACCCCCCTTGAGCCAGTCTGGGGGTCGCCTGGACTTTTGGTTGCCTCACCTATAAAAAGAGAGGTTTTTCAAATCTTCATGGCTACTAATTTTGGGCTAGGAACAGCCAGCAGTCCTGGACCTTGACTCCTGCCACACCAGGGGGTGGGGGGTGGCGGTGGTGGTGGTGGTGGCTGTGTTGGGTTGGGACCCAGGACCCAGTATATTTTCATGTTGTTATTATATCATTGTTATGTTGTTCATTCATGTTTCACTGTATCGCTGATTCTCCCTTTCCTGTATTCTCAATGTCTTTCCTCTTTGAAACTCTTTGCATTTCTTATTTTTTTCTTCATAAGGCTGCATTCAGTCCTCTCTGCCAGCTAGATCCTGCTTTTTAAATAAATGCAACTTTTACTGGAATGTTCTTTTCTGATGTATTGTACATGATGCCCCTTACTTTGGGACACTGCAAAGTTTTGGGTATTCAGGTAATTAAGGTGATGGGGCACCCCCATGGGCGCCCACAGGAACGAACCCCGGGTTTCAGGTAACACCATCACTCAGGGGCTAATAGGGTAGCTTTCATGACACCACAGGGGGAAAAAACCACATGGTTCATACACAAATATCCAGAAACATTGCAAATAAGAACCTGTAACACTTGTTCTTCAAGAGGTCATCTTTGAATTCACGCACATCAACACGCATTTGCGAAACCCATGTGTGTTAATTCCCAGATGACCACTCAAAGAAATATATCTTTACTGGCCCACTAAAATTTCATTATGCATAGACTATCCATAGGGAAAAAAGACAGTTTATTCTGCACCCTCTTAAGTAAAACTACCTATATACAGTCAAACCTCGCATAAAGAGCGTTTCGCTTAAAGAGTAACTCGCTTAAAGAGCAGAATTTTCTCTGAATGTTCGCTTCGCTTAACAAATAAAACCAACCAAAAACTCGCTTAACAAATAAATCGGGGTTCACAATCCCCCCACACACAATTGGTCTTTTACAATGGTGTTTCGCTTAAAGAGCAAACTCACTTAAAGAGCAATCCTATGGAACGCATTATGCTCTTTAAGCGAGGTACAACTGTACCTCAAACTGGTTATTAAGTTTTGCAGCCTTCACCCTGGGCCTTTAATTTAACTATAAATCTTGACATTTCAACACCTGGCCAGGATGATTGTTTTTAAACTACTTCCCACCTTAGTTCAACAATGCTCTGCATGTACATCAAGACTCAAAAGCACATGCAGGGTTTAACCAATTTATGTATATTCACAGCAGGGGTGCCCAAACTACAGCCTGTGGACTGGATCCGGCCCCTGACACAATTCATCCAGCCCACACTGTCCTCATCACTCCGGGAAGTGGAAGTAAAACGTGCCCATACTTCCAGAAACGCCAAGGGTGGTGTGGGCCAGATGAATTGGCATTGGGGCCAGATCTGGCTGATGGGCTGTAGTTTGGGCACCCCTGGTTTAAGCAGAGAAAGTGGCAGGTTAAAATCTCCTGTAGAAGACGCTCTCTCTCTTTTAATCTTTTAAATCTTTTGTCAGTAGTTTTAAATGGGTTTTTAATTGCTTTTTAAACTGTGATTGGTTTTATTTTCTGTGAGCTGCCCAGAGTCTTCGGAGTTGGGCAGCAATACAAATTACAAAATAAATAAATCTCTTCCTGTTGCAAAGCAGATCTCAAGGTACGTTTTACATCTGTTTCCGGTGGGGGGAACCATGTACCTAGCCCGGTGAACCACAAGGGCACCCCTGATTTACAGGGACGATGAAGAAAGAGTTATTTCCATGAGGGTTCACATTCTCACAATATTGACTTTTATGTCACAGAATATAAAGCCACAGAGCCCTACTTGTGAAATTTCACTCTCAAAGCAAGCCTACTCTTACATTTGGCACAACTTTCTCTAGACCAAGGGCCACCTCGCTTAGCTACCTCTTCCCTACTTCCCTTGACCCGCTCCCTGACAAAAACAGGGTCTGTTTGCCCAAATCCCCAAATGCACAAAGGTCAGCTGAATCGCACACAGTTGAGATCCCAGGGCAAGAAGTGACTGTCTAGTACCGTGATGGCGAACCTTGGCACTCCAGGTGTTCTTGGACTTCAATTCCCAGAAGCCCAAATCTCTGTGAATCCACACAAATGGGTTTACTGCACATATGTGTGGATTCACAGAGACTTAGGCTTCAGGGAATTGAAATTCAAGAACAATTCTGCCATCATGGGTTTACTAGATGCTGTAGAAGAAGCACACATAGAGTTGGGGAAATTTTTGAGCTAACCTCTTACAATAAGTCAAGCCACCCTGTGGGCGCATGCTTTGCAGAAGTGGGCGTTAGTCCACCAATTCTAACCCATGTTTCCCTCCCCAATGTTTTTTGAAATGCACCCACCTGCTCTTCCTCTGGTTCCCAGAGGGTCTGGCAATCCATCAGGAAGTGAAAGGAGCATGAGCTGAATAAAAGCACATGGATGGAGGGATGGATGGTTTGATGGCAATCTCCAGGTCTAGACTTGTCTAGTAAACAAAGCTTGCTGCCTGAGGCCACTGCTTCCCGTTCCACTGTCAGACAAAACAAGACAGAAAGGAAGTCTATGCTCTCTGGACCCCAAAGGGCAGGTTTTAAAAGCAGGTGTTTGTGCAGGGAAAGACAGGACACACTCCCTGTCAGAGAGCTCTCTGTGCCTGGGGCATTTCCCCCAAACCACTTTCTCTGTCACTCTTCTGACCAACAACAACAACCCATCTCAGCCTCTATAAACATTAACGGGAAGGAATCTCAATTGTCCTGTTCCTTTCTGTTTACATTTTTAGACAAGGCAATCTGGGCTAACCAGACAGTCCTCATTTCCAGTTAGGTCCTGCTATCTTCCCCAGAGATCTGGGATTGTGAAATGGTTGTACCTACAACAGAAACTAAGCCAAAGGTCCTCGTCCTCGTCCTCCTCCTCCTTGTGTCCTGAATCCTGATCAAACCCTGGACTGCCAAAATGAAGCCACTGTCTTGGCTTTGTCATTGGCCAAACGAATGCCTTCATCACTGCATGTTTCTGGCAGTAATTTGCAGATCAGGAAAGGAGTCGGAGTCTGTATCTCTCCACGTTCACACAGTGTGTTGCTGTCTGCCACTGGAGCCTGTTGGTCTTACATTTCGGCACTCCATCTCTCAGCCTCTTCAGGATACTCCAAGTGGCACAAGGGAGGGTTCCTCAGCCATCTCCTCCTCCTTTAATGCTGTTCCTTGTCCAGTGAGCTCCTTCTTCCATCTTCTCATTGGATTTTGCCCTTGCGTACCCTTCAAGAATGCTTGTTCTTCTGAACCCTGATCAATCATGATGGAGTTGTGGAACCACCACATCACCCTGGAGCAATGATCAATGACCCATTGACACTCAACGCCAAAGTAGGAACATGTAGAATCTACCCCACACCTGAAAAACTTCCGGGAAGGCCTGGATCTGGGCCCAAATCTGCATTTGGACCCAATTCTTTCTTATAAATTTGCCCTGGCTTTCGAGCAAAGGCAACCTTTACTACTTTTACAACGTCAAGGACAGCCAATTGTCCTTGAGGGATTTCAATGCTTATTGTCCCTCAACAGCACTACAGGAGAAGAGTCTTGGCAGGCATCACATCTGGATCAGTGATGGGATGTAACAGGTTCTCACCAGTTCTCCAGAACCGGTAGTAACTTTTCCCAGTGTCCCGGAGAATCAGTAGCAGCTTTTGGGGGGAACCACCTTCGGGGCTTACCTTTTCACTGGTCCCCCCCCCCCGCACATGCGTGCCAAGCACTTGGTGTGCATGCATGCCTACAGTGTGTGTGTGTGTGTGTGTGTGTGTGTGTGTGTGTGTGTGCTTATTTTTATTTTTTATTATTTTGTATTTTTTTCTTTGGCTCCGCCCATGACATCATGATGTCATTATGTTAGCTTTGCCTACACTATGATGGCATCACGGTGGGGTAGTAAAATTTTTGACATCCCACCACTGATCTGGATGGGAAATGCTGATTTAATTATTTTAAGCTGCACTTACAAGTCACCTTAGATACATATCAGCCTATGATGGGTAAAACAACCAAGAGTCCCAACAGAGAGCTATGAAATGGGGGTGTGGTAGGGGAACACACAATGCAAAACGTATCAGCCACGTAATGATCTTAGCAGTAGTCCTTCAGAGTCATTTCACAGTCTTTGAGGGAGTGAGGTGAACAACACACCGTGCATAAACAGATTAACAGATGCACAGGGAAGGGTTGAAATCAGAATGCAAAAATTACAAACAGGGAAAATCCGTAAGAAGAACAAAAACAGAAATCTTTCAAGTGAATCAAAACCACATCTATTTCAATGTGACCTCTGTGAATTATAAATTACTTCATCAGACACAAGGAGCATTTAGCCACAGGTTTACACATATGTTTTTGCATATGTGGGAAGCCTGTGGAGAAGGATAGTGGAACAGAAGGGCTATAGGGTCCCAAATGGGAAGTCTTTCTTTTCTAACAGAAAGGCAGTAAGGCTGAGGTGCCCAAACTTTTTGGGCTGTAGGCCTGTCACGAGGTTCAGCGGGCTGGTCATGTGCTTCCTCCCACAGGAAGCGGAAATTAAACACACCTTGCAATCTGTTTTGCAACAGGATGGGAATAGCTTTTAAGCTGCCATTTTCTCTGTTTAAATCAGGGGTGCCCAAACCACTGACTGCAGGCCGGATCTGGCCCCCAACACCAATTCATCCATACGGATGCATTTTACTTCTGCTTCCAGGAGTGACGAGAATGGTGTGGGCTGGATGACTTGGCATCGGGGCTGGATCCAGCCCACAGGCTGTGGTTTGGGCACCCCTTCAGTAAGGTCTTTTCTCCCAGGTAAGAGGTATTTTGGTATCTGTAGGTATCTGTAGGTATAGGCCTGTTAGGCAGAAGCTCCCAAAAAGAAGAATTGTGGGTTTTGTGGTCCAAAAAATATGAAAAGTGAAATGAGTAGAGCTGACTGAAATACCACACTAAGATACTCTTCAGGTGTTAAAGGCCAAACTCAGGAGAAAAATTACTGACAGCTTCAATAGGTATAAAACAGTGGTAGCGAACCTATGGCACGTGTGCCAGAGGGGGCACTCTGAGTGCTCTCTGCGTGTGGGCACGCCGTCATCCCAGCACAGAGTTTGCCCTGCCCCTCTGCCCAGCAGCCCAACGGGAGAGTTTCCTCCCCCCCCAGTAGAGAGTTTGCCCCGCCCCTCTGCAACACAGACTCTGAAAGGTTCACCATCACTGGTATAGAAGAATACTGCCAGGGTCAGCTTTTGGGCAACTGCTGTGGTGAAAAACAGGGATCTTTCACAGACAATGGCAGTGACACTCAGGTGACTTTTGGCCATCACAATAAAGAAGGCAATGCTAAACTTCTTCTGGATAATGTATAACTGCTTTGGCGGGAAAGGTAACAGCATTCCGTGCACTCCAGCATCTAGTCTAGAACGCAGTAGGAAAAGAGGAAAACTGACCACAGCCCAGAAGCGTAGTGGGGGGGCAAGGGGACGGCCCACCCTGGGCGCCACTTTATGGGGGGCAGCAATGCCGCTGCCCTGGACTTCCTGGTGGCCGGGGCGGGCGCTGGCACCCTCTGTCACCGCCGGGCTGGAGGGCGCAGGCCCTCTGAGCCCGGCAGCAGCAGCTCATCAGTCTTTGGCGGCAGCGGTACCCAGGAAGGCAGGAAGCAAGGCCAAAGGTCGCCACAGCCCAGCGCTGGCCAGGCAAAAAAAACCAACGCCTGGCTGGCGCTGCTCCAGCCACTGGGTCACAACAAACGCCAGCCTTGCTTCCCGCCTTTCTGGCTGCCACTGCCGCCGCCAGGCTAGGACCCTGAGACCCTGACGGCACGGGCAAGGAGCTGGGGCGGTGCGGCGCAGGCCCAGCGGTGAGCCCACCGTCAGCATCACAGGCGCACAGGCTTCCTAGCCCGGCAGTGGCAGCTTGTCTGCTTTTGGTGATGCCAGCATCTAGAGGGGCGAGGCCAGTGGTCTTTGTGTCCCCACGGCCAGAGGAGTGCCAGCCACGCCTTGCGGGGGGGGGATCCTCCAGCTGCGCAAGCTGGGTCGCGGCAACCACCGGCCTCGCTTCCTGGGTGCCACTGCCACCGAAGGCGGATGAGGTGCCGCCGGAGGGCTTGGAGGCGGGGTGGCCGCTTGCCTGGGACCCTGGGCCTCACCTGCGCTGTTGGGGTCTCAGGCGCGCGGCGGCACCACCTCCTAGCCTGGCAAAAAAACCCTCCCCCCTGAAGGTAGGACTTTCCTACCTCGGTGGGGGCGCGGCAAGTTTGGTCTGGGGCCCCGGGCACCTAAACCCGCCCTACGCCACTGCCACAGCCTTTAAGTCTTCAAGTCCTGGACCAAGGCTGCCAATTACTCTTCAAAGATCATTAATTGAGAAGGCCAGGCTACGTCAGAAGCAACAACACATATCTACAAGGTAATAAAGGGGGGGAAATCTTAAGGATGAAGGTTCCAGGCTTGAAATGTGGACCCTACAGTTTGTAAAACTTCTGGTTTTGCATAGATTTAAGTATTGCTGACAAAAGGTGGTGGAGGAAAGAAACACAAACACACAAACTGGGGAAAAGAAAGCAACACACACACACAAACACACTCTCCAGTGTTTTGCTGCCAACTCATTAACAGTTTTCACCTCTCTCACGTGCTACTGAAAGTCAGGGTCACCCGGTTAAATTGCAAGGCAATAGATTCAGGACAGACAAAAAGGACTTTGTCAGAACAGAGCGTGGATTTCATTCATGGCATTGGGGGTGGGGTGGGGGGCTGGATGCTGGCCTGGATGTCTTTAAAAGGGGACTGGATGAATTAATGCAGGCAAAAACTCCTTTCTGTGGCTGCTAATCCCAAAGGCCCTATGCTGAGCTCAGAGCAGTCACTATTCCAGGCTAGAACCCATAGAATCCGACATGTTTGTTCAATGAAAGAACTTTCCCAAGCGCTAGACTTGCACTCCGCCCCCTACTGTTTTTCAAATATTATCTGTAGCGCCCTACAACCACAAAAAACCCTATTTACTACCACCTAAAGGTCCTTCTGGAGACTGTGGTGGCTTCGTGATCACAACACTGAATTTGACAATCAGAAGGTCGGCAAGAGAGCATTTCGAGGCCTGAGTGCTGAATGACAGAGTGAGCTCCTGTCATCTGTCCTAGTTCCTGCCAACCTAGTAGTTTGAAAGCAAGAAACTGCAAGTAGATAAAGAGGTACCACTTTGGCAGGAAAGGTAACATTCCATGTAGTATGGGCAAGCTTGACCTTTGTCTCCAGGAACACATATTCATGCTGAAGGATCTTTCTGAGTACATAAATAGCTACTGCTTCAGCAAGAAAAGTAACAGTGTTCTGTGCACTTTGGTGTCTAGTCATGCTTGCCACATGACCATAGATACGTCTGCAGATACAGACAGTGGTGGTTGTAAACAGAGATGAGCACCAACTAATAGAGTTGGATCAACTGGCTTTTGAGCAAGGGAGACCTTTAATGCCTGCCGCCCCACCCTCGGACTCCCACTTGCCAGGGGCTTCAAAAGCCACGATGGCTCAGGCGGCAGAGGACAGTCCTGCCCGAAGGCTGAGGACAACTGCCGTCCCACCTCTGGACTTTGCTGTTTGTTTGGGGACTTTTCTTAAGTGGTTGCAACTTTAGCATTATAATATTGAATTTTGTATATTGTATTATTCAGTTGTCCAATGAGGCTCTTAAAATAGCAGAGGACAGAAGGAATGCAAAATGCCAAGGAGAAAGGAAAAAATACAGTCACTTGAATAAGGAATTTCAAAGAAAAGCAAGGAGAGATAAGGAAAGTTACCTGAACCAACAGTGCAAAGAAATAGAGGAAAACAATATCAGGGGTAGGACTAGAGATCTTTTCAAAAAAATTGGGGAATTCAAGGGAACATTTAAAGCAAAAATGACTATGATAAAAGACAAAGATGGCAAGGAGTTAGCAGATGCAGAAGAGATTAAGAAAAGATGGAAAGAGTACACAGAGGAACTCTATAAAAAGGACCTCAACACCTCTGATAATCACAATGATGAGAACATTGAACATGAGCCAGACATTCTACAGAGTGAAGTCAGAAAGGCCCTAAAAAACACTGCAAACAACAAAGCCACTCCCCAAAAAGGGTAATGCCAAAGAGTTGATGGTATCCAAGTTGAACTTTTCAAAGCCCTACAACATGATGGAATCAAATTATTGCATTCTATATGCCAGCAGATTTGGAAAACACAACAATGGCCACAGGATTGGAAAAGATCTGTATACGTTCCACTCCTCAAAAAGGGTAATGCCAAAGAATGTTCAAATTATCGAACAATTGCGCTCATCCCTCATGCTAGCAAGGTGATGCTCAAGATAATACAGGATAGACTGCAACAGTATGTGGAGAGAGAATTACCAGAAGTGCAGGCAGGGTTCAGAAGAGGCAGGGGAACTAGAGACCACATCGCCAACATAAGATGGATCATGGAAAAAACAAAGGAATATCAGAAACAAGTCTACTTCTGTTTCATTGATTACACTAAGGCTTTTGACTGTGTCGACCACAACAACATGTGGCAAGTAATTAAAGAGATGGGAATACCAGAACACCTCATATGCCTCATGAGAAATCTGTACATTAATCAAGAGGCAACAGTTAGGACAGAAAATGGAATGATGGAGTGGTTTGGAATAGGCAAAGGAGTAAGAAGAGCTGAGGGAGCTCAAACGGGCAAAGAGACGCCGAGAGCGCCGCTGGGTGAAGACCCGGAGTGAGTCTGATCGAACACTTGTTAGAGCTGCCATTAAAGCCTATCTAGTGGCGATGGGGGCGGTGAAACGACAATATTTCACCGCCCTTATTGCCTCCGCAGATAATCGCCCAGCGACCTTGTTCCGGGTGACCAGGTCCCTCCTGGGAAGAGGGGGGTCTGGCCCTGGTTGGCAGGGATCGGCTGAGGCTTTTGCTGATTATCTGGCGGAGAAAATCGCTCAGATTCGCTTGAAGTTTAATCCCGGCGTGGAAGAGACAGAGCTGGGGTTGACCAGAGTACAGTCTGGCCATGTTATCTGGGATCAGTTCGATCCAGTTGGCCCTGAGGAAGTGGACAGGCTTCTTGGATCTGTTCGCGCCACTGCCTGTGAATTGGATCCATGCCCTGCCTGGCTAGTCAAGGCATCTAAGGCTGTGGCAGGCGGTTGGGTCGAGGCAATTATAAATTCATCTCTGCAGGAGGGGCTTTTTCCAGCACCCTTAAAACATGCTTTGGTGCGTCCCCTCCTGAAAAAGCCATCCCTCGACCCTACGGTACTTACCAACTACCGACCTGTATCCAACCTACCCTTTTTGGGTAAGGTCTTGGAGAAGGCAGTGGCGTGGCAGCTACAGGAAGTCCTGGATGAAGCGGATTATCTGGACCCTTTCCAGTCAGGATTCAGGCCCGGATATGGTACTGAAACTGCATTGGTCGCATTGGTGGATGATCTCTGGCGAGAACGGGATGGAGGTCATCCAACCATCCTGGCTCTTCTTGACCTCTCAGCGGCTTTCGATACTGTCGACCACGGTATCCTTCTGGGAAGGCTCCAAGGATTGGGGATCCAGGGCACTGTGCTGGCCTGGTTCTCTTCATTTCTGAGGGGCCGGACCCAGTCGGTGTGGCTGGAAGGCGAGAGGTCCAGCCCTAGGCCCCTGCAATATGGGGTGCCTCAGGGCTCGGTACTCTCGCCTCTCCTATTTAACATCTACATGAAGCCACTGGGTGAGATCATCCGTTCCCACGGGGTGAGGTATCACCAATATGCAGATGACACCCAGCTGTATATCTCAGCCCGTGGAGATCCAATTGATGCAGTGGAAGTCCTATCCAGGTGCCTGGAGGCTGTCAGGGTCTGGATGGGGGACAACGGGCTACAACTGAATCCCGGCAAGACTGAGTGGCTATGGGTAAGGGGTCCTGCGCTATCTCGGGAGTTACCATCTTTGGTTCTGGATGGGGCAGTTTTGCCCCAAACAGACCTGGTGCGTAATCTGGGGGTCCTCTTGGACTCACGACTACTGCTCGAGGAGCAGGTGGCAGCCGTGGCCAGGAGGGCTTTTGCACAACTTCGTGTAATACGCCAGCTACGCCCACTCCTAGACCGGGATTCCTTGCTCATGATCACACATGCTTTGGTCACCTCCAGACTTGATTACTGTAATGCGCTCTACATGGGGCTGCCCTTGGTGACCATTCGGAGGCTGCAGCTGGTCCAGAATGCGGCTGCTCGGGTAGTGATGGGGTGCGGGCGTTATGCTCGTGCCTCACCACTGCTTCGGGAGCTGCACTGGTTGCCAGTATGTCTCCGGGTGCAATTCAAGGTGCTGGTTATTACCTTTAAAGCCCTACATGGTAGTGGGCCAGGATACTTAAGAGACCGCATCGTCCCAAGGACATCTGTCCGTCCCACCAGGGCGGATCGGAGAGGCTCTCTTATCATTCCATCGGCTAGAGAGGCGCATCTCTCTAGCACCAGAAAGAGGGCCTTCTCCGTGGCCGCCCCGGCCCTTTGGAACCTCCTGCCAACTGAGTTACGTCTACAGACAGAGCTCCTGTCCTTTCGGAAGGGCCTAAAAACCTGGCTGGCAGGGCAGGTGTGGGGCTCCAGGAATTTGGGGTCCCATGTTGGGTGGCTGATATGATGGGACAGCCACCCCTCCCTCACTCTTTTAAACTTTTAAAATCTTTTTAAACCTTTTAACCTTTTTAAATCTTTTAGATTTTTGGAAATTCAGCGTTTAATTCTTTTTTAATTGACTTTTAAGTAATTTATGAACCTTAAGGTTTTAATTTATGAATTTCTGTAAGCCGCCTAGAGTCAGGTTCGCCTGATTGGGGCGGGATAATAAATCTAAATAAAAAAAAAAAAAAAAGACAAGGCTGCATTTTGTCACCCTGCTTATTCAACTTATACATAGAACACATGATGCGCAATGCAGGAATGGAGGAATCACAATTTGGGATCAAAATTGCTGGGAGAAACATCAACAATTTGAGATATGCAGATGATACCACCCTAATGGCAGAAAGTGAGGAGGACCTAAAGAAGCTCCTGATTAGTTTGAAAGAAGAAAGTGAAAAAGCTGGCTTGAGACTCAATATCAATAAAACCAAGATAATGGCAACAGGCCCTATCAGTCCCTGGAAAATAGATGGGGAAGAAGTAGAAGCAGTGACAGATTTTACTTTCTTAGGATCTAAGCTCACTGCAGATGGTGATTGCAGCCATGAAATAAAAAGGTGACTGATTCTTGGGAGGCAAGCGATGAGAAACCTGGGGAGCATAGTGAAAAGTAGAGACATCACATTGAAAACAAAAATTCGCATAGTCAAAGCAATGGTATTCCCTGTGGCAATGTAGGGTTGTGAGAGCTGGACCATTAGGAAAGCTGAGCGCAGAAGAATAGATGCCTTTGAGATGTGGTGTTGGAGGAGAGTTTTGAGAGTCTCCTGGACAGCGAGGAGAACAAATAGGTCAATCTTAGAAGAAATCACCCCTGACTGCTCCTTAGAAGGTCAAATAATAAAGATGAAGCTAAAGTACTTTGGACATCAAATGAGAAGATTCACTTGAGAAAGCCTTGATGCTTGGAAGGGTCGAGGGCAAAAGAAGAAGGGGACAGCCCAAGATGAGATGGCTAGATGGTATTGTGGAGACAATGGGCACAGAGCTGAGCGAGTTGAGGGGGATGGTGGAGGACAGGAGTGCCTGGCGGACAGTGGTCCATGGGGTCACAAAGGGTCGGAATCGACTGTGCGACTGAACAACAACAACAAAATTATTCAGTATTTACTGTGTATATTGTTTAATTATCATGTGAGCCACCCTGAGTCGGGTTTTCTGATTGGGCGGCATACAAGTGTGAAAATTAAATTAAATTAAATTAAAGTTCCTTCCAGGCAGAGGGCTCTTGAGAGCTACCAATACAAAACCATTCTGCAGGAAATAGGTATTTCCCTTCTTAATGGGGCTTTTTTTAAAGCAAGGATGAAATAATGGCAAAATGACAAAAATGGAGGAGAAGTGAAAGGGCTCCAAACAAGGAATTGATTTCTGGAAATGACTCAAAATTCCAGGGATGGGGCAAGCTGTTTTGCACCACAAAATGGTCATTGGGAGTCAGATACAGAGGCAAAGCAGCTGCTCTGGAATTATTCAGCAGGTGTTGAAGACTCTCTGTTCACCTCTCTTCTTTAATCTTCCCAAGTGTGGATCCCAAAAGATAGTTAAAATGTACCTAAGGCTGTGATGGCAAACCATGGCACTTCAGGTGTTCTTGGGCTTCAATTCCTTACTGCACAGTAAACCTGTTCGTGTGGATTCACAGGGACTTGGACTTCTGGGAACTGAAGTCCAAGAACACCTGGAGTGCCAAGGTTCGCCATCACTAACCTAAGGGATTTGAGCCAGCCTTCTCCCTCAAATATATTGCACTGCAATCACTAGTGCATGTTGTAGCAGTAGGGTCAACACAGACTTTCAGCAAAGCCTTTAACCATCTATTTTTTAATGCACGTTTATTTTCCTGGTTGACTGGATCACTCGGTGAGTTAGGTTGGGAGTTTAATTCACCCCGCATCTCCTGAGAAAAGAGCCAGCCTGCGTAGCTTCAGGAATGTTGCACCATCCCAGGAAACTCCCCCCCCCCCAAAAAAAAAAATAAGAGAGAGAGAGACTGAATGGTAAACCACTTCTGTATATTCTCTACTATGCTATAAGTCAAAATTGATTTGACAGCCCAAAATTATTATTGCCTTCTCCTGACAGGTTTTTAGCAATAGCAATTACAATCAAACCTCACATAAAGAGCGTTTCGCTTAAAGAGCAGAATTTTCTCTGAATGTTCGCTTCGCTTAACAAATGAAACCAACCAAAAACTCGCAACAAATAAATCAGGGTTCGCAGTAACCCCCACAATTGGTCACTTACAATGGTGTTTCGCTTAAAGAGCAAACTCGCTTAAAGAGCAATCCTGTGGAACGCATTATGCTCTTTAAGCAAGGTACCACTGTACACTTCTATATTGCCACCTAGTGCTTAGAGCACTCTCTGGGCAGTTCATGAAATAATTAGTATTTTTGCCCCCAACATCCTGGATTCTCATTTTGCAGATCTCAGAAGGGTGGAAGGCTGAGTCAACATTGATCCCCATCAGGACTGAACTTGCAGTGTCAGCTGTTTTGGCTGCAGTGTCACAGTTTCTGAATAGCTCCTGTTCAACCCACCATGTCTTGCATAACTGCCAAGGTCCCATGGCCAGACTTCTTTCCTCTCCCTCTGCTATGATGACCAGTTCACTTTCATCTATTGGCAAAGCTGCCTCCATCTCTTATTGCTAAATCAAGTCTAATCCCTGAAATGTATTCTTCACCTCCACTGTATATCCATGAGGGATGTCATCTAAGTCATACTTGGGTGGCCTAATGGTTTTCCCTACTTTCTTCATTCTAAGCCTGAATTTGGCAATCAGTAGCTGATGATCTGAGCCACAGTCCACTCCAGGTCTTGTTCTTGCTGACTGTACAGAGCTTCTCCATCTTTGACTGCCGAGTTTGTTGTTGTTCAGTCGCACAGTCGATTCCGACCCTCTGCGACCCCATGGACCACTGTCCTCCAGGCACTCCTGTCCTCCACCATCCCCCTCAACCCACTCAGCTCTGTGCCCTTTGTCTCTAAAATACCATCTAGCTAAGCCATCTCATCTTGGGCCGCCCCCTTCTTCTTTTGCCCTCGACCCTTCCAAGCATCAAGGCTCTCTCAAGTGAATCCTCTCTTCTCGTTTGATGTCCAAAGTACTTTAGCTTCATCTTTATTATTTGACCTTCTAAGGTGCAGTCAGGGGTGATTTCTTCTAAGATTGACCTATTTGTTCTCCTCGCTGTCCAGGGGACTCTCAAAACTCTCCTCCAACACCACATCTCAAAGGCGAGTATATAATCATTTTGATTTTGGTGTTGGCCATCTGGTGATGTCCATGTGTAGAGTCACCTCTTAGGTTGCTATAACCAGTGCATTCTCTTGGAAAAGCTCTATTAGCCTTTGCCATGTTTCATTTTGTGTCCCAAGGTCAAACTTGCCTGTTATTCCAATTACCTTTTGACTTCCTACTTTGGCATTCCAATCTCCTATGATGATAAAGAATTTTTTTTTCGTGTCAGTTCTAGAAGGTGATGTAGGTCTTCATAGAACTGGTTGACTTTGCCCTCTTCTGCATCAGTGATTTGGGCAAACGCTTGGATTACTGCAATGTTGAGTGGTTTTCCTTGAATTTGGACTGAGATCATTCTGTCGTTAAGATTATATCCCATTACTGTGTTCCTCGCTGATTTATTGACTATTAGGGCCATTCCGTTTCTTCTAAGGGATTCTTGCCCACAGTAGTAGATGTAATGGTCCCCTGAGTTACATTTGCCCATCCCTGTCCACCTTAGTTCACTGATTTCCAAGATATCAATGCTCATTCTTTCCATCCCATTTCTGACCACGTCCAGCTTGCCTTGATTCACAGGTCTTACATTCTGGGTTCCTATGCAATATTGTTCCTTACAGCATCAGACTTTCCTTTCACCATCAGATGCATCCACAGCTGGGCGCCCTTTCGGCTTTGGCCCAGCCACTTCACTCTTTCTGGGGCAGCTTGTACTTATCCTTTACTCTTCCCCAGTAGCATAATGGACACCTTCCGATCTGAGGGGCTCATCTTCTGGCATCGTATCGTTCAGCCTTTGGATGCTGTCCATGGGGTTTTCTTGGCAACAGTATTGGCATGGGTTGCAAGTTCCTTCATCACTGGATCGTGTTTAGTCTGAATTCTCCACTGTGGCCTGTCCATCTTGGGTGGCCCTACACGGCATAGCCCATAGCCCTGTGATGGCAAATCTTGGCACGCCAGCTGTTCTTGGACTTCAATCCCCAGAAGCCCAAGTCCCTGTGAATCCACACAGATGGGTTTCTGTGCATACGCAGTGTGGATTCACAGAGACTTGGGCTTCTGGGAATTGAAATTCAAGAGCAGCTGGTGTGCCAAGGTTTGCCATCACTGTCATAGCCTCACTGAACCACACAAGCCCCATCACCATGGCAAGACAATGATCCTTGTGTGTGTGTGTGGGGGGGGGGGTCTGCTATGTACTGCCTCTCCTAGGCTGATTGCCTTCCAAGGAACCTTCTCCCTACCGGCTCAAGAGAATCAGTCAGTTGGTTAAACCTACAACATCCCACTGGGATCAGCATACACCATGCGTTCAAACCAAATATCTCCCATTTATTCTGACTCTGGTGCCATCATTTTAGCCAATCCAGAAACAGATGAATCAAAGAAAACATTATTCTGGAAATGTTCTCTAGCTTGTGCAAATTAAGAGATGAAGACACACTCTCCCTTTGAACATCTGTGGACCTTCCATGAATGCGCCTTTCATGGGCATAAAAAGCTGTGAGGACAGACTTACTGTCTGGACCCTCGGAAGTGGCTCATGCTTGCGTGTGGGAAAGCGTCATTCCTTCCGACTTAAAAGAGACAGTGTCAATTAATGTGCTGAAAGGGGGGGAGGACAACCACACACACAATAAAAACTGGAACTTCTGATGTTAGATATTTTGTCCCTAAGTGGCAAATATCTCATCCTTAAGTGAGATGCTAGGAAAGATGGTAGCGGTTTGACTCAAGGCAATTTAGGATTATGTTAACTACAATTAATTTGGCTCCATTCCAATCTGTCTGGGAATGGGCAGAAACAGCCTTGCATGCATTAGCACAGTGGGGGCAACATGGATTCCTCCATGTCTGTTCAGATGCCCTTGACTACACACTTTGGGCCCCACCCTAGAGAAGGGGGAGCGAAATCAGCATGCAAACCGAGAGATCAGTCCGCGATGCCTACAAAGTAGGAGTTAAAACCCTCCCAGTTGCACCCGGAAAAAAAAGGGATTTTGCAAAAATAGAAAGGAATTTCCAGGGGCCATGCTATTGATTCAGGAAGAAACAGTTTTCTTTTAATAACAGGCCCCAGATACGACAAGCTCACAATTGTAAAAGGATGTGAGTGACAGAAATCCTGTTGGAATAAATAAAACAAATATCTCACTAAGGTGTCAAGGGTATCAAACACATTTTTCCACAGGCCACACTTCAGTTCCAAGAGAGGAATAAAACTAAGAGATTAAGAGTTACCTGACACCTTGGAGAAGCAGAAGAGAATACTTTGGAGATAATAAAGGGATTTGGAATGAGGAATGAGAAAATGGTGAGCTTCAAGTACTGATTTACATGTAAAACCAGCACCAACCCCAGGACTCACAAACTAATACAAACTCCCCAATATTGGCAGGGATGGAGGGCGTGGGTGTGTATCTAGGCCCCTCCAGCTTTTAAAAGAGGTGACTATTGGGCAATGGGAGCTGCTTCCCCTCTGCCAACATTGCCTTTTTATTTGTGAACTGGTTTGCAATTGCTTTGCAATTTTGTGATCTACTCTGCAATTTTGAAATGAAATGCCATAAACATGAGAAAGTCTTAATTTCTTAAATTATAATAAAAATGTTGGGATGTTTTGGGACAGGGAGACCACCACACCCGCCTTTTTCCATTTTGCCACTGACTAAGCATTGTATTTTCCCCAACACACACACACACACACACACACACACACACACAGAGAGAGAGAGAGAGAGAGAGAGAGAGAGAGAGAGAGAAATGCCCCTATTGCCATACTGACCCTCTGGGCAGGTATTGCAAGCACATCCGGTCTTGTAGCTTTGGACACATAGTCCACGGAGCCAGAGGATGGAGCTCCCCCGAGCCCAATGGCCTCCTCCTCTTCTCCGCTGGCCAACCGCTGATAAACCGATTTCTCCCCCATGACACTCGGTTGCAAAAGCCCAATAAAACCGCAGGCCAGGGCCCGACCGTGGAGACAGGCAGTGTTGCAGTCCGCGAACTGTCCAAGGCCACGCTAGGCTGGTGAGATCTCACCTGGGGGCCATCTTTCTTTCCCTGTCCGAAGCAAGGCGGTGCTTCCCCGTCAGTCAGATGGCAGAGCTCAGGGCCCCTCACAGCCAGCCGGGAGCAGGAGAATCCTGGCTGAGCCGTCAGAGTTCCTGGCATCCCCACTGGTCCCTGTCCCTGCATCCTGTTGCCATGGTGACAGAGGAGAGCTCTCTGTCACTGGGTGGATGCAGGGATGCTCACGGCTGCTGCCAGTGTGTGTGTGTGTGGGGGGGGAGAATGCAATGAAAGGAGGGAGGATTTCCCAGCAAAAAGCAGGCGGGCAGAGACAGCAGGCGAGGGAGGGACGGACGGAGGCAGATAGACAGAAGGGTGAGAAAACCACCGTCTTTCTACCCAACAAAATGCAGGAGTCCTATGAGGAAAGGGGTGGGGGTGATGGTGGCAGTTGTCCTAAGCCAACCAGGCACATGGGGTGGGTGAAAATGGGTGGCAAGTGACCCCAAACCTATTCTGGCTGAGGTAGCATGTGCTGGGGTGTGTGTGCATGCACAAGCACTGCTGCTGGGTTGGAGGAAATGCCAGGACTCTCTTTTTCTTTTGCCCACAGCCTCCTCAACCTCATCCTCCCCTCTTGCGCATCCATGCTCATTCCCCCCCCCCAATCAAACAAGCATGCACACAGAAGAGGAAGGAGCATTGCTTTACATGCCTCCATTTTAAGCTGGGTTGCCTCTTCTCTGCACCAGCTAGGATGACAGGGAATGGGGGAGCGTGCACACGCACGCACACAAGCACATATATGTGTGTCCCCCAATATCTTTGCACTCTAAGTGGGGAAAGGAGGGGGTAATGTACTCGTGTACCAAGTCTATTGGCTAACTAGAATCATGATTTCTCCAAAGCATCGGGCATTTTTAGAGGAAGATGGGAAGCAGCAGGAGAAGGAAAGGGGTGACTCCAGGACACCCCCCTTAAAAAAAAAAAGCTCAAGCAGTATCAAAGGTGGGCATTTCATCTCTCTCCCTGACTCCTTGGAATCTTTCCATTAAAATTGAAGTTAATACTCTGGGGAATTGGAGGAAGTTCCTTTAAGATGACAAAGTTTGTTTGTTTTTTCTCTTTATTCAATAAACTAGATTGTTTTAGTATAATTTCTTTTATTTCTTTCTCATCTTTCTCTCTCTCTTCTCTTCTTCCATCTTTTTCTTTTCTCTTTGAATCTTAGCAGATATTCTTTGTGTTATTCAGTTGAATTTATTCACAGAATACAAATACATTTGGCTAATGTGCCTCTGCTATTGTATTGTTATATATATATATTTAAAGAGGAAAAGAAGAAGAAAAATCTTTCCTCTGGAGAGAAGAGCCTAGGATTAGATCATCACAGGACTGAAGATGGGGTGAGCAGCGGGTTACTCAGTAGAGAGAGGAAATCTAATTAGGCTACTAAAGCCTCAGAAGTAATTAAGAACTGGTTCATAATTGACAAATGCTAGAAATGTCTGGATACAGGCGGGGCAGGTATGGGGTTCAGGAGGCACAATGACCTCAACTTGATGGATGGTTTAAGCCCCTTCTCTCCATCAGGATGTAGTAATTTGGTGCTCTTTTAATTTTTTTAGATTTTAAATTTTGATCTTTAATCGTTTTAAATTTGAGAGTTTTTAGGAATGTTTTATGTTTTATTGTGGTGCTTTTTGTGGTGGCCTGTGAACTGCCCTGAGTCACCTCGGCGAGGAGGGCAGTGGATGAATAAATAAATAAATAAATAAATAAATATAATTCTTGTTCTAATAGGAAAAGGTACTCTTTGTAATCCTGCCAGGGTCCCCTCCTTGCCATTTTTCCAGGAAGAGGTTAATCCCTGGGAGTGAAGAAGCCAACAGGGACATGGCATTAATGCAGGAAGAAATCTGCACGTACACCAAGGTCGTCATCTCATGCTGTCAAAGGCATGCGCTTGTTATTTCACCTGGGAGTGTAAATTGTGCTCTTTACTGGGAAGATGTGCTGCCTCACAGCGATCCACCCAATGTCCATGCAAGGAGACGGAGACGTTTCTGCTGGTCCAAAGGAGAAAATGATGCAGGAAGACTTAGGAAGAGGCTACCTAGGAGGAGTACCAGAGAGATGTTGCTAGATTCTAGTTTTATCACTTACACGCAGGTTGGGAACTTCAGCCTTTCCAGGCAGGAAACCTCTGACCCTGGATGCTGCCCTGAATGCTGCCGGTGCACACCAGTCCCCTGGGAGCAATGGAGTGAGGGTGGGTGTGGATTAGAGAAGACTTCAGGCCCTGCTTGTGGGCACTCCTGGAGCATCTAATGGGCCCAGGTGAGTCCAAACTCCTGGAGTCGTAGCCTCCTGCTCTTCACAGTGCCTGTCTTCTTCACTTGCAAGCAAGCGTGGAGAGGGGGATGATACAGGCAAGTAGGGGCTGCTGGAACATCCCCTCCCAACCAGTTAGTTCACTTTCTCCTCTACTCCAAAGGATTAGAAAAGCACCCGGGGAGGGGGGGCGGTGGTGGAAGATCCACTGGCACTGGACATTTTCTTAAAGGGCAGGAAGCTTAGGTTGGAAAAGGAAACAGGCTCAAGATTTAAACTTTCCTTACAAGAAGGGTTGCATCTGGATCAGGTTTTCAGATGAAAGGTCAAGGTCACCCTTGCTCAAAAGCCAGTCATAACCAACTCTAGGGTTCGGTGCTCATCTCCGTTTACAGCCAAAGAGCCAGTGCTGTCTGCGTCTGCAGATGTTTCCGTGGATATTTGGCAGTCATGACTAGACTCCAAAGTGCACAGAACACTGTTACCCTTCCCACCAAAGTGGTACCAATGTCTCTATTTGCAATTTGTTGCTTTAGAACTGCCAGATTGGCAGGAGCTGGGACAGAGATGGGAGCTGTATTGCTCATAAATTTCAAAAGGTGACCTGAGGTTAAACTGCCTGCTATGGCCAAAATGCTATTACAGATGACGATGTGCATGGCAACAAGAAACAAAGTCCTCCATCTGTCTTGCCCTCTAACCCTGGCAGTGTGCTATCTTTTTGCTGTACACATTTCACTTACTGAAGGGGGGTGGGGTCATCTTTGGACAAGGACAGATAGTAACCTCAGCCTTCTTCTCTTCCAGGATAGCAAGCAGCCAGTGGTGGGATTCAATTTTTTTTACTACTTACTCTGTGGGTGTGGCATGGTGGCCATGGCCAGGGGGAAAGCCCTGTGCCAACAAAGGGTTCTCCAATTGGAACATCCATTGGAACAGCACAGGTGTAGCTTATTGATGAGGTAACTCCAAGACTTTGCTTAAAAACCCCAAGCCAGGCCCCTAGGCCTGCCGGCCACCAGGGCTTTTTAGGAACTGTGGTAGTACATCAATATAGGTAAAGGTATTAAATACACATTAAAATACACACAGACACACCACATCCAAAGGTGAGTCACTTACCCTGGGGAGCAGGCTATAGGGAGCTTCAGGTTAACAGCTTCTCTTCTTCCTCCCCACTTGGGAGGACAGCAAGGAGGCTGTGCATACGTGCCAAGCACTGTAGGTGTGCATGCACACCAAGGGCTTGGCATGCATGTGCAATGGGGGAACCAGTGAAAAGGTAAGCCCCAAAGGTGGTTCCCCCCAAAAGCTGCTACCGGTTCTCCGGGACACTGGGAAAAGTTACTACCGGTTCTAGCGAACTGGTACAAACCTGTTACATCCCATCATTGGGTGAATGTATGTATTTGTTTTTTGTCTTTTATTTATTTTCTGCGCTGTATTGTATTGTAACGTTAAATATTTTATGCTGCCTTTTTTTATAATGTGGAGAATTATGTTGTAATTTTTTGCAATGTTATGTCTGTTTTTTATTTTAAAATTTAATAAATATTTTTTTAAAAAAGTAAAAGAAAAGGTCACCCTTGCTTGAAAGTCAGTCGTATCCGACTCTACGGTTCGGTGCTCATCTCTGTTTATAGCCAAAGAGCCAGTGCTTTTTTTTAATTAGGTATTTAAAGAAAAACAATTACAAAGATATATATAAAAACATAAAAATCAGAAAATAGAATAACTCAAGTAGCAATACTACATTAAAACTCCACTACCTGTTAATCAAGTATAAATGAACATCCCTCAGTTTCAGTTACAAATTAAGAAAAATAAATGTACCGATTCATGCATCATCAAAATTTACCCTCATTTTTCTTTTTCTTTCTAATACATAATATTTACTTGCACTGCTACATTTTACATCATATTTATCACCCTTGTGCTATATACATTATCCGGGGAATTATATATCCTCATAGTTTCCAAAAATCATTTTGTTCCGGTGCAGGGACCATGCCTTTCTTCTTAACCAGCATATGATCTATAAATGGTTTTCAGATCCTCCAGAAACCATTCCCATTCACTTTACCCTTCCTGAGGTTTATTTCCCAGGTAAGTTTTTCATTGAGAGCTAAATCCCACATTTGTTTGTACCAATCCTGTATTCTTAACTTTTCACTATTCTTCCAATTTTTTGCTATGCACTGTCTAGCCACTGATAACATTACAACCATCAATTCCTTGTTATCATTACTCATTTTATATTTGTCCACCTCCGTTAACAAAATTGTCTCCGACCCCAATTCGAGTTGTGTATCCAGTATATTCTTGATCTCATTTTCTATTTTTCCCCAGAAGTTTTTTAAACATTCACAGTTCCACCACATGTGTTCATATGTTCCTCTTACTTTTTTACATCTCCAACATTTATCACTCAGACTATTGTACATTTGATGCAACCCTTTTGGGGTCCTATACCATCTCCAAATCAATTTGTAATTATGCTCTTTTACTCTAACTGACATAGCTCTCATAATCCTTCTACTCCACATTTTCTTCCATTTTTTTTCTGTAATTGTTACATGCAGTTCTTGCTCCCAGCTGTTTCTCAAAATCTCTTGTATTTTCCCGCCCTTATTCAAAATTTTATAAATTTTACTTACTATCCCCTTAACTTCCAGGTCACCCTTTCTTAATTTAGACAGCAATATCTCGAATTCTGTGCTCTCCCTATCTAACCCGCCTTTTGAAGAAAACCTCTTGTTCCAGTTATTCATCTGTAGGATCTTAAACCAATCCAACTCCAATTGCGAATAAAGCTCGTTTCTTTTTTCTTGGTCTCTACAAGTTTTAACCCAATCCTTCACTAACAGAACCCCATTTTCCGACAAAATATCCCTAATCCTCCCATCTATTTTTATTGGGAAATTATTAAAATCCTCTAGTTCTAACACCGGTGAAACTCCTGGAATAAAGTCTTTCCTTACTCTATTCCAAACCTCTATAGTTGCTTTTAACATCATTCCCTGAATCTTGCTCCTGTTTTTATCTTTTTCTTTCCCTAATAACATAGCCTTTCCAGTCTTCAGAAATTCCTTTCTTTCAATGTTCCCCCAAATTGGTTCTTCCTTGATTAATAATTTGATAATATTTCTTATTTGAAAAGCTCTATAATAATTACTGATATTTGGGATACCCAATCCACCTTCTTTTTGTGGCAACCACAGCATCTTAACTATTCTTGCTCCTTGATTTCCATTGCAAAACCTATTTATAATATTTTGATACCCTTTTAGTTCTTTATCTGTATGTTTTAACGGTAAAACATCAAACAAAAAGTTCAATCTAGGCAACAGCATCATTTTACACATTGCTACTCTGCCAAACCATGACAGATTTAATTTATTATATTGTGTTATTTTCTTTTCGATCTCTTTCTTTTGTTTGCCATAATTCATTTCTTTAAGTTCCCCAATTTTCCTAGTTAACATAACCCCTAAATATCTCATTTTACGTGTAATTTGTATATTATGCTTCCATTTTATTAAATCCTCATCTTCTTTATTCCCGTTGACTAATATCATTTCTGTTTTATCCCAGTTTACTCTTAATCCTGTTACCTCCTCAAATCCTTTCAGATGCATATTTATCCTTGAAATTGCCTTTGTTGGATGTCTTACCGTCAATAATGTGTCATCTGCATATAAGCTTACTTTATTCCCTTCAATTCCGATTATTTCCTCGTCCTGTCGGATAGAATTTGCCAAAAATTCCATAGCCAATATAAATAACGTTGATGACAGTGGACAGCCCTGCCTTGTACCAGCTTCTAGCTTTATATCCCCAGTATAGTTGTCATTAAATTTAACCCTTGCTATTCCTTGTTTGTATAGGTTTTTAATTATTCTTCAAAATTTATCTCCAAATCCATATAATCTGATCATCTCATGAATTGTTGTCCATTGTAATGAATCAAAGGCTTTAAAAATATCCAAAGCTAAGAAGCCCACCTTTTCTTTTCTCATTTCCGCTAAGTCCAATAAGTCCACAACCCTTCTTATTAAGTCTGACATATATCTATTTTTTACAAACCCCGCTTGATCCTCTTTTATATAATTGGCTATGAAACTATTTAACCTGTTTGCCAATATAGTTGAAAATTTTTTTGCATCTTGATTGATTAGGGATATCGGTCTATAAGATTCTATTTTCTCTGGATCTTTACCATGCTTAGGGATCAAAACGATTGTAGTTCTGTTCCAAGAATTTGGAATTGCTTCTCCTTCTAGTATCCCATTAAACAGTTTATGTAATCTCAGAACTATCCAAAACTTAAAATCCTTTTAAAATTCCGCTGACAACCCATCCTCACCTGGTGCTTTATCCGTTTTTAACTTCCTAATCACCGCCTCAATTTCCTTTACTGAAATTTCAGTTTCCATTTTATTCCTGTGTTCATCTGTTAATTTTGTAATTTTTTGCTTTTCAAAGTAATCTCGAATTTTTCTCAAATTTACCTCTTTCTTTGAATACAGATTTTTTAAAAAAAATTCTATTAATTCTACCTTTTCCTTCCTTTTGTTGCATCTTTTTCCATTCTTATCTATCAAAACCCCCACCTGACATCTGTTCTTCTTATCTCTTGCTGCTTTAGCTAATAACTTCGAATTCTTATTACTGTATTCAAAATACTCCCTTCTTTAAAAAATCAAATCTTTTTTGACTTTTTCTGTATCCTTGCCATCTAATTCCTTTTTAATTTTTTGTATCTCTTGAAAAACTTTCTGATCTTTATTCCTCGCATGCTCTAGGTGAAGATGTTTTAACTGCTTTTCCAATTCCTGGTATATTATACTATCGCTTTCTTAAACTATTTAATTTTATTGATTCTCCCCTAAAAATTGCTTTCATCGTGTCCCATACCCCTCCATAAGTAACTCCGTTATTGTCATTCCAATTCCAACTTTCCTCCCATTTCTCCATTATTTGTTTTTTTGTAATCTCCTCTTTATACAATTTTGCATTATATCTCCAAATATATCTTTTTCCTTCTGCTTCTTCCAAATTTATATCCATTATTATTTTAGCATGGTCTGATTCCTTAAATGTTCCAATTTTGATATCTTCTATTGTTTTGACTAGTTCTTCTGTAACAAATATATAATCGATTCTTGAGTACATATTGTGAACTTGGGAATAATAAGTGTATTCCCTTTCCTGGCCCTTAAGCTCTCTCCACACATCCTTTATTCTCATTAATTTACTTTTTACCTTTCTTTTTGTTACTTGTACTATCAATATCAGATCTTGTTAAATTAAAATCACCACCTATGGCCATGTTCCTTGTTCCTTCCTTGCTTAGGATTCTTCCTATCTTATCTAGGAATTCTTCCTGCTTATTATTTGGTGCATAAATAGAGCCAGTGCTGTCTGCATCTGCAGACATTTCCGTGGACATGTGGCAGGCGTGACTCAACACCAGAGCGCACAGAACATTGTTTCTCTTCCCACCAAAGTGATACCTACTTATCTACTTGCAATTTCTTGCTTTTAAACTGTTAGGTTGGCAGGAGCTGGGACAGAGATGGGAACTCACACCATCGTGCAGGACCCAGGTCTCAAACTGCTGACTTTCCAGTCATCAAGTTCAGTGTCTTAACCACTAAGTCACTGCAGTACCACAAGAGGACCCATTACCCATCTGCAATTAAGGCCATTTCTACAGCTCTCTTCCCTTCTCCAGTGGATTAATTAAAAGATGAGTCCTTTCTAGATTATTCTCTTCCTCTCTGTTCTTTCCTGCAATGCTTGTGAGTGCGCTCATCCGCACATTCATGCATGTTTATCTGCTGAGGTGGGGAAAACTGTGCAGCTGCAAACACGTGAAGGGGAGGCCCCTCCTGCCTACGTACATGCCTGTCACCACACCAGCATGTCAGGAATCTAGGAAGCGTGCCAGGCTGCTGCAGGCGGAAGTGACAGGAGGCTGGGAGGGATGCCAACTTTGGTCTCCCAAGCCTGGGAGGAACGTGAGCCAGACAAGTGTGCAAATAGATAGATGAGGAAGCTTTATTTAGGGGGAAGGGAGGGCAGGGGATAGAGGTTGTTCCACGCTATCGCCTAGATTGGAGGTACAGCATTTTGAATGTGGGATAGATGTAGAGCTTAGGGGGAATTGCTTCTGAACATTGCAGGGCTAAGTGTTTGTCAGCCACCCTAGTTAATGAAGCCATGCGCCTAGTGACAGGATGCCTCAAAACTACACCAGCTGAGAAAATATATTCTCTTGTTGGTATCACTTCACCTAAGATAAGGAGAGATGGAGACACAGAGAGAACTAAGCAAGAGAAAGACCCTCCACATCCCCTGAATGGAGATGAGTCTCAAATCCGCCGGCTCAGATCCAGGAAGAACTTTCTGGCAAGAACCAATATTCTTAAAGGTACACAACAGCAAAACCGCATTAGGAAATGGAGGAAGGGGTTCACTGGGCAGGGAACATCATTAAAGGTGGATATGGCTGAGGAACTCAACCTCCCCTACATGTCACTTGGAGGACCCTGAATAGGCTGAGGGTTGGAGTCCCTCAATGCAAGACCAACAGGCTCAAGTGGGGACTGCTGGAGGACAACAACATGCTGTGTGAATGTGGAGAGATACAGAATCCATGGACTCATTTGCCGGTCTGCTGATTACTACCAGAATCATGCACCAATGAGGATTTAATTTTGGCCACCAACAAAGCTAAGAAGGTGCCTTCATATTGGCAGTCCATGGAGGAAGAGGAGGAGGAAGAAGAAGAAGAAGCCAGACTAGTTCCTGACCTCATTGGTGAGAAAACTCTGGCAGTCCAAGGAACCAATTCTTCCACACACATACCTGGAAGCTCTAATTCTGCAAGTTAGACTATAACACACCAAATCCTGTTGCACAGCTGTGCCTATACAAGAGCAATAATGTCATCAACAGATTGCTACTAATTAAAGAATCCTTCTTTATTGCAGGCTGGTGCATAACGTCAACTCATTGTGCATGAGCCACACATAACGTGAAATTGAAGCCAAGAGTTCTTTCATGAGCAGCACTTTGTCACCACTGATGACATCATTCCTACTATGATGGTAGAACTACACAGCAGGATATACTGGCCATTATTTTCAAGTTCATTAAGGAAGGGCTGGTTAGCTCAGAATATTACAGGAAGAAAGCCTCCTTTCATAGGAAAATGGTAAATGGCATGAAATTAATAGGCAGACAAGAAGACAGGATGTTCTTCAAGAGGCTTCTCAACTTTTGCCCCTCCAGATGTTGTGGACTTCAGTTCCCACAATCCTTTACTACCTGCCATTTTGCCTGAGCCTTCTTGGAGTTGACAGCTAAAGTAGGTTTTCTCATCCTTGGGGCCCAAATGTTCTTGGACTGCAATTCCCAGAAGCCCTGATCAGCAGGTATGTTGACTTGGCTTCTGGTAATTGAAGTCCAAACACACCTTGAGAGGCCCAAGGTTGAGAATCCCTGATCTAAAGCATCTGGAAGATCAAAAGCTGAAAATGACCCTTTTGATGCATACCGGATAGGGAGCTAGATTTCCTAACCCAACAATCTAGATTCATTCTGCAAATGTGTAGCATATAGTCCTCATGATCTTATGAAAGTAACAGCTGGAAAACAGCTTGTTCTCCAGTAAATAAAATATGTCCACCATTTGAAACGTTTGCCCTGAGTTTTGAGTCTTTGGGAGCTACTAGGAGACAGTGGAGGCTGAAGGGAACAGACATACTCATGGAATACTATATAGTCACAGTGGGAGCAACCACCACTGAGGAAGGAAAGGTTTGGTTTGACTGAGAGCAAGGCAAGAGTGGGGAATCACATAATGCTTACAGGTTAGGTTGCCATTGCTCAAAAGCCGGTCATATCCAACTCTAAGGTTCAGTACTCATCTCAATTTCTAGCCAAATAGCCAGCACTGTCTGCATCTGCAGATGTTTCCATGGTCACGTGGCAGGCATGACTAAACACCAGAGCGCATGGAATGCTTTTTACCTTCCCACCAAAGTGGTACCTATTTACTGTATCTACTTGCAATTTCTTGCTTTTGAACTGCTAGGTTGGCAGGAGCTGGGACAGAGACAGGAGCTCACTCCGTCATGCAGCACTCAGGTCTTGAACTGCTGACTTGCTGACCTTCCAGTCGTCAAGTTCAACATCCTAGCCACTAAGCCACCATAGGTTAGGGCATCAAGAAAACCCAAACGGTCTTCTTCCGAAAGAACAGCCAGTCCACCCATACCACAATCCTGTTTTTGCTATTCTTCATGCACCAGTTTTATAGGTGACTGGACTCTTCTGCCTTGACCCTTTCCCATGCCCCCTCCTATTTGGGATTCTGCTCCAGATAAATGAACGGTCCACGTCCTTGCCTACCTGAAATGAACATCCTCGGAGAAGACAATTTAAAATGCAACTCATGCACCATGTCAGATTATCATCATACCTTCCCAAACCTGATACTTCTCTCTGAAGCCTTCGATCTATTTCACCATAAAAAGCAGCAGTAGGTCACACTGTTCTAACAAACTCCCAAGAGTGGAACTATATTTTACATGGAGAAACATGGAATTGAAAACACAGCAACTGTAGATCTCAAAACAAGTTTCCCCTACTCCTCATTAACCCAAGTACTGTACTGGGTATAATATCAGATGGCTTATTATGACTCAACTCACATTGTCATGCTGCCAAACTTTTCTGCCGCTCTTCAATCCACATCAGTGGCCATCACTGATAGGTCACGAGGAAATGGTCACCCAAGAGCCATGCAGCTTGAGATACAATAAAACTCCTTCCCAGAGAGATGTACTGTGTTAGAAATCACAACCAACCCACATGTAGGATATTGTATGGGATGATTGTTCCATGGTGCATTTTATAAGAATGTTAGAGAAACCATGCAGGCTCAGAGTGTAAAGCAAAGCAAGGCAAAGCAAAGCAATCACACTTATATTCCGCCCCATATCCTGCTACAGTAATGGAGTAGACCAGTGGTGGCGAATCTATGGCATGCGTGCCAGAGATGGCACTCGGACCCTTCTGTGTAGGCACCCATGTGGTCACCCCAGCACAGAGTTTGTCCTGCCCTTCTGTCCAGCAGCCCAATGGGACCGTTTCCTTCCTCCCTTGTTGCTGTGTTGGCACTTTGTGGTAAATAAGTGGGTTTGGGGTTGCAGTTTGGGCCCTCAAAGGTCTCTAAAAGGTTCGCCATCACTGGAGTAGACCGTACAGCCAGTGACTCAACACCAGTGACACAACACCAAGTGTTGAGCAGTGGTAAATAACCTGACTCCCCAAAGGGGCCAATGGCTGTGGGCGGATAAGGCCCTTTAGATGGAGGAAATGCCATTGGAAACCATCCTATTGGGCCCAACGGAAAATGAGCGGAGGAGGAACCACTTCACTCTTCTGATTCCCAACAGTCATGGAGGTGGAAGAGGCCATGCCAAATGGACTGGCTGTGAAGGTGCACCTTGTCAATATCCTCAAGGCTGTGGCAGTCCATTGCAGTCCCAGTGTCAAATCCTGCATGTCTCATTTCATGATGCGTGCCATAGGAGATGGCTCCGTGATCACAGTGTGTGGGTCACTTCATGGCACCAATGGCTTTTCTTGTTTGCCAAAAATGATTTTCAGGGGAAATGTATACTCAGATACAAGTAGCATCTGATGATGACTGCCCCATAGTACATAGTGGACCCTCTGGATGGCTTACAAGTTAATTAACATTTTGGCCCCAACATGCTGGGCACTCATTGTACCGACCTTGGAAGGATGAGTCAACCTTGAAACTTGGCCTGGATCAAACGCACAACCTTTTGGTTGTAGTACAGCAGTTTAACCCCTGCGCCACCAGTTCATCCAATCCAACATCCTTTTCCCACAGTGAACAACTGGATATCTCCACAAAACCCACCAATGTAAAGGATGAACACAACAGAATTTTCCTGGTACACTGCGTATTGCACAGAACATCCTTCCTCTGACATCTGCCATGACACAAACCACCCATCTCATCACACTCAAAAGCGACATACGTTAATTACAAATGAAGGACCCAAACACACACGTGTGAAATCCCTGCACAGGGGCACGGCATCATGAAGCTACTCAGAACCTGTACAGGAATTGGTCACAACCACTTCCTGTGAAAATGCTGAAGTACCCTTTTTTGATGGACAGCTCAGCAGTTTAGGGGTCTAGCTTTTGAGCCCGAGGAGGGGAGTTCTGCACAGTTTTGTGCCTCCTGGGAGAAGAGCCGATCTGTATGGCCCTGGGCAAGATGCCCACAGTCCCAGGTTAAGTACTCCTGTGTATTCTCCACCTAGACAATCTGAGAAGCGTTGTGGTAAGTCAAAACTAGCATGCCATCATCATCATCATCATCATCATCATCATCATCATCATCATCATCATCATCATCATCATCATCATCATCATCATCATCATCCAAAAAAAAAGTGTAGACAGTCCACCAGTTTTTGGAAATTACTGTAAAATTCCAAGCATGAGGGCAGGCTGATTTGCACCATGAAAGGGTAGTAACAGTAAAGATGTTTTCTAAATTATATAGTATTGTTACTACTGTTACCTCCACCTCACCAATTGACCCACACTGTTTTGCATGCATGTGCTGAAATGGTAAACCACTAAAACCAACTTCTGTCCAGCAAAGGGAGAGACCAAGCCCTGTAATAATAATAATTTCATGACAGAAATTCTTCTGGGTTGAAAAGATTTTTGCTGGAGAAACTCCGTCCAGGGGACGCCCAGATGAGGCTCCTTTCATGTCCTCAAGATCTTTTCCCACCCAAGTGGCCCCTATTTAACTACTTGCAATTTCTTGCTTTTGAATTTCTAGGTTGGCAGGAGCTGGGACAGAAACAGGTGCTCAAACCTCATGCAGTACTTGGGTCTCAAACTGCGACTTGCTGACCTTCCTGCTACCAAGGTGAGCTTCTTAACCACTGAGCCACCACAGCTCCATAACGAAACGCTAAAGACTTAACCCAAATTGCACAGAAGGTTAATCCACCAGCTTTGAAGATGCTCCACAGGCAACAAGTTAATTCCAGACATGAATCTGATTCAGGGTTCAACCATCTGTGGAGCTTCTGTTGCCTTGTTGGGAACCAGAGAGACCCCTTTCCCCTTTAATGCCAACCTATACCACAAGAGACTTCTCTCTCTAGCAGGGCATGTCTGGTATTTTGCAATCATGGCAAAACTAGCAGTTACTCAGTCACCAGACATATGATCGAGGTACTCAGTTTTCTGAATGGTAGTAAGGGTCACATTATTATGCATGTTATTACGTGCATGACAAATACCACCTTCAAACAACACTACAACACACCATGTGTTGCATTTCTATAGCACGTTTCAAGGCGAGAAGGCAGGCAATATTTGGTTAATATTTACAACAGTCTTGCAAGGTATGATATCCTTGCAATCCAGGAGTGCCCAAACTTTTTGGGATGTGGGCCGGTCATGTGGTTCAGGGGGGCTGTCACTATGACTCGTGGGCCGGATCCACCCCAACACCAATTCATCCGACCCACGAAGCGCTTGTCCCTCCCGTAAGCGGAAGTAAAATGCGCCTGGGAGCAATGAGGACTTCGCAGGCCAGATGAATTGCTGTCAGAGATCGGATCCAGCCCACTGGCCATAATTTGGGTACCCCAGCCTAACCCTGCATAGGAGATGGAGCAGCAAGTTGGAGAATGAGCTCAAAATACGGAGGCAGCTGGAGGGGAAATCATTCCTGGATGATACTCATAACCTGGCACTGCCCACCTATCCTCCGTACAAGGGCATTCCCCTTAATCACGTGTGAGAACAGGCCCAGAGAACAAGTTAGCACCTGGCCGGGAAACTCATGATATGAACAGGAACCCCAAGCAGTGAGAGAGAGAAACACACAAGTGATCGTCCAAACTAATGAGAGATACTCCGCTGTTCCCAGGAGGGGAGAAAATTCTCTCTCTTGTCCAAGTTTATGGGATTGTTCCCAACACCACACACACACGCACACAGACAGACACACAAAAAGGGATACCCTTTGCTTTGTGGTCTCCAATAGCTTGTTTTCGATTCTAGCTAGGCTGCCTTCTCACCAAAACCAGTTTCTGTCACACAGGAAGTTCAGAAAGCGCTGGGGAGCGCAACAGATGTTTGGTTGGGGAGAGAGAGAGGAAAGGCAAACAAAGATCAAAGTTTTGAGCGCAAGCCCTTGGGACAGGTTTGAAGCCTGAGTCCCAACAAGGGGAAAGGTGGGAGGATGGAAGGCCATCATCTGGCTCAGCACTCACCTCCTGCATCCCTTCAGGAAGGTGGTCTCAAAGCTCAGGTGGCCACATGCCCATCACACCAGTGCTGGCACATCTGTCCAGGAGTTGTGATCTTCTTCTCCTCCTCCCCCCTCCCTCCCTACCCAAAGCCAGGCAGCCGCTGCCGCCTCCCAATTGGCCAGCCGGCCACGTGACCATGACTTCACCCACCCTGGCATGTGAGGAGGAAGGTGGCCATTCATCTCATTAGCAACGGCAAAGGCAGGCAGGCATGTGGGTGGTGCCCCAAGTCTCAGGGAGGGAGGGAGGCCGGCCGGTTGGGTTGGATTCCCTGGAAAGGCCTGCCTCCTGCGCGTCACCTTTTCAATCTCCACAGGAAAAGCAATGTTTGCACCCAAACATTGAGTGACCCGATAAAAGGCATCACCTTCCTTCTGCATTTGAGCCCAAACACACACAATCCTGGAGAGCAGCAGAGAGACTAGTATCCACTTCTGTGCAAACTCAGTGCAGCATCTAGTACACTGATGGCGAAGCCTGGCACTCCAGGTGTTCTTGGACTTCAATTCCCAGAAGCGTACATGCAGTAAACCCATTCATGTGGATTCACAGAGACTTGGGCTTCTGGGAATTGAAGCCCCAAAACACCTGAAGTGCCAAGGTTCACCATCACGGATCTAGTACACACTAGCAGGCATGATTAGACACTGGAGTGCACGGAACACTGATTACCTTCCCACCAAAGTGGTACCTATTTATCTGCTTGCAATTTCTTGCTTTCAAACTGCTAGGTTGGCAGGAGCTGAGACAGAGACAGGAGCTCACTACGTCATGCAGCACTCGGGTCTTGACCTGCTGACCTTCCAGTCCTCAAGTTCAGCATTTTAACCACTAAGCCACCTTTGCTAATGATGATGATGATGATGATCTTGATAAAAGGGGTTCCCAGGTCTTTTTTTTCCTTCTGCAGAAGCAAAGCCCACCCCCATAACAGCTGATAATATTTTAAACGGGATCTCTGAATGCATCAAGACTCCTTTTCCCACAACATACAAGATAATCTGCAAATATTTGCTGACATCCTTAATCTAGAAAAGTCACACGTCTTTGGAGTGTAAATTCCGTGTGACCTGTTCCCATTCTTTCTTTGTAGGATGTTCTTTCCCAGTTCTGGCAGAAAAGCATGGGCGGCAGAGGTGGGGAAGTCTCTTTATTTTAAACCCTGCAACCTATTTAACTAAATCAAGCCCTCTGACACTAGTTTAAATCTAATAATAATACAACTATCTCAGCTAGTTTTTATGTGTCCTTGTGCCGGATTGCCCCAGGGACTGGAAAAGTTAGTGGTTTGGTGTCAGAACACCCAGAAGACTCTGCCAGCAAGGTCTCTGGGCAGTGGTGGGATGTCAAAAATTTTACTACCCCACCGTGATGTCATCACAGTGTGGGTGGAGCTAATGTCATGACATCATGATGTTGTGGGCAGGGCCAAAGAAAGAATAAAAATAAATAAATAAAAAGAATAAAATAAAATAAAAATAAGCACGCACACACACACACACACCCTGGGGAGCAGGGTATAGGGAGCTTCAGGCTAGCAGCTTCTCTTCCTCCTGCCCGCTTGGGAGGACAGCAAGGAGGCCGTGCATATGCACCAAGCACTGTAGGCATGGATGCACACCAAGTGCTTGGCGCACATGTAAAGTGGGGGAACCAGTGAAAAGGTAAGCCCTGAAGGTGATCCTCCCCCAAAAAAAACTGCTACTGGTTCTCCGGGACACTGGGGGAAATTACTACCGGTTCTGGAGAACTGGTGAGAACCTGTTACATCACTGTCTCTGGGGATTCTGAGGATTGTAGTCCAGTATGATAACATTCTCTCTCACACACACACATTTAAAACATTGGTAATAACGCCACTGATCTTGGGGGGGGAAAGAAAGGCAGTGGTGGGCATCAGCAGGTTCGCCCCAAAAATTTTTTGCCAGAACCGGTAGCAGAAATTCCACCTGGCCCCTCTGCCCATCCAAGTTTTGAAATAGGCAACTTAAGGGAAATTCTTCTTTTTCATGTGGTAAAAGCCAATTTCAACAGCCATGCTGGTGAATTATCCTCTTATCTGTGAACGGTGAGGGGGGGGGAGAACTCCCAAGAAAACAAGCCAGGCAACAAAGGAACCATCACCAAGAATCCCCTGCTTTAGATACTTTTTCACTCAGTAAAGACATTGCTATCCTTGCACCAGAAAAAGAAAGTCCTGTTCATCAATCTTCCCAGAAAGCAACACCGTGGGAATCTCTTCAATTCTCTTTTGATTCCCGCCCCAGTCCAGAGTTTTTCAACACTCAACCCTCTGCAAGCAGTTCACAATACAGGTACAGTATTTTGAAAGAAATATGCATTATTCGCCCAACTGCTATAATAGCAATATACAAATGGGCTTTGTAATAAGACCCCCCTGCTCTTAGACTCTATCTTGGGGGAGCGGGCCGACCTGGCATGCATCACCGAAACCTGGCTGACACCAGAGGGTGGCCTTCCTCTATCAGAACTGTGTCCAGCCAGGTTCGGTATCTGGCACCAGCTGGGGGGTGGGGGTGGCGTCATCACTGTAGCCAGAGAGTCATTGGGAGTCATGAGAGTCATGGCTCCACAAGTTCTGGGTTGTGAGGCGCTGCTCCTCCGTTTGGGCCTTAAGAGTTAGCTGGGAATCTTACGCTCCTGTACCTGCCCCCTTGCAGTGTAGCCGATTCCTTGCCTGAGCTCCTTGAGGCCCTCACAATGCTGGGGCTGGAGTTCCCTGGACTTATAGTTCTGGGGAACTTCAATTCGTTTTCATTGGGGGGGGGGGGAGCTCCCAGGTAGCACGGGAGTTCATGGCTTCCATGGCAGCCCTGGGCCTGATTCAGCTAACTCAGGGCCCGACCAGGAGCAGTGACTACACCCTGGATCTAGTATTCTTATCAGAGCGGTGGCAGAGGGATCTGAGATTACAGCGACTAGACATAATACCTGTTATTAGCGCCTTCCTGATGGTGATAGAGGTGGTGAGCCAACAATAATGGCCAACTATCGGCTGGTATCCAACCTCCCCTTTTTAGGGAAGGTTTTGGAGAAGGGAGTGGTGCAGCAGTTACAGGGGGTTCTGGATGAAGTGGATTATTTGGACCCCTTTCAGTCAGGATTCAGGCCCAGATATGGTACTGAGACTGTGTTGGTTGCACTGTTGGATGATCTCTGGTGGGAGTGGGATGGAGGAAATCCATTCATCCTTGCTCTTCTTGACTTCTCAGCGGCCTTTGATACCATCGACCATGGTATCCTTCTGGAACAGCTCCGAGGAGTGGAGATCAGGGCACAGCGTGGTCCTGGTTTTCCTCATTTCTGAAGGGCTGGACCCAGTCGGTGTGGTTGGAGGGCAAGGGTGCTCTCGCCTCTCCTATTTAACATCTACATGAAACTGCTGGGTGAGATCATCCGTTCCCACGGGGTGAGGTATCATCAATATGCAGATGATACTCAGCTAGAAATCTCGGCCCGTGGTGATACAAGCGATGCACCTATCCAGGTGTCTGGAGGCTGTAAGGGTCTGGATGGGGGACAACGGGCTACAGCTGAATCCTGGCAAGACTGAGTGGCTGTGGGTCAGGGGCCCTGCATTATCTCAGGAGCTACCATCGTTGGTTCTGGATGGGGCTATTTTGCCCCAAACAGACCCGATGCATAATCTGGGGGTCCCCCTGGATTCACGACTCCCGCTTGATGAGCAGGTGGCAGTCATGGCCAGGAGGGCTTTTGCACAACTTCGTGTCATTCACCAATTATGCCCGCTCCTGGACCGGGACTCATTGCCTACGGTCAGACATGCTCTGGTCACCTCCAGACTGGATTATTGTGATGCACTCTACATGGGGCTCCCCTTGATGACCATTCAGAGGCTGCAGCTGGTTCAGAATGCGGCTGCCCGTGTAGTGATGGGGTGCGGGCGTTATGCCTGTGCCTCACCTCTGCTACAGGAGCTGCATTGGTTGCCAGTGTGCCTCCGGGTGCAATTCAAGGTGCTGGTAATTACCATGTGGTTCCTCCCACTGGATGCAGAAATAAAATGCACCTGCACATGCCCAAAACACTGTCATAAATGCACCCACTTCTGCTTCTAGAAATAGTGAGGGTAGCACAGGCTGGATGATTTGGTGCCATGGGCTGGATCTGGCCCAAGGGCCATAGTTTGGGCACCCCTGCCCTGCATGGTAGTGGGCCAGAATACTTAAGAGACCACATCACCCAAGGACATCTGTCCGTCCCAGTAGAGGGGACCGGAGGGGCTATTTAAAAATGCCAACTGCTAGAGAGGCTCTCCTCTCTAGCACTAGAAGAAGAGCCTTTTTGGTATCTGCTCCCGCCCTCCTATAGAACCTCCAGTCAGTTGAACTGCATTTCCAGACAGAATTGCTCCCCTTCAGGAAAGAACTGAAAACCTGGCTGGCGGAGCAGGTATGGGGAGGTGGAGAGGGAGCAACACCCCCCCCCCCCCGGCTCATTTAGAGCAGGATCACTCATGTTTTTAAAAGTTTTAAACTAGATTTTTAATTGGTGCGGGTGGGAGGTAATTTTTTCCAGTGTTTTTAGGAATTTTAAAGGTCTCTATAATTTTAAATGTTGGGGATTTTTATATACACTGCCCAGAGTTGCATGTCGAATTGAATAAATAAATTGAATAAATAAATAAATAGCATCAGTTACTAATATAGTATCAACAATGTAAACTGGTCTATCTCTAAAATGGGGCAGCCATAATGAAACAGCTCAACAGAGGGAGGTCTGATTGATTTGGGATCATCTCCCTCCACCCCACCTCCATTGTCAATTGACAGGTAAAGATGTCTTCCTGTCCCTGCAATACAGGGGGTGGCACAGGTATTGCTTCAAACACGCACCACACCATGCAGACAGAGTCATGTAGAGCAGAAAGCCAAAGCAAAAGAATTTCAAAAGTTTAGAAATAAAACTTTTCCAGAAGCATTGTGCCATTGTTGTTATGTGCTGTCAAGTCGTCTACGACCCTACGAATGAGAAATCTCCAAAGTGTCCTCTTTTCAACAGCCCTCCTCAGCATTTGTATATTCAAGCCTGTGGCTTCCTTCACTGAGTCAATCCAGACTGTGTTTGGCTTTTCTCTTTTCCTACTGCCTTCCACCTTTCCCAGCATTATTATCTTTTACAGAGAGTCTTGTCTTCCCATGATGTGCCCAAAGTAGGACAGCTTCAATTTTGCCTTTTTTAATTTTTGCCTTCAGAGACAGTTTAGATTTGCTTTGCTCTGGAACCCACTTGTTTTTGTCCTTTTGGCGGTCCAGAGTGAAAGCCCAGTGGATGGAGACTATTGAGAACAGGGCATTTTGCAGAACAACTCTCAGAAAAAAATCTGTCAGCATCATGTAGACAGCACCCATCTTTCTAAAATAAATTTACTAACCCCATAGGACTATTTCCATTGTAAATCCCTCTGAACAGAGATGAGCCTCAAGTTCACCGGCTCAGATCCAGGAAGGGTGTTATGGCAAGAACAAACATTCTTGAGGGTACACAAGAGCAAAACCAAAGGAGAAGATGGAGGAAGGAGTTCACTGGACAAGGAACAGCATTAGAGGAGGGGGAGGAGGAGATGGCTGAGGAATTCAACCTCCCCTACGTCACTTGGAGGACCCTGACTAGGCTGAGGGTCCCTAAATGCTCAAGTGGGGGAGGTGCTGTTGGTGGACATCAACACACTGTGTGAATGCGGAGAGATACAGAATCCATGGGCTCATGGACTGCTCTGCCGATGACTGCCAGAAACAAGCACCGATGAGGACTTAAGTTTGGTCAATGGCAAAGCCAAGGAAGTGGCTTCATTTTGTCAGTCCATGGTTTGACCGGGACAGGAAAGAAGAAGGAAGAAGAATCGTAAAGATGGACCTTTCAATGTCATTCTCTTTTGCCTTCACCCAGGAAAACTAGTACAATGTTTTAAACCAGGTGGCTTCCTGGCACTCATCAGATATTTCAGTCTACATGTCCTATCATGGCTAGGAATGATAGGACCTGTAGTCTGATACATCTGGAGAGGGCTGGGCTAATGCAGGGTAGCTTAAACTTTGCAGCTGTCTGCACAGTAAGATGAGTACAGCAGAACACAGCAGGGTTCACTTCCAAGTAAACAAGCAGAGGGGGACAGAAAGCTGAACTACCATCGCTGATCAGGACTTGAACTTTAATATGGCTTCCCCCCGTGTGTTTTCCTACCTGAGGGGGCACCACCTGCGTCATCTTCACACGTTTCTTGCTCTGAAGTCTGGTCCTTTGGCCCAGGAATGGAGGGGCAGGAAAGTAGCAGGAATCAGACAGAAGCCATGTAAGGAACCATTCCTCTCCAGGCTATTCTAGTCTAGCTTCAGCAGAGATGCCAAAGCTACTCCGGGCTGAGTCACAGCACAAGCCCACGGAAGGAAGCCATGAAGAACCTGTGAGAGGAGGAAGAAGAAGAAAGGTTTTGGAGAGAAGACGCTTACCAGCTTGATCATGATTAGCTGCAGTTGCTACTGACACAGAACAGGATGTGGCTTAGGAATAAATGTTCTTTCATGCTTTACAAAGCTAGTAAGTGGCACCACCCGTTCCTTTCTCATACTTCTAGATGTTAAAGTCTCCAGTTCCCAATTCTTACTCTCCATCCATTTCTCTGTCATGCTTAGTCTCTTTTTACCATTTTTGCTTCCTAATTAAGATGTCTGAGGAAGACGGCTGGAGTGACTAGAAGGGATAAAATCAGGAATGAGGTTATAAGGGAAATAATTGGAACAGAACCAATCTTGGACTACATACAAATAGAGCGGGTTACCCATTTGGAGAGAATGTCTTGGGCACAGTCCCGATGACCTCAACTCCATCGTCTGGAGGTGTCAAGAAGAAGTACAAACTCAGAACTCAGAGGGTTGTGGACAGCAGATGCCAAGGGGAAGAGGGAAAGCAGCTAAGCTGAGCTGAGCACCAGAATGAGACTCAAATGACCAGAAGGTTGGCAGGTCACCAGTTTGAGACCAAAGTCCTGCACAACAGTGAGCTCCGATATCTATCCTAGCTCCTGCCAACCTAACAGTTCGAAAACAAGAAATTGCAAAGAGATAAATAGGTATAAATATAATAATAATAATCACTTTGGTAGGAAAGATAAGAGTGTTCTGTGTGCTTCCATGATCACACTTTTTAAATTAGATTTTAAAGAATGAAATACAAAAAATAAAATAAAATGTAAGGCAAAATACATACAATTCAAACAAAAAGAAAAACATCAATACATAATCAAATTACATCACAAAATGTTTAGCCTTTTCTTCCTTACATTATCCATTCAATAAGTAACTCTTATTTTATATAATTTATATAACCTACCAATTTTTCATTATCTATTCTCTCTTATATCACAAAACATATAAGAGGAAGAAATATCTAATCTAAAAAATACATATTAATAATGTTCACCCCTGTGATATATACACTGCCTGGTTGGGGGGGGGGGCAGCGCTACAGTGCATCACAGTCTCCTTTTATTTCCTCCCCAAACTCAGTTGTTCAGTCGCAGGCTTGCCACTTGATCCATGATCACATTTGACAGGCTTCTGACTACAGATGGGCGAGACACAGCAAACAAGAGGTGGGCATGGAGTCCCCAAGCCAACTGCAAAACAGGGAGGGAGCTAGGATGGTTCATATCGACAAATGCGGAGGAGGTCTTTTGGAAAGCTAATAGCTCTTAATTGCTAGCTCAAGACTAAATTTTTTTTGCATTGCAACAGGGATTGCTTGCAGTGTTGATCTGCTCCTGAGAAAACCCATTTCACTCCCAGGTACTGTGGAGACTGCAGCTAAGGTCAGAGAAGAGAGGGGAGACGAAAGGGATGGTGGATGCTTCGAAAAGACTTCAGGGTTTCGACCCTGCAAGCAGTCACTTCATGACCTCACTGCCATCCCAGCCATAACAGCCTCTACTGACCTCATCAACAATAGGTAAAAAATCAAGGCAATTCTGGAAAATTTCAGTAACAGACCCTGGCCTTTTAGATAACTGCTGTACTGCAGCCAGAACATTGTGAGTTTGATCCTGACAGGATTCAAGGTTGACCCAGCCTTCCATCTTTCCGAGGTAGGAAAGATGAGGACCCAGCATGTTGGTGGGAGATGCTAACCAACATGTGACCCGCCCAGAAAGCGCACTAAGCACTATGGCGCAGTATAGAAGTGTAATCGCTATTGCTATTAATTGCTACTGCCTGCAACTCCACACACATCTTCCAGTTTAAAAAAAAAACATAGTCTGGCAGCGGCTCTTACACACACAAACATGCACCTTGTCAGATCCAAAAGTGGATCCGCCGCCCCCCCTCCATTCCAGATTCCAGATCCATTGTTGGCTGTCCGTGCTTTTCCCCCAGAACCCAAGGGGAAGAAACCATGACCTTGAATTGTTTGAAGTTGCCCCTTGCTGCACTAAATTTGTTTTTCCAAATGGCATGGCTTCAAGAACCTCATCCACTGGTTTGATGGTGTGTTTGTTTTTACTTTATTCCCTCCTTTTCTTTAATACCATCTATGCCTGAAAAACACATTATGGAGAAGCAGCAGTCCTTGTTTGCAACCTCACTAATCTCAGAAAGACACAAGGGCACAACCAGAGATTTTAAGTCATGGGTGTCCAAACTATGGCCTGTGGGCAGGATCCAGCCCCCAATGCCAATTTATTCAGCCTGCACCTCCCTCGTCACTCCTGGAAGCAGAAGTAAAACGCACCTGTATGGGTGTGTTTTACTTCTGCTTGTGAGAGTGATGAGGGCAGTGTGGGCCAGATGAATTGGCATTGGGGACCGCATCCGGCCCACAGGCCATAGTTTGGGCACCTCTGCTGTAGACAGGAAGTGAACTGGCAACACATGACAACCCATCAAAGGGCAGCTGGTGCTTCCGGTGGGAGGAACCACATGACCGGCCTACTGAACTACATGACCAGCCCGCAGCCCGAAAAGTGTGTGTGTGTGGGGGGGGGCTGTTTTACGTCTACTCATGGACTAGATGGTTGTTTTCTTCTACTTCACTGCTTACAATGTGTATAAGCAAAGGTCGCAAACCATTCACAGGGAACATGGGGTTAACTCACATCAGAAGGCCCAATGGATGGAGTCCAGGCTTCGCCAAACCTTGTGCCATCCAGGTGTGCTGGACTGCAGTGTCCATCATCTCCTTCCAATCCCGTCAGCAAGATGGTTGTTTTCTTCTACTTCACTGCTTACAATGTGTATAAGCAAAGGTCGCAAACCATTCACAGGGAACATGGGGTTAACTCACATCAGAAGGCCCAATGGATGGAGTCCAGGCTTCGCCAAACCTTGTGCCATCCAGGTGTGCTGGACTGCAGTGTCCATCATCTCCTTCCAATCCCGTCAGCAAGATGGTTGTTTTCTTCTACTTCACTGCTTACAATGTGTATAAGCAAAGGTCGCAAACCATTCACAGGGAACATGGGGTTAACTCACATCAGAAGGCCCAATGGATGGAGTCCAGGCTTCGCCAAACCTTGTGCCATCCAGGTGTGCTGGACTGCAGTGTCCATCATCTCCTTCCAATCCCGTCAGCAAGATGGGATTTATAGTGCAGCACACTTGGAGAGTTCTGGGAACTCATTTACAGTACTTCTACTACTTGCAGGCTATTTGGCTGCTTTCTTCTACTTTATTGCTTGCAACACTGACAGGCTGTTTTTTGCTCAACTATGCTATGTCATTCACTGATCATAATAGTAAAGATGGAAGTACTGGGGGGGGGGGATTTCCTTGTGCCAAGTGCTTGCAAAACGACCCTGGGATTTCCAGCTTTGGCGTCCAATGAACAACCAGTCTTGGCTAACTGGGCCCTACCTGCAGGCTATGGGGAGGCAGGTATTGCTTGTGCTTTGTCTCCCAGCCCAGCCCAGCCCAGCCTCTCTGGTAGCATGAAGTCCTCTTCCTTCAGCCTGGTATGAAACAAACCAACTCTCTGGTGCCTTTGGGTGGGAAAGGATTGCCCTGGGGGACAGGGGCTTCCTCCAGCCAAGGTCTGGAGGAAGCAAGGTTTCCCAGCATGCCTTTGTCCTTCTCAGCCCGGCTGCCAAGAGAAAGGCTGCTTGGGAACATTTGAGGACAGCCTCTTCTCTCTCTCTTTTTTTCATTGATTAAAAAACACCTAACATCAACAACAAATGTAATCTAAACAACTTTTTAAAACACATAACAAAATGACATAACTAACAAGTGCAACCACCACCTATGGGACACAATGTTTTTCCACCATTAGTATTATTGTTATTTTTTTTAGACCCGAGTGCTGTGCGGTGGAGGGAGCTCCTGTCATCTCTCCCA
The DNA here is from genome assembly GCA_030440675.1 of Furcifer pardalis. Lineage (NCBI taxonomy): Eukaryota > Metazoa > Chordata > Lepidosauria > Squamata > Chamaeleonidae > Furcifer > Furcifer pardalis. The sequence continues at coordinate 291,575,909 of CP126890.1, forward strand.
GTTCCTGCCAACCTAGCAGTCTGAAAGCAAGAAACTGCAAGTAGATAAATAGGTACCACTTCAGCAGGAAGGATAACAGTGTTCTATGCACTCCGGCATCTAGTCATGCTTGCCACATATCCTCTGTTTCCAAGAAGGCACATATTCTTGTCCCCATCTAATTCCTTTTAATTGAACTAATAGGTAAAGGTCAGCCTTGTTCAAAAGCTAGTTGTATCCAACTCTAGGGTTCAGTGCTTATTTCTGTTTACAGCCAAAGATCCAGTGCTGTCTGTGATTGCAGATGTTTCTGTGGACATGCAGCAGGCATGACTAGACACTGGAGTGAACAGAATGCTGTTTACCTTCCCACCATAGTGGTACCTATTTATCTACTTAAAATTTCTTGCTCTTGAATTGTTAGGTTGGCAGGAGCTGGGACAGATGATGGGAGCAAATTCTGTCATGCAGCACTCAGGTCTTTTAACTCCCGACCTTCCAGTCATCAAGTTCAGCGTCTTTACTATTAAACCACCACAGTACTCTAAGAGATCAATTCCCCAACAGTTATTGTGTGAAAGAAATGGGGTTACAAGAATTTGCAGATAACCAGCCGAGTTGCAGAATCCCCTGTGGGCTGCAGGTAGGGTTACCATATCTCAGGATTTAGGTCAAATCCTGAGATATGGTAACCCTAGCTGCAGGGACTCTGGGTTCCACCATCCAAAAAAAGTAACTTTTCCAAGCTCTGGGAGCCCATTGAGCTCCCGTCCTGCCCGAAGATCAGCCACACCTTGCAATCCTGGCTGCTTCTGGCCTCCCTTATCAGCCCTGATTTAGGCATGTTGTCCTGTTACAACGGAAGCCAATTAGCTTCACAGCTAATAAACCATGTCCTTCCTGGTTGGTCTGTTTCTTTTGAAAAGGCTTCCAGACGAGGCAGGGATCACACTTTTCTCAGGCAGCTGCAGCCCGGAACAGAGGCTTTAGAACAGGGGTACCCAAACGATGGACACGGGGCCAGATCCAGCCCCCAATGCCAATTCATCCAGCCCATGAAGCCCTCATCGCTCCTAGAAGTGAAAGTAAAATGCACCTATATGGGTACAGTATGTTACTTCTGCTCCTGGGAGTGCCAAGAGCATTGCTGGCCAGATGAAATAGTGTTGGAGGCCAGAGCTGGCCACGTGACCAGCCCACAGCCCAAAAGGTTTGGGGGCTCCTGCTTTAGATGACTGGCCAGGGTTGGTTCAGCGCAGGTTTAAGCCTTGCCCAGCAGGAGTAGCGTTCAAAGGAAGGGAGGCCAGCAGCAAATTAACTTCCCATAGAGAGATGAGGAACAAAAGTTTTCCTTCGAAGAGAGGTCCCCATTGCAAGCAAGTGAACAAAACCCCTGCTGAGATGCATCAAAACGAAGTACCTTCGACAGCCATCTTCTTCTCTTCCTTACTTCTTTGCGTTCTCTTTTACCCCAACCAATGAGTGTGGGAGAGAGATACAGGTTCCTTGCTCTGGCACTTCTAGTGGCCTCCACCAGCGTGATTCGGTGTTCTTGTCACAATTCTCTAATGTTCTCTCTCTACCTTCCTCTGACGTCTACCTCGTGGTCTTTCTCCTACTCCTCTTTCCACACATGATGCCTTGTAAGGTATGGAATTCCAAGGCATTTCTCTCTAAATGGGCAAATCACGTTATTTGTTGTCTCTGGTTGTAGTTTCACTGTCTGCCCAGGTAATGCTGCTATGGTAACAGAGTAGACCCTACTGCCAGCGATTCAACACCAATCTTCAAGCAACAGTTAACTCACCTAACAACCCTGAGAACTAGCAGCCGTGGGTGGCAAAGTCCACAGGGAAGGGTGAGGGTCCCCCAGTGGATTAAATCCCACTTGAGTCCATCTTGATGGAGGGCAGCAGCTTCATCAACACTGGCTCGGGGCTGAGGAGAACTTTGGGTGCCCAAAAGGGCTCTTGACCAAAAGGTGACTCATGGTACTGGATCAATGGTATGGGTGTCACACTGTGCTGTGGAAGGCAAATGAAAGGCCTCAGCATTATATGGTTCCCAGGACAATCTTCATGACTGATCGCCATTAGGATAGCCACTACTGTACAGTCAAACCTCGCATAAAGAGCATTTCACTTAAAGAGTAACTCGCTTAAAGAGCAGAATCTTCTCTGAATGGTTGCTTCGTTTAACAAATAAAACCAACCACAAACTTGCTTAACAAATAAATCGTGGTTTGTAACCCCCCCCCCCAATTGGTCACTTACAATGGTGTTTCGCTTAAAGAGTAAACTTGCTTAAAGAGCAATCCTGTGGAACGCATTATGCTCTTTAAGTGAGGTACAACTGTATTTGAATTGGATACAGCACTTGAAGAAGTATGTAGTTTAAGATTGGTTCTATTCCAATTCTTTCCTTATAATCTCATTCCTGATCTTATCCCTTCTAGTCACTCCAGCAGCTCCCCAGACATCTCATTTCCATGGTGACCAACAATATTCAATAGCACTAGCAATTACACTTATATACCACCCTGTAGCGCTTAGTGAGGTTGTACTCCAAAATAGCTTCACAAATACAATCCCAAACTCTGCTCCAACCCTAGAGGTGAACTTTACCTTTATTTTTATATTTGGAGAACTATAGGAAATGACTTAGCATGTTCCCACCCACCCCTCTTCCCAAAATCTCTGGCTGTTCAACAGCAAAGATGACAGCATGAAAAAGTTCTATGCTGGGACATGTTGAGAAAGGTGGAAGGAAAGTATCATGATCATGAAATTGCAAGCAAAACATACAAGTAAAATGTAAGAATAAATCCTTCTCTACCAATTGCAAACCACTCCTTCCTCTCCGCCCACCTTTGCTGTGCTAAAAAAGCAACCTACCACCAGACAGTCCAGAAACAGAAAATGCAGAACCAATTCAGAAAACTTTCCCTTGTTATAATTTTTTTACAATTTTGTAATTTTTAACAGGCTCAAGTGGGGGCTCTTGACAGACAGCAACACACTGTGTGAGAGATACAGAATCCATTGGCTCGTTTACTGGTCTTCCGATGACTCCCAGAAATATGCACCGATGAAGATTTAATTTTGGCCAAAGACAAAGCCAAGAACGTGGCTTCAGATCTGGTCACAAAAGATGAATAAGACATTTCTTTAGTGCACCCTAATGTCACTCCAACCCAAAGAAATCCCAAAGGACCTTTGAGCTCCCAGAGATCCTCTTCAAACATGTTGGTTTCTGGTCTGCTCTTAGAGAAGTTCTTTCCTCTGGATTTCAACTCCCAGAACTCTACAGGTTTAGCCACACTAGCCAGAGGATCTCAAGAGTTGCCTTCCAAACAAAGAGATCTTCCCAAAGGTCTTTATCTCCAACTCCGCTGTGAATGAAGCCATGCGTATAGTGACAGGATACCTCAAACCTTCACCAGTATAGAAAATAGACCCTCTCATTGCTATCGCTCCACCTAAGATTAGGAGAGAATCAGCAGCAAATGCTGAGAGAACTAAGCAAGAGAAGGACACTCGACATCATCTCTCTGAATGGATTTGACCCTCAACTCCACTGGGTCAGATCCAGGAAGAACTTTGTGGCAAAAACACTTGAGGATACGCAAGAGCAAAACCTCATTGGTACAGGGTCATTATCTACACATGGCTTCATTCACAGCGATGTCAACTTGCTATGTGTGTGTGGATGTGCTCCATACTGGAGCAGCAAACTCTACTGCAGAGACGCTCAGGGCCAAAGCTGGTGAATGTACGCAGCATCGATGGTTGGGTTCCCCTGATGATGTTCCTAAAGCTAACTTTAGCTTTGGTATCTGTCAAGCGTTACACTGAGGTATTTCGGTGCCGAACAATGCTGCAATTGATTCCCAGTTCTAAAGAAGTACATCAGTATCTGTAGGTGGTGTAGTTCAAAGTAACTGGATTAAGAGGACTTTTCCTGCCTCAGTGATGCCATTGACTCACCTTATATTTTCCATGGGAGAGCTCATTAACATGTAAAAAAAATAACGAATAAACAGGACCATTGCTCATCTAAGAGAAAGTGTAAAAGAATTGAAAGTGTCTGGAGAGACAAGCTTTCTGGAGACAGGCGAGTGCTGCCACTGCTTGCAGAAGCATACACCAGAGATTGGCGGGGAGGTGCTTTGCCAAAGCACTGCTTTGTGCATGCATGCGCTAGATTAGCGTTTTCTTTCTGCAACCATTCAAAGCTATCATATGCTTTGAACTAATGTAAAAGGATTCAACTTATGAAAATTAGAAAGGTCTCTGGTGGGGAGGAAAAAATACGGACTGGGGGGTGAAGGACCCTGTGATGGTTTGCATATCTAATTGCAAAATGTAGTCAACAAGAAAAAATGTGAATCAGACTGCCCCAAACCTGTAGTATTTTGTGCATTTATCCCTATGTAATCAGGCTCTTAGGGGAATGTAATGGCTTAGTGGTTAAGATGCTGACCTTGATGACCGGAAGGTTGGCAGGTCACCAGTTTGAGACCCAAGTGTTGTGTGACAAAGTGAGCTCCTGTCTCTGTTCCAGGTCCTGTCAACCTAGCAGCTCAAAAGTAAGAAATTGCAAGTAGATAAATAGGTACTGCTTTGACAGGAAAGGTAACAGCATTTCATGCACTTTGGCACCTAGTCATGCCTGCCACATAACCACGGAAATGTCTGCAGACGCAGACAGTACTGGCTCTTGGGATGTAAACAGAGATGAGCACTGCACCCTAGAATTGGACACAACTGGTATTTGAACAAGGGTGGCCTTTACCTTTACTTAATCTGTCTCTTAGCTTAATGCTCAGCTGAGCACTTTGCATGCATGTCCTTCTGGCTCGAGTCTCCTGCATTTTCAGTCAAACGCTCTCAAATGGCAGGACTGCAAAAGATCCTTCTATGCCTGAGCAACCACAACTCACATTTCCAAAGAGGTCACCGCCATGTCAACTTGTTGCAGGAAAAGCAACAGAGAAACATGTGACACTTTTAAAGACTTTTTGTACAGCAGGGCCTCTCATGGTCTACTCAGCCTACTTTATTCAATGTGCAGAATATTACCCAGCATTTTGAACAAAAGCAGAAGCAGCATCGGTGGCTGTAAAACCGAACTCCACAATCTATAATGAGACAATGCCTTTAGTTTCTTTTTATGTGCCACTAAGGTGCTTACAATGTCCGGGAACCCTAGTTGGGGTTTTGAGGTATGTAAGATGTTCAAGGAGTGGTTCACTGTTGCCCACTACCCATGCCAGTGCAATCTGAATCCAGGTCTCCCAAATCTTAATCTGCCACTTTATGGCGGTCTACATGACCATACTGTCCCTCAGTACTTTATTAGGCCAACCCATAAACACACAAAAGTGGGCACACTTTCAAGACCACAGATCTTCTTTTGAGATGGACATCATCAAAGTTGTTGCCTCAATGTTGCCCCCCTCCCCCGGTAGTAAGGAGTCTCTACATTGGGCTATTTTGGATGGTCCAGTTTACCTGGTGAAGCTTGGCTGATTGCCTAGAAGAGCTTTCTTCCAATACAGGTCACCCTCTGTATCTTTAGGGGATCCTTTCCAAGACCTACTGCAGATACTTGAAACCGCAGGTAACAGCAAACCTTATATTTGACATTGCATACAGTGGCCTCTAGTGGCCAGTTCTGGTAATGTGTTATAGGGCACCCTTGCTTGAAATCCAGCCGTATTTGGCTCTAAGGTTTAGAAGAAATCTGAAGGCCTTGGGAGCTTTCAAACTTTTGTGCACTTTTCGGAAGAAAATAATGATGAGAAATGTGGAAGGCAGCAGGAAAAGAGGAAGACAAAATGTGAAATGGATTGGCTCCCTCGTGGCAACCACAGGCTTAAGTTTGCAAGAGCTGAGCAGGGCTGTTTTGGACAGGACATTTTGGAGATTGCTCGATTATAAGATGGCTCTAAACTGGGAGGTGACTTGATAATGATAGCAAAGTACAGAATTTTAGGTACACATATAGTGTGCATGGTTGGGGCCATAGGTACTGAGGCCAGTGAGATAATAAAGCACAAAAAACTAATGAGAGCAACAACTGCACTATTAAGACTGGCCATTTACCAAATTGTTGCTAATACAAGCATCTTGGCACCAGTGAAGCCAATTAACAGAGGCACTGCGATCACTTTAAAAGAGACAAATGTCTTGCTCTATCTCCTTATATAAGCAATTCCTCCCCCACTCTAGTAGCAACTCTAAGATTAACAGGTTTATTCTCCCGTGAGCTTTTGTGGATTAGCAGCGCACATCCATCGGCCCCATGATGGGGCTGGGGCAGGAAAGTGAACTATAATTTTTTTTAAATGACTCACAGTAAAGTCAAATGTCTTCATCTCAAAGGTGCCACAACTGCTTTATTGTTTTGCTTTTGATAACATTCAGCCCAGGCGAAACATCTGCGTAGCCGATTTCAGACCACCAGTAGGAGACCAGCACTTGCTAACGAAGCAGGAACTCTGCAATCTTTTAATCCTTATCTGTCCTTGGAAGTTTCTTTGCTGCACAAATAGCTACTTTGAGGTCCACTGACAAAGCGTTTGGGAAGCTGCTCTCTCTCTCTCGCTCCTCTAATACATTCTATCTTTGATAACAGCTTTTACATCCATTTATTATTTTCTGTAACTTCTCTTTGTGAGACCACAAGACTTGTTTAGCCCCAGAACAGAAGAGCAAAGATAAAAGTCAAGGTTAAGGTCTCCCTTGCTAGAAAGGCAGCTTTGTCCGACTCTAAAGGCCAACTCTAAGGGCCGGTGCCCCAGTGACAGCCAAAGAGCCAGCGCTATCTGCAAAGGTTTCCATGGTCATGTGGCAGGCATGACTAGACGCTGGAGCACACAGGATGCTGTTACCCTTCCCACCGACGTGGCACCTATTTATCTACTTGCAATTTCTTGCTTTCGAACTGCTAGGTTGGCAGGAGCTGGGACAGAGACGGGAACTCACTTTGTTGTGCAGCACTCGGGTCTCGAACTGCTGAATCTCAGACACTCCTTTATTCTGCCTTACCTCCTCTGACACTTTTAAGTGCTTTCCCTAGGAAACAGAGCAGTCTGCTCATGTAATTTTTGGTTATTTAAAACAACAAAACCTGTAAAACGAGGTCTGGCCTCCTTTCCAAGAGGCAAAAAGAGCTTATTTTTTAAAACCAGGGTTTAACACAGAATACTGTAGTTCACAGTAAGAACACATATTGATATTTAGAGGTTTTGAATATTCCAGTTTGACTTACAACGAGGGCTTTCTCTGAGAACAGACCCACCCCTTTGCCCTTTTGGGAGGTCTTTTGGGGGCGGAATGTTACCAAATATAACTTTAAAACCATCATTCCAGGGGCCGGAGAGCTGGTTTCATTCTTTCTCCAAGCCTAGCAACCGCCTCCCTCAGCCCAGTCCAGTGGATCACCTCTTAATGTGAGACACATGAGCTTAAGTGGGCTGATGGGACCCAACGGGACTAGAAATAGGGTCTTTGCTCTGAAATGCAGCCAGCTGTTGTGGGTGAAAGAGCGCCCAGATCCCTTACCTGTCAAGCCACTGGCTTGCTTCCTTGCCTTCCGTCCTGATGTCCTCTCTCTGGGATGATCCATGCAAAGAGAAGTGAAATGCCATAATCACCGCTCTGCCCTCATGGTGTAGCTGTTTTCTTTTCCACGCTCGCTGCCTCTGTCGTGCTGCTGATCTGATACATCAGGAGAAAAGGCTGTTCACACACACACACACAAACACACACAGAGCCAGTCTCCCATAGAACGCTCCACATTCAGCTGCAGCACAACAGCAGGGCCGATGCGCACTCTTGTGGCCATTCACTGCTAAGCCTGATGCTGCCGCTGTTTGAGTCCAAGAAATCAATCAGGCAGAGAAGGCGAGTGTTGTGGCTTTGCAGTGCAACAACACAACCCACACAACTGCCTGCTTGGCCGCCAGGCTCAAGGCAAGAGAAAAGTCACATTGGGGACACGGCATGGGAGAACGCATTCCACTTATGGTCATCATCTAGGAAGACTGAACACCAGCCAAACACGATGTGCAAAGCCAGGACCTCTTCGCACGTAGCTTGCACTAGATCATCATCCGTCTCACTTCTGTCTTCTGCCACTTTCCAGGCACAAGATCTCGGCAAGGATGATCCAGGCAGATGGAGCAGCGTTCAGAGACGGCAAGAGGCAACCGCACAGCATCTTGTAAACACATGATGCAGGACCTCCACTTGCTGGGGTTTTTGAGCAGAGGTGGTGCACCGAACATAGTGGCACTTGCTGTCACTTGAATAAAGACAGGTGGGAAATGCGCAGGATGATGGGTGCAGGTCAACACACTGGGTCAGTCTAAACTTGAGGAACAAGGTCAGGCGGAAAACTCTGCTTCGATGCTCCAAAGAGCCCAGGTGGTGCAGACGGTTAAAACTGCTGTCTTGCGGCCAAAGAGCTGTGAGTTCGATCCTGATGGGTTCCAAGTTGACTCATCCTTCCAAGGTTGGTAAAATGAATCCCCAGTATGTTGAAGGGGGCAGCAAAATGCTCATTGACTTGTGAAACACCCAGAGAGAGCATTAAGCACTATGGGTGATATATTGGTTTTACTACTTCCTTGCTAAATATAACAATTTTTAAATATAACAATTTTTGTTAAATGTGACAATGTTATGGGCTAGATGTCTATTTCTGCTCCTCTGCTCTATCAAGTTCTTCTTTGTGGGCTCTGTGAATCCACAGAGCAGTAAACCCATTCGTGTGGATTCACAGGGGCTTGGGCTTCTGGGAATTGAAGTCCAAGAACATCTGGAGTGCCAAGGGTCCCCATCACAGCGCTATAGGGTGGTATATAAAGGGTAATTGCTATTGCAAAGAGAAAAGGCACAAGCCAAGCATGCCCCCCCCCCCCTTATGATGCACAAGAAAAAGGCCGGATGGGGACTGGATTTGCTGGGACGGTGGATACTGCAGCAATACTGGGAGGGACACTCAGATCCAGCCAAACATTAATAACTGGGATTTAGGGCAAAATAATAATAATAAGACGGGTGGGGGCGAGGGAGAAGGATGTCGGGCAGCAGATTCCAAGGACCTGGGGCGCTTTGCCAACAGCCCGGGTCGACCCTCTGGAGCCCCCACCCGACCTCAGAAACCCTTGCCCAGGAGCCCGGGGCCCCATCGGGCGGGGTAAGGCAAGGCATCATCTCCCTCAACTGTCCCCCCCCCTTGGTGGGGTGGCTGCCCTCTAGCCTTGATTGGGCTACTGACGCCCCCCGACGCCCACGCCCCCTTCCTGCACCCCCCACCCCAAGTCCCCCAAAGCCAGTGGCTGACCCTCTTGCACCCCGTGCCGGAGGCCCCCCTCCTCCCGCAGGGCCCAGGGCTGCTCGGCCGCCGCCTCCCCCCACCGGAGCCCCCCCTCGCCCTCGCCGTGGGGCTGGTGTTGGGCGCGCAGCCCCACCTCCTGCTGCTGCTGGCCGCCCCCCACAGCCCTTAGGCCCTGCTCCTGATGCGCCCCGCGGCCCACCAGCCCCCCTTCCTCCTCGGGACCCCCCAAGGGCCCATCATCCTCCTCCCGGCCCCAGGGCCCGGGCTCGCCTTCCTCCTCCAGCAGCCCGGGCCCCACCGGGCCCCCGACGCAGCGCTGCCGCTGCCGCTCCTCCTCCTCTTCCTCCTGGTCGTCGTGGTCCCCGCCGTCGGGGGACTGTTTCCCGGCTGCCCCCTCCGTCCGGGGCTCGCAGCCCAGCCACGGCGGCTGCTCCTCTTCCACCCCGCAGCGCTCGGCCCCCGCTTGCTGCCGCCCGGACTCCTCCGGCACGCAGGTGCCCCCTGTCGGGGCCCGGTCGGCCGCCCACTGCACCTGCCCCGCCAAGGCCGCCCCGGTGTAGCAAAGACGCCTGAGGCGAGGAGGGGGAGAAGGGGCGAACTCCAGTTGGAGGGTCTCCACCAGGCCCCCCTGCCACCCAGCCGCGTCCTTGTTCTCCCAGCCGTCGGGGCTGGTCCGGTGGCGGCTGTGCTCGGGCAGCCCAGGCCGGAGGTCTTGCTCCTGCACGGCGGGGGCCCAAGCCTGCTCCTGCACCCCCCGGGCCAGCCCCCCGCCCTCCTCGACGCCGTGCCCCAAACCCTGCCCCTCCTGGACGAAGGGCCCGCGCCCCCACCCCACCGCCCCGACGGGAGGGCGGCGGCTCACCGGGGGGCCCGGGGCGCCCCCCTCATCGGCGCCCCCGCCCCGCCACGGCCCTGGCAGGAGGAGGACGGGAGTCCTCCGACGCTGCCCTCAACTCGACCCTCGTCGGGGGGGGGGGGGAGAGAAGGAGACCGACGGACCACCCGACCACCGTCGGTTCCCCCTTCTTCTCCGCGCCAAGGGCAGCTTCGAGCGCCCGGCAGGGTCGCCTACCAGTGGGAGGGCCCCCTCGGGCCCCCTTCCCTTCAAAGGAAAAGAGCCGGGGAAACTTTTCCCCATTCGCTGTCAGGCCCCTCGTCGGACCCTTCCTCCCGTTCCCCGGGGGCCGGTCAGTCGGTGGGTGGACGGACGGAAGGACGGACAGGGAGGGGGCCCGTTTCGCCCGCTTTGGGCTCCGCCTCCTCCCTTAAAGGAGGCCCGGCAGTCGCCAGACGGAGGGGGGGGGGATGGCGACGATCCGGGGATCGGGGAAGGGGAGGGGGCGTCCCACGGCGCCCCGAAGGATGGACGCTGAACGGTCGCGGCCAGCAAGGGATAAGACGGAGCGCGAATGGAGTTTGTTGTCGGGAAAAAAAGCCGAGAAGGAGTAGGGGGGGGGGGAGATTGATTTAGGGTTTTACATATAAAAAAGCACTCCCCCATTCCTTAATTCACTGCCCGGCTTATGTAACAGGCGGCGATGACTGCGCAGCTTCGGAGGCGTCCGGGCGGTCGGAGTGGTCCAGTCATTCCTGCATCTTTCCTCAGCCTCTCCTGAGCGGGCGGGCGGGCTGGAGGGGGTGTCAAAGCGCGCCTCCCTTCCGCACCATCTCCACCCCACAGCGCCGAGCCAGTCCCCCTCCTTCCGAACTCGTTAAAATGAGTCCCCAGCATGTTTGGGGCGAAATGTTTAATTACCTTGTGAACCGCCCGGAGAGTGCATTAAGCGCTATGGGGCGGGATAGGAGTCTAATTGTGATTGCCAGACTGGAGCGAAGGAGACGCGCCAGCTCGGTGGCTCATTTCCTGCCTTGGTTTCCTGGGAAGCAGGCGCAGCTTACCCAGGAGTTCAGGTCTGCGAAGCGCACCTGCGCCTTCAGGCTGGCAGGTCAGATCCGGATCTGTAGCGCGCGCCCACCCCCATCCCAAACTATAAGCCGCCGCAGCCTGAAGTTTTAAAGTTGAGACCCTTCTCAAAAGACTCTGTATGTTTGCTTTTTTTTTAATTGAGATCCAATAAAGGCATCGCTTTCCTCCTGCGTTTGTCTGGTGTAAGGAGCAGGCGGCTGTCTTGGTTGGCGCAATTACTGAGGATTTCCTAAACAGATGGGGGGGGCGGTTTAAAGGGGGGGGGGCTTGACTGGGTAGAGATGGGACTTGTGACCTACAATCTGAAAGGCACTGGCTTAGATAAAACAAGTGAAATTCAGATGATATTTCTAATGCTCAGTTTTCCATCACCAAACGAGGTGGGAAAATCTCTAGTCCTAGAGAGGAGGAGATTTATAGATAGGTGCAAGGATGACTCAAACACTGGATTGCCCTTGGAAAATGAGTGCCTTCGGAAAAGAGCAGGTCCGTGCCTTTCTTCTTTGTCATCTTTACATCTGTTCTTTCAGGGATGTTGCCTTCCTCCTCCTCCCCCCAGGGCTGTAGCCAGGGGGTGGCCAGGGTGGGCATCACCCTCCCTGAGTTAGCCATTTGCCCACCCTCAAACTCCCAGCTGCTTCTCTCTCTCTCTCTGTGACATTGTTGTCCACCCTGACAAACTATTCGCCCACCCACATCTAGAATCCTGGCTATGGCCTGGCCTCCTCCATGGCTTCCCCTTGTATTCTTTTTTACGTGGTCCTCCACTCATGAGGAAGTTCAGGGTGAGAAGAAGCAACCCCGGGCAAAGTCAATCCATGACTTTTGTGGTGAAGGGGTGAGAAACCTGAATCTCCCTAGGTCCAATCCAGTACTAAAATCAGAAGAGTAGTGTGCCTTGGCGGGGCCCCGTATAAAAATTTGTTTGGGGGCCCTTAGGAAGGGTAAAGAGTTGTTTTGCTTACGCACGTTGGGGGCCCCCGTGGCCCGGGGCCCCCGTATAATTGATACGGCAGATACGGCGGTAGCTACGCCTCTGACTAAAATGCTGTGCCACATGCTCTTCTCTTCTTCCTCTCTACACCATCCTGGCTATGATGTGGCACCTCGCAACCATGTTAATGGTACAGTGTCCAAGTCAAACCTCCAGGTCCTTCAGCCAGTTAAGTTCTCCTTCCTGCACTTCTCCCACCTCGAATGAGCAGTTGTAACAATCTGTACCTTTTCTTTTCAACTGACAGTAGCTAATTGTATTTATCGTTTACTACCCAATGCAACACTGAGGACAAACCAGCTGCAAAGCCCTAGGACAGTTATGGTGAACCTTGGCACTCCAAGTGTTCTTGGACTTCAATTCCCAGAAGCCCAAGTTTCCGTGAATTCATGTGAATGGGTTTACTGCAGGCTGATGGAGTCTGGGCAGATCTTGCCTGGAGAAATATGTTCCCCAAGGTCTCACATGAGACAAGGGTATGACATTAAAGAGCTTGGACACCTTGCTAACTTTTCAGTTCATTCCTTGCATTAAAAGGTTAAGGAAAAAAGGGTGAGAACTAGAAGCTTTAGACACTATCTGCCAGAGGTTTGCTTGTCCAAACTGAAACAAAAGAGGTTGTGCAAGATGAGTGGTGTGCTCCTCACCCATAGCTCACCGTCAACCAATATGAATTAGGAGCATGTCTTTTGTAAGGCTAATGGCTCTTTGTTACTCATTCAAGCTTGAACTGTGGTCAAAGACTTAGCATTACAACCGGGGCAGCTAGCAACAGAAGATAGAATGAAGACAGAAACTAATTTCAAGGGAATAGAGAAGGATAAGAAGGTTGGTAAATGATGCTAATATAAAAAGTTCAGGTGTTTAAACCGTGGGTGCCCAAACTATGGCCTGCGGTCTGGATCTGGCCCCCGACACCAATTCATCTGGCCCATGCTGTCTTTGTTGCTCCCATAAGTGAAAATTAAACATGCCCATGTGATGTTTTATGGCGGTGTGAGCCGGATGAATTGGTGTTGGGGCTGGATCCGGCTCATGGGCCGTAGTTTGGGCACCACTGGTTTAAACCATGTCAGCTTTGGGTTTCATTACAGCACTGCTGTTAAGTATCCCACAGTGCATTTGTTACAGATGGGAAAGTTTGTACAAATACGAGGACTTTCTCCCAGTAGCTTCCACTGACTGAAGAGAAATGCAGAGCAGGGATGATCTCATATTTGCTGCATACAGCTGGAACCTGAGCTGCCCTATTCAGAAATGTCAGAGTTACTTTCCCAGGAGTTTGGCTGCAAATCCCTAGAAAGCACCCCTGGGCAGTGGACATTCTTCCAGAATGCTCTCAATCCACATGTATTGCAAATTGGGGCATCAGGTTTCTTGCCCCCTTTGCTTCCTAGCTCCGTTGTGCAACAGGATGTCCCACAAACACACTCCGCATGTTTTCTTCTCTAGGTGTCTTCCACTCATGAATAAATGGGGTGCATTCTTGAGAGATAGATATCTCCACAGACACAATTGAATTTTCAAGCTGTGGAAGGCAGTGAGGCGGGGTGTGTGTGTGTGTGGCAGGCTTGAGAGAGCCCTGGTGGTGCAGTGGTGAAACTGCTGTACTCCAGCCAAAACGTTGTGAGTTTGATCATGACGGGGATCAAGGTGGACTCAGCCTTCCACCCTTCCTGTTGTTGTTCAGTCGCACAGTCGATTCTGACCCTCTGCGACCCCATGGACCACTGTCCGCCAGGCACTCCTGTCCTCCACCATCCCATTCAACTCACTCAGCTCTGTGCCCATTGTCTCCACAATACCATCTAGCCATCTCATTTTTGGCCACCCCCTTCTTCTTTTGCCCTCGACCTTTCTAAGCATCAAGGCTTTCTCAAGTGAATCCTCTCTTCTCATTTGATGTCCAAAGTACTTTAGCTTCATCTTTATTATTTGACCTTCTAAGGAGCAGTCAGGGTTGATTTCTTCTAAGATTGACTTATTTGTTCTCCTCGCTGTCCAGGGTACTCTCAAAACCCTTCTCCAACACCACATCTCAAAGGCGTCTATTCTTCTGCGCTCCGCTTTCCTAATGGTCCAGCTCTCACAACCATACATTGCCACAGGGAATACCATTGCTTTGACTATGCAAATCTTTGTTTGCAATTTGATGTCTCTACTTTTCACTATGCTCCCCAGGTTTCTCATCGCTTGCCTCCCAAGAATCAGTCCCCTTTTTATTTCATGGCTGCAATCACCATCTTCAGTGAGCTTTGATCCTAGGAAAGTAAAATCTGTCACTGCTTCTACTTCTTCCCCATCTATTTTCCAGGGACTGATAGGGCCTGTTGCCATGATCTTGGTTTTCTTAATATTGAGTCTCAAGCCAGCTTTTTCACTCTCTTCTTTTAACCTAATCAGGAGCTTCTTTAGGTCCTCCTCACTTTCTGCCATTAGGGTGGTATCATCTGCATATCTCAAATTTTGATCCCAAATTGATCCCACCCTTCCTAGGTCGGTAAAATGAGTTTCCAGCATGTTGGGGGCAAAATGCAAACGAATTTATGAACAGAGAGTAGACTAAGCAATATGGGGCACTATGGAAGTGTGGTTGCTATTGCTATATCCTTGTTAAATATAACAATGTTCTAATTATGGGCCATCTACAATGTCTATTTCTGCCCCTACACTCTGTCAAGTTCTTCTTCATGGTTGCTGTGAATCCACATGAATGGGCTCACTGTGTGTATGTGCAGTAAACCAATTCATGTGGATTCACAAGTGACCATGAAGAAGAACAGTTGCAAGCAAGCAACCTGTCATTATAGAGTCCTGATGGCGGAAAACTTAAACTGCCGAATTGCAGTCAAAACATTGTGAGTTCAATCTTAATGGGGATCAAGGTTCACTCAGCCTCTTCCATCCTTCTGAGATTGGCAAAATGAGTCCCCAGCATGTTGGAGGCAAAATGCTAAATATCTTGTGAACAGCTCAGAAAGTGGACTAAGTGCTACAGGCCGGTGTGGAAGTGAAATTGCTTTTGGCTTTGCTTTGCAATTTGGCCACACACAAAAACAGACAAGGAGGTCACACCACACACACACAAAAGGCATGCTGCCCAGCCAGAGCGAAGGAAAACCACCTTGGCAGATTATAAAGGTACAGGTTTCCCTTGCTCAAAATCCAGTCGTATATGACTCTAGGGTTCAGTGCTCATTTCTGATCCAAAGCCAAAGAGCCAGCACTGTCTGCTTCTGCAGATATTTCCATGGTCATGTGGCAGGCATGACTAGATAGGGAACACTGTTTACCTTCCCACCGAAGTGGTCCCTATTTATCTGCTTGCAATTTCTTGCTTTCGATCTGCAGGACCTGGGACAAAGACAGGAGCTCATTCCATCCTGTAGTGTTCGGGAATCGAACTGTTGACCTCCCACCTTCCAGTCAGCATTTTAGTCTCTTGAGCCAGTTTTGTGGTCTGTAGGTCTTCCAGGCTTGCTGACCGCACTTGCTGTAAGTAACGTGTTGTGTGAAATGCTGTTTCTTTTCATCTATTCTGCACTTGCATTTGCTTGATTTCCTTGGGTAACTTCAAAGCCCTAAAGCCGTGATGGTGAACCTTGGCACTCTATGTTCTTGGACTTCAGTTCCTAGAAGCCCAAACCAGCCCTCCTGCTGATCAGGGCTTCTGGAAATTGAAGTCCAAGAACATCTGGAACACCAAGGTTGTCCATCACTGTCCTAAAGGGTACTCTCATTAGCCAATGTGTCATACCATAATGTTTGTCTTTCATCCTTTTAGTAACCATTTGCAATTCAACAGGGCAAAACCTTATGACTAATCTGAATAACAACCAGAGATCTTCTGATATTACCAATTATAAAAAGCCTCACTGATTTATATATTTGTCTGTACCTCTGATTTGTCGAAATTGATACCATCAAGTCTCACTCTTATGTCTGACGAAGTGGACTTGATCCTCAAAAGCTAACATAAAAATATGGCATTTAGTCTTTAAGTGTCACAATGTTTTTTGACTTTTTCTTTTCTTTTGTTTACTCACTGATATGCTTCAAAGTCATATGTTTGCTTTCTTTCCACCCCCACTTACCCCTCCCTGCATACACCGAGCAGCACACGTTGTGAAGGCAGGTTGCAGTCTAACACAGTGATGGCGAACCTTGGGACTCCAGCTATTCTTGAATGTCAATTACCAGAAACCAGTGGTGGGTTGTCAAAAATTTTACTACCCCACCGTGATGTCATCACAGTGTGGGCGGAGCTAACATAATGATGTCATGATGTCATGGGTGGGACCAAAGAAAAAATAAAATAAATAAATAAAAATAAGCAAGCAAGTGCACACACACACACACCTCAACCCACCTACCTACCTCACACACCTGTAAATAAAAATAAATAAATAAATAAATAAATAAATAAATAAATAAATAATACATTAAAATACACCCACCCACCCAAACACAAACCCGTCACTTACCTGTTAGTATAAGTGCCTGGGCAGCACCATATTGCAAGATGGATATGGTCATCATACCAGTTCTCTAGGATAATATGCCTTAATGTAAATGTAAAACAGCTGTACCTCCTTAAGGGTTCTCCAATTCGAACAGCAATTGGAACAGCACAGGTGTAGGTTATTGATGAGGTAACTCCAAGACTTTGCTTTAAAACCCCAAGCCAGGCTGCCAGGGCTTTTTAGGAACTGTGGTAGTACGTCAATATAGGTAAAGGTATTAAATAGACATTAAAATACACACAGACACACCACATCCAAAGGCAGAAGAGTAGCGTGCCTTGGCGGGGCTCCGTATAAAAATTTGTTTGGGGGCCCTTAGGAAGGGTAAATATTTGTTTTGCTTACACACGTTGGGGGCCCCCATGACCCGGGGGCCCCGTATAATTGATACGGCAGATACGGCGGTAGCTACGCCTCTGCCCAAAGGTGAGTCACTTCCCCTGGGGAGCATCAGGCTATAGGGAGCTTCAGGCTAGCAGCTTCTCTTCCTCCTCCCCACTTGGGAGGACAGCAAGGAGGCCGTGCATACGCGCCACACACTGTAGCCGTGTATGCACACCAGGTGCTTGGCGCGCATGTGCAGTAGGGGAACCAGTGAAAAGGTAAGCCCCGAAGGTGGTTCCCCCCAAAAGCTGCTACCGGTTCTCCAGGACACTGGGAAAATTTGCTACTGGTTCTGGCGAACTGGTGCGAACCTGTTACATCCCACAATTCGACACGATCGACACAATTCACAGGGACTTGAGCTTCTGGAAACTGGAGTTCAAGAACAGCTGGAGTGCCAAGGTTTGCCCTCACGGGTCTTTTGTGTACAAGCATATTGAAACGAGGGGAGTTGGGAACCTTGCTGGTGAATCTTTAAGACTTTTTAAAAATCTATTCGCATGCTCAATAGGCAAAAGTAGGAAAATGTAACTGCAGGGATTAATGCAGAACGTGAGAAGAGGCACACACACAAAAAGGTGAGCTTGGAGGAGGAAGCAAACCTGAGGAGCTTCACCTTTCACTGTCTCTGATCAACGTGACATCTGGAAGCACCAATGCCTTCCAACCTGCCAGATGGAAAGCAGCAGCCGGGCCAGGCCCTACAATCAAACCCTGAACTGCCAAAATGAAGCCACTTTCTTGGCTTTGTTGTTAGCCAAACATAAGTCCTCATCGGTGCATGTCTCTGGCAGGAATCGGCAGACCGGTCAATGAGCCCATGGAGTCTCTCTCTCCACATTCATGCAGCAGTGTGGTGTTGTCCACCAGCACCCTCCACACATTTGAGCCTGTTGGCCTTGCATTTAGGGACTCCCCCTTTGAGCCTATTCAGGGTCCTCCAAGCGCCATAGGAGAGGTTGAGTTCCTCAGCCATCTCCTCCTTTCATGTCCGGTGAGCTCCATTCTCCACCTTCTAATTTTGTTTTTGGGTACCTTCAAGAGTGTTGCCATAAACCTCTTCCTGAATATGAGTTGGCAGATTTGTGGCTCATATCTATTCAGGGACATTTTCATGCCTAGTTCTCTCGCCATCCACTGCTCCTTCTCTCCTGATGTTAGGTGGAGCGATGCCAACAAGGGGGTCTGTCTTCTCAACTGGTGTAGATTTGAGGCATCCTGTCACTATACACATGGCTTCATTAACAGTGATGTCAACTACAATGACTTCAAAGGATATAATTCCCCAAAAACATCTTGTGATGTGCTGATGGTCTGCGACCTCGGTAAGCATCTTTGGTGAATAAAATGGAGGTCATGTAGATGTGAAGTAAGAGTTCTCAACCTTTTAAAGCCAGGGGACCATTGGGTCACACTCCCTCAGACATCTTCGGGGACTGGATGGCCATTTTGCCCTTCCTCTACCACATGGCACTTTGGGATGTGGTGAAGGAGGTGGGGGCCCACATGAGATGATGCCATGGCCCACATTTGACCCACAGGCTGCAGGTTGAGAATCCCTGCTCTAGCTGCTAATTATAAGTTTTTAGCTAAGCAAGTTTGTTTTTTCCATTACTTCATGTATTTTAATTATCTTCTTTTTTCATGTCCTGATCAAACCATGGATTGCCAAAATGAAGCCAATTTCTTGGTCAAATTTAAGTTCCCATCGGAGGTTTCTGGCAGTAATCAGCAGACCAATAAATGATACAGCACCTCAGATCAAGGGTTGGGAACAAAAAAAAATTGCCGTGAGACTCATAATACCAGCCTCAGAGCACTTCCTGTATTGTTTGTCAATGTAGTTGAATAGTTTTAAACAAAATAACAGGCACATAAGTTAAGAGATTCTTGCCCCAAAGAGTTTACTGTCAGGATTCTTGCTTATATTCAAGAATATCGGTGCAGTTGAACCACATGAGTTTAGGGCAGTGATGGGATGCAACAGGTTCGCACCAGTTTGCCAGAACCGGTAGTAATTTTTCCCAGTGTCCTGGAGAACCAGTAGCAGCTTTTGGGGGGAATCTCCTTCGGGGCTTACATTTTCACTGGCTCCCCCACTGCGCATGCGCACCAAGTTGCTAGCCTGAAGCTCCCTATACCCTGCTCCCCAGGGTAAGTGACTCACCATTGGATGTGGTGTCTGTGTGTATTTTTAATGTGAAGAAGAGGGTTTCCCCCAAAGAGGTTTTCCACTGACTCGATGCTAAAGGTCTCCCAGCAATTCCAACTATGGGGAATTTTGCTTTTCAACAAACAAATAAAGAACAGAGTTGGGGTGGGGGGAACGCTAGAAGGATGAAATGCCAACCAACAGAGCTCTAGTGCCACCTGCTGGACCAAAATATCCTTTCTTTTATTGCTGGGATAGTAAACCTCTCTCTCCACCTTCTTCTGGGTCAGCCTAGTGGTCTTTCTCCTCCTCCTCTTTCCACTTATGCGTTGTATGGTATGGAATCTCAAGGCCTTCTCTCCAAATGGACAAACCACTTTATTGGTTATCTCTGTATATAGTTTAAGATTGGTCCTATTCTAATTCTTTCCCTTTGAATCTCACTCCTGATTTTATCCCTTCTAGTCACTCCAGCAGCTTTCCTCAGACATCTTATTTCATTTTTGTTTTGTTACAAGTGTCCATGTTTGGCACTGGTAACATAAGGTGGGAATGATTATGCTTTGTATGAGGTGTTTCTTTGTGCTGGTCAGTATAGCCTTGTATTGTAACAGCGCAGCTAATTGTCCCAATATTTGGTTTGCCTTATTGCACCATATGTTCATTTCATCATCCATCTGCCATTTTCAGCAAATGGTCTTCCTAGATATTTGAACTCTACCACTTGTTTTATATTGGTTCCCTCTATCTTGACATTTAGAGTACGGCCTCATTTCATGTGCCCCCACCACCACACCAGGAAGTGCCATGTGGTGGAGGAAGGGTAAAATGGCCATCCAGCCCCAGAAGCTATCTCGGTCCCCGGCTTAAAAGGGTTGAGAACCCCTGCTGTGTGCCATTTGCCTCCAATTGCCATTACCTCAGTCTTCTCTTTATTGATTCTCATGTTATTTATCTTACATTCTTGGAAGAGGTCAATTCCAATATCCTATCCTATCCAATATTGATTTGTTGTCACTTTTAGCACAAATCAACTGAACTCCAAAATGTTCCATCCTTTGCCTTCTGTAAAGCAGTTTTGCCAGAGATGGAAACAGAAGGAAACGGCAGAGGTCAATTATTACATGAAAAAGCAGCGATTCTTTCCTGGTTATGATGGGATAGGTCCATGATGGCGAACCTTGGCACTCCAGGTGTTCTTGGACTTCAATTCCCAGAAACCCAAGTCTCTGTGAATCCACTGTACATGCACAGTAAACCTATTCGTGTGGATTCACAGAGACCTAGGCTTCTGGGAATTGAAGTCCAAGAACACCTGGAGTGCCAAGGTTCGCCATCACTAGGCTAGGTGATAGATGGGCCCAGAGACAGGTTGCTGAGGGCATCGTGCATTTAACCTTTGTTTCCCTCCTGGGCTGGGAAGTCAGCACGGACCGAACGTTCTCCTTTCCAGAGCCAATCTTGAAAGATGAGCAAACTTGCCTCTGTCCTCCTGCTTTGGGAAACGTCCCTCTCCTTCTTAAGGAATCCAATTAACGTTCCTCCCGCTCTCTCGTCCACCGCCCTGCACGCAGGCTTAGAGTTGTACCCATTCATGCATGCACAAGCTTTCTGAGCACAAGTCCTGACACCTTGACATAATACAGATGCTGTTGCTGCTTCACGGAAACAACCAGGAGGGACTCCTGTCAAGGCGGAAAGCAGCTCCGGACTGAGCCATCTGTTCATCACAAGCCGCAGAGTTGGAAGGAAGGTCGTACGTGCAGTTTGTGTGAGAACAGTGCCAGCTTAGGACAGGCTCCCAGTTCTTACCAGAGCAGAGCAGCTTTCCTGGTGTCTTATGAGAAGTGTGGAGGTTGCAATGCCGGCAGTGAAAGATCTGCAGGACATAATGATCTATGTATGGCATGGCATGACATCTTTTGCATGAGTCTGCTCAAAAAGCCACAACAGAGGACAGGCGTAGGTGCAGTGACCTCAGGGTTCATGGAGCCAAAGCATCATTACTTCTTCCTTGGCAAAGAGGAGCGTGTCCTATGCTCCTTATCTCTGCTGCAAATCCCATCTTATGCCTCAACGTGGCACAGTGGTGACCCTGGCTGTCCAACAGCTATTGTGGCAGTGGTGTATTCCCCTGGCAGGTTCAGCCATGCCACAAAGGTGTTGGCTAGCAGTCCAGAATGGCCCTCCACTCTGGAACTGCGGGTCAGCTAAGTGGGGGTGGGTATTTGGACAATACACCTGGCCAGTGCTAACATGGCCAATGTCGATGTGAACCCAGCCAGCTGTCATTGTATTTAAAATGGCTAAAGGAGCATTGAAAACATGGACCTCAGTCCCCCATATGCAACTGGACCCTGCTACGGCAGTGGTAGGACTTTCCAATGGTGAGAGCCCACTAAAATCTCATGGGAGACGATGCTTCAATCTGCCAAGCCAAACTAGACGTGTGATGTACGGATCAACCAAGTAACCAAGGGTAGGAGGAGTTTGGTTCTTCTTCAAGTGCTGTATCTATTCCGGATATTGGCTGTCATCATGGCGATAATCACAGCTGTTCTTAACTCCTCAGAAGAATTGTTCTGATGAGTTAAGAACAGCAAGACTATTGCCATGATGACAGATATTCCACATCAGTCTCTCAGGTCCTTCAGCCATGAAGTCTGCCTACATCTCTTTCTTCCCAGGAATCTTTCCTTGCAGAACAAGTTGGAGGATTCTATATTTCATGTCGTTCCTCATGATATGCCCAAGGTATTTATCTGACACAACACTTCTACATGAGTCACACAGTAAACCCATGACATCCTTAGCAACTGTCTGTAGATCCACATTTCAAAAGCTTTGGGCTCGTTTTACTTCCGCTTCCAGGAGTGAAGAGTGTTGCACGGGCCGGATGAATTGCTGTAAACCCATTCTTGTGGATTCATGAGGGTTTGGGCTTCTGGGAATTGAAGTCCAAGAACATATGGAGTGCCAAGGTTCACCATCATGGCTTTAGCCAATGTCCATGCTTCAACTGTATAGAGCAATACTTGGAATACAATGAGGGTTGACTTCCCAAATGCGCTGTTTTGTGGTAGCCTCGAAACAAAGCAGAGCATTTTGGCATGACTTTATCACAATCAAGGAAACAAGATCCATCAGCTTTACAAAACACCTGCTCTAGGTAGAAATCTGAATGAATCAGAAAGTTTGCCTGCAATTTTGCATTCACCTGTGATGTGGTTCTGGACATAGTCATGAGCAGGTCTGAATTTACCATGTGCCACTATTAGCTGCTCAGCCTGTCATGCTCAGAAAATAGGCTCTTTGCAAAATTATAAAAACCTAAACAGCCTTGCACTGCAAGACCAGGCCTGTTGCTCTCTTACTTTGTTGTAGCACTTTGAGCAGGAGGGCCTGGCAAACCCTCTTCTTGGCCTGTTCAGACACTGTGCCCACACACTGCCTTAATCCATTTGGCAAGGAAACATAACCCTTGTTCAGAGAAAAGCAGGAGTAATTACTCAAACACTTTTTCTTGCAAGATGGGAGCATTCAGCTTCTTCTGCCATTTTGTGGTTTGGAAATCTATAGCACTTGCCAATCAACTTGGTAATTTTTTTTAAAAGAGTGTAAGTACATTTAATCTGACAACAGCCATAGCTACATTATGATATACTGGCTGACACTCAGACATCCCCAATGTTTTTTAAAAATATATTTAAGATGTATAGGCTTTTCTTCCAACACTGAGAGCAAAGGTGGCTCCAGGGAGAATAATTTGGGAAGAGTAAAAGAACTGAGTTTAGAATAGTGAAACAATTTAAAAAGGTTTGATTTAAGGAAGATTGTATTGTTATGATTTAGTAGCATTGCAGCATGTAAAATGACATTAGTAAAGATAACGTTTCTATTTATGTTGCTCTCAATAAAAATCAGTGAAGAATTAAAAGACAGATTAATAAATTTTCTAATGGAGATAAGAGGTCTAGGATTGGTAAGAGATGGTATGAATCTGAAAAAGTTGGAAGATTACGACTTTCTAATTTAAGGCAACTCAGCTTACATTCAAGGTGATTATTCTTCTGATTTCCTAGACCAAGAGTGCCCAAACTATGGCCTGTGGGCTGGATCCGGCCCTTGATGCCAATTCATCTGGCGCATGCCACCCTTGTCACTCCTGCAAGTGGAAGTAAAACGCACCCATGCAGGTGTTTTACTTCTGCTTGCAGAAGCCACAAGGGCGACGTGGGCCTGATGGACTTCAGTCAGGGGCTGGATCTGGACCATGGGCCATAGTTTGGGGACCCCTGGTTTAAGCAGAGAAAATGGCAGCCTAAAAATCGATCTCATCCTGTTGCAAAACAGACTGCAAGGTGCGTTTTACTTCTGCTTCCAGTGGAGGAACCACGTGACCGGCCCATGCCCCCAAAAGTTTGGGCACCTCATCCTAGACTGTTCCTGAGCTGTTCTAACCTTCCTTCAACCTTCGATTGCTGACCTTCCCTCTTGCCCACACTTTGTTCTTGCATTTCCAAAGGGAAGAGACATCTTGACTTTATGGAAATGAAAGCAGCATCCATGAATCCTGACTTCTCCACCTTGTTAGCCAGAATCTGGACTCCCATTACCTTTCCGACCCCAAGTACAGTTTTCTGTGAAACACAAGCTTTCTTTTTTTCTTAGAGAAGTTTGGACACAATTTCTTTGCAGAAGTGGAAACAGTGCTTAGGCCATGGTTCTGTAAAGGAGTTGCTCCTTCTTCATGTCCCGATCAAACCCTGGACTGCCAGAACGAAGCCACTTTCTTTGCTTTGTCGTTGCCCAAACCCAAGTCCTCGCTGGTGCATGTCTTTGGTAGTCATCGGCAGACCAGCAAATGAGCCAGCAAATGGATTCTCTCTCTCTCTCCACATTCACACGGAATGTTGTCTGCCAGCAGTCCCCACTTGAACCTGCTGGCCTTGCATCTAGGCACTCTGACCCTCAGCCTATTCCCAGTCCCCCAAGTGACGTAGGGGAGGTTGAGTTCTTCAGTTATACTGTATCTGCCTTTAGTGTTATTCCTTGTCCAGCAAGCTCCTCCTCCAGAATCCAATGATTGATAGTATCGTATACTATGGTTGGGTCAATGAAAGCCACTCCCGTAATTTGCTTTATTTCGAAGCCATCCTCAATGTGTTGTACAAGGTTAAGGATTTGACCACAACAGGACCTGCCTGGCCTGAACCTGCTGCATTAGGTTGAACCCTTCCCCACAAGTCACTGACTAACTGCCAGTATGCGTTCTGAATTCACTTCACATTGCATCACTGCTGAAAATGAACTACTAGTGTGCCCACTGTCTGGCAGGGAGACCACGAGCAGTTATTTATGCTGCCTTAAACAAATTTACCAATCACAATTATACTTTGTTCTTCAGCTGCAGTCAGATTTCTTTGCAACCCCATGGACCACCGTGTGCCAGGCTCCTGTCAACTGCCATCCTCATGAGTCTGCCAAGGATGCTGTCTAACCACCTCATCTTCTGTCAGCCCTTCTCCTTTGCCTTTCAGCCTTTCCCAGCATCAGGGGCCTTCTCTACAGAATCCTCTTTTCTCATTTGGTGGCCAGATCAGCTTCAGCGTATTTGTTCTTCCAAGAAGGGTTGATTTCCTTTAGGATCGACTGATTTGGTCTCCTTGCAGTCCAGGGACTCTCAAAATTCTCCTCCAGCACCACAGAGTTCAAAGGTGTCTGTTCTTCTGCACTTAAGTCTTCCTTAGGGTCCAACTCTTACAGCCATGCATGACTACTCAGAAGACCATTGCTTTAACTACAGACTTTGGTTGTCAAGGTGATGTCTTGAAGGAGGTGTTACTAACCCTGTATGGAGCATTAGGAAATTCCCATTTCCGAAGCATAAAAGCAGCTGCATTAAGAGATTCTAAGCATCCAGTTTTCAGGGCATGGGGTTAAACTTTTCCACCCACTCCAAAGAAGCCAGGGTTCCCTAGGATGAATTCTGTCATTTCCACTCAGGATACTGGGCATTTGTCAACTTGCAGCACTTACCCCCGCGCTCCTTGTTCTAGCTCTAGATGACAAAGAGATCAGGCTGCTCCAGTACACTCCGAAGTGTGAGCCAGCCATTAACTTACAGGGACAGGAGATGATCAGCAGCTGCGGGCGGTGAGGCAACGCTCCCGCTCTCCCCCGGGCCCCGTCATCCTTGGCCCGGTGGCCGATAAAAGTTCAGCCGCCGCGGCGTTGTGAGGACGCTCCCGCCCTCCCTCCAGGGCCACCACATCCAGCCCCAGGACTCTCTCCATCTGTCCCAGGGGGCTCCACCCTGGCCATGGCTTAAAAGCCGCTACAGCGGCAGGACTTTTTTCAAGCAGCCATTGCCACCAGAAACACCTGCGGCCAGGTGGATCGGCTTGTCACTTGTTGCGGGATTTAACAACTGTTTTTTGTTTAGTTTTCTGCTTTTGTAATTTTTGTGTAAACTGGACTGATAATTGGAATTTTTGATTGTTGCTTGATATTGTTGCTTACTGAATTTTGATGCTGTATTGATTTATATTATAGTACAGTCAAACCTTGCATAAAGAGCGTTTCGCTTAAAGAGTAACTCGCTTAAAGAGCAGAATTTTCTCTGA
Source organism: Furcifer pardalis (assembly GCA_030440675.1). Lineage (NCBI taxonomy): Eukaryota > Metazoa > Chordata > Lepidosauria > Squamata > Chamaeleonidae > Furcifer > Furcifer pardalis. The sequence continues at coordinate 291,601,842 of CP126890.1, forward strand.
ATGTTTGCTTCGCTTAACAAATAAAACCAACCAAAAACTCGCTTAACAAATAAATTGGGGTTTGCAGTACCCACCCACCCCCCAATTGGTAATTTGCAATGGTGTTTCGCTTAAAGAGCAAACTTGCTTAAAGAGCAATCTTGTGGAACGCATTATGCTCTTTAAGCGAAGCACCACTGTATCTTTGATTTATTTCTTAGGATGTCCTGATGTTTTGTAATTGCAATTGTTATTGGAGATATATATACAGTAATACCACGGATAACGCTAAGACTTGGTTCCACAAGTCTTGGTGTTATCCGATTTTTAGTGTTATCCGATCCATGTTAAAATCCTATGGGATGGATTGGATAACGTTAAAGCTCCATAGAGATACATTGTAACTGCACAGGCTTTAGCGGTTGTTATCCAATCCATCCCATAGGACCGTAACATTATTCGATCCAATTCTCCTCCCCAGATTACTTAACGTTATGTGATTTTAGCGTTATCTGAGGTAAACATTATCCAAGGTATTACTGTACTGTATATGTGATATTTGTAATTTACTATGTGATATCTGTAATTGTTTTTATGCTATGGCATGTGCTATGTAATTGTAATTGTTTCTTCTGTAAGCCACCCAGAGTCGCTGTGCGAGTGGGGAGGCATATAAGTCGAAATACAAATACAGTCAAACCTCGCATAAAGAACGTTTCGCTTAAAGAGTAACTCGCTTAAAGAGCAGAATTTTCTCTGAATGTTTGCTTCGCTTAACAAATAAAACCAACCAAAAACTCGCTTAACAAATAAATCGGGGTTCGCAATCCCCCCCACAATTGGTCACTTACAATGGTGTTTCGCTTAAAGAACAAACTCCCTTAAAGAACAATCCTGTGGAACGCATTATGCTCTTTAAGCGAGGTACAACTGTACAAATTCTGTGCCAGAAATTATTTTGGGCTGAAAGGATTTTGCTGGAGAAACTCCACTGAGAGGATGCCTGAATCAGGCTCCTTTCATGTTTCCAAGATCTTTTCCCACCAAAGTGGTCCCTATTGATCTACTTGCAATTTCTTGCTTTCGATCTCCTAGGTTGGCAGGAGATGGGACAGAGGACAGGCGCTCCATCCGTCACAAAGCACCCGGGTCTCAAACTGCAGACTTGCTAGCCTTCCAGCTAACAAGGCGAGGTTCTTAACCACTGAGCCACCACAGCCCCTGGGCACAGATCAGAAGAAGGGGCAGCAGCGGACATTTCTTAGGGACTCGAGTATGACAGGCAGCTCTGCTCAGATAAACCACACGTCAGAAGTAGCCAAGACCATAATTTCTCTTTATTAAAAGTCAATCAAACAAGACTTTCACTTTTCTCCCACTCATCTGTTACACCCAAACTGCACCCCCTAATTCTAGATAAAGCTCCAACACAATAGCACAAATACACAATCTTCAGAGGCTTGAGTAGATCACACGTGGTTCCTAAATTTCAGTAACTAGACTTATACCTTGATCACTCCTTCCAAAATGCATGCAGTGCTATTAGTAGAAGAAAATAGAGAACAACCACAGAGGACAGGAGATCACAAATACACAGAGATAAGAGCAAGGTCACTAAACTAGAACTTTTCACAGACACACACAGTTTTACACATTCCAGAAATCTGTCTACCCAGAGTTACTGGTGGAAGGGAACTTACAAAGGGCTACGGTCATTCCAGCTATGAACAGCCAACTGTTGTTTCAATCCATGAGACCAGTCGTGGCGAACCTTTGCACGCCAGCTGTTACACACAGTATACCCCTTCGTGTGGATTCACGGGGGCTTGGGCTTCTGGGAACTGAAGTCCAAGAACAGCTGGAGTGCAAAGGTTCGCCATCATGGCACTAGACCAACTCAACAAGGCTTTTCAAGCGCACAAACCACTAAAAAGGAAAAGATCTCACCACCACAGCCCTGCCTCGATGTGTAGAATGGAAAGGATCTTTTACGAGTTGTTTTTTTTAAGTCAACCATGCAATTAACGCTGGTTAAAAGATACCTTGAAAAAACTAGCCCACACAAGCATTCCCCAACTCACACCCACATTTCATCCCGCTTGCGTTTCTAGTCATAGCCAAATCCTATCTACATACATTCATCCAGCTATTCTTGCAAGCCATGAGGGCAAGAGATGGAAAAGCCAGACTCCCCCTCCCCAAATTGTTGTCAGACTGGGATTCCAAGACACACACACACCCACACCCCAGTACAGCTAATGGCAAGGAATTCTGGGAGCTTCAGCCCAGTATTTCTTGAGGGGGGGGGAGACACACTTTGTCCACTCCTGTGTTAGAAACAGATTTTGAAGGAGAGGGAATAGGGTCACAATTTATTCTGACACCAGAGGAAGCCCAGCAATCTTGCTAAGGCCCAAGGAAGACCACAGCAACACACATGCATGCACAAATGCTGCACTGCTGATACCAGTGTGCTTTGCCTTGCTACCAGCATGCGATGAGTCACCCGGCAGAAATTTAAGACCCAACACAGACAAATAACTGCAGAAATTCAAATATACAAGTTAGATACTAACGATCATGCTCTGCAGATGTTATGGTACGGAGAGCATTTAGAAAAGAATTATGGGAAACGCTGTCCCCGATAATTCACACACCCTTAGTGCACCATATGGGGGTCACTGCCCCCGATACAACACTGTGGTAGGCAAAAACTACCTTGTTCTGTAACATTATGGGAGACACTGCCCCCGATAATGGGCCTCAGAGTTCTCATGATACATCAGAGTCCTGGAGCTTTCACACGGGAGTGGCCACGTGAAGCCAAGGCAAGCTTAGCCCCAAGCTGCCGTGGGTTGCATCAGTCTACGTGCAGCCCAAAAGCAATCACTTTCACCTGTGATGGCAAACCTTGGCACTCCAGGTGTTCTTGGACTTCAATTCCCAGAAACCCAAGCCCCCGTGAACCCACAAGAATGGGTTTACTGCGATTCATCTGGCCCGCGCCGCTCCTGTATGGGCGCGTTTTACTTCCGCTTCTGGGAGCGACAAGTGTGGCGCAGGCCAGATGAAGCGCAGTAAACCTATTCGTGTGGATTCATGGGGGCTTGGGGTTCTGGGAAATGAAGTCCAAGAACACCTGGAGTGCCAAGGTTCGCCACCACTGACTTAGGGGGGTCTCTTTCCTTTGCTTGATCTAAACATACCAAATCTGGAAGGCATCCCCCCCACCACCGTCTCTTCCCCCACCCCCTTCCCACCACGGCAGCTGCAGTCTTGATGGCAAATGTTCCCGTGATCATGGCTGGACTCTTACTAGCAGATGCTGCTTTTTATTATTATTATCAAAAAACGACAGTATAACTGTCATAATTATGGAAGTCACTGCTTCCGATAATTATAATCTCGTAGAAAACAAATACCATTTATAGTGAACACTGCCACTGATAAATAAATAACAAATAAATACCTTTGATACCAAAACCCAGGCAGAGTCGGTTGACTCGGCTCATATTCCAAGTCAAACAACAACAGAGAGCCTTTTTTTTTGTTTTCCTGAAAGGCCTCAGAAATCAGGGGGTTTGAGATTACAATTTGCCTCTCCCCGAAGGAGGCAAATGGCTGCCATTGTAATTCTTTAGGTCGAGGTGCCACAAACTACAGCCCGTGGTCCGGATCTGGCCCATGGGCTGTAGTTTGGGCACCCCTGCTTTAGATGAACCAGGGGACCATTCAAAGTCACTGCCTTGTCTTTGGCTTGGCTATCTTGAGCGAGGAGGGAAGCAGACAGGGAAGAGGCTCTTCCCAAGACACCCCACCCTGCCTTCGGCAGAAGACTCCGTTTTTGCTATGGGCTGGACTGCCTGGGCTGTGTTCTCTGGGGCCAAAGGGAGTCAAGGGCCAGCAGGGCTTTCATACACAGGCAAAGAGAGTCCTGCCTTGCAGTCTGCCTTCCCAAGGGACAAGGCCACTTCCCTAACCTTTTCTGGCCTTTTGCTTAAGAAGCACCTGAGGCAATTCTGAATTCCAACTCTTCTCCTCCTTGGGAAGAGGGCAGAGCTCTCCTCAAGCTCAAAACCAAAAACCAGGCCTCTTAACTTTCAAGCTTAGACAGCATATTTAAAAGGGCATCGACATACATCTAAATTCATACAACTCTCCTTGAGAGGTGCTCTACATTGTAATTAAGGGCTCTGAAATCCCTTTAAAGCCATGGTGGCGAACCTCAGCACTCCAACTGTTCTTAGACTTCCAACTCCCAGAAGCCCAAGTTGCTGTGAATCCACATGAATGGGTTTATTGTGCGAATGGGTTGACTTCTGGGAATTGAAGACAAAGAACAGCTGGAGTGCCAAGGTTCTCCATCACTGCTCTAAAGGGTTGAAGAAGGGGTCGTTTGTTCTCTGCTACTGACTGAGTAGGAATGAGACGGGGGAGGGGGGGATTGTTCTGCATCTCAAAATCCAATGCGTTTCATTTTTAGAACTCATTGTCTATGTTCCAGATGTCACCCGAGATGGCGTTAGCAGCACCCTGGATGGTCCAGGTGGCGAGAGCGAGTTGGTTCTTGAAGACGGTCTCGTTGAAAGCATTCGGGTTAGTCTTCCGGAGGTCAAGATGATTCTGTAGCGCCTTGAGGGTGTGGGGCCCAGAGCCGAAGAAGATGTGCCGGAAAGGGCTGTCTTTCGGAGAAACGTACGGGGAGAGAAAATTGGACTCCACCTTAAAAAGAGACAGAAAGAGGCGTGGTTAAGATCAAGGTTTGGGCAAGGAAAGAAGGACAGGCAGGATTGCAACGTGGAGATCAAAGAGGCAGCAAGAAATCCACAGTTGGGGGCCAAATCCAAGAGTTTTTCAACACAAGGTCAATGGGTTTGCAAGGAAGGATCGCCTTTTGGGGTGATGGTGGCAGGCTAGAGACTTAAGGAGCAAAAGGTAAAGGTCATCTTTGCTTAAAAGCTAGTTGTACCTGACTCCAGGGTGAGGTGCTCATCTCCATTTAGAGCCAAAGAGCAAGAGCTGCCTGCATCTACAGACATTTCCATGGTCATATTGTAGGCATGACTAGAGACCAGAGCACATGGAACACGGACATAGGGTGGCTCTCCCTTCTGCAAGAACCCTGTCCATTTACACTTAAGAAAGACCCACCTCTGGATGCTGCCGTTAGATTTGGCTTTTATCTCAGCTCAAATATGGTGCTCTATTGTTACATTAGTGATAGTCTGGCAGAGTCGCAATGGAATTTGGTTGAAGTTCTTGAGATAACAAGCTTGCATGCAACTAACACTGGGTTCTCAATGGGAGGATGCATTACAGCCCATTGTGATTCTCCTTTGCCACTAATCTGACTGGGAAAGTTCTTTCCCTGCTTCTGGCATTTGAGACAAAAGCCCCCATCCTCTCTTCTGGTTTTATCTCGTGTGCCCATTCTTTCGATGGCAGTCCTTTCTTTCACTTCCAGCCCCACAGCAGGCTTGGAGGCTCCTTTTGTGCCAAGACTCAATTGCTACAAACAGCAACTTAAGATATTTTTATTGCCACATGAAAAGTTTCAGTGTGATTTTATCATGCAAACTATAAGGGAAGTGAGCAGTGATTAAGACAGGGGTAATCACTCCATTTTTCTGTTCGGATATTGCTGGTTGTTTCTACCTCAAACTCTGCTAGGAATAACCCAGATTTGGCCTCAAGCCCTTGGCCTACAAAAGGACGGACCCGCCCAAATTCACGAATAGAGATTTTATCATAGCCTTCTTGGACACTTCAATAGGAACCAGTTCTGCTACCAGCGATTCAACTTGCAGTTAAGATTCCAGGTTCACCTGTCACCAGCTCAATTTGGAAAGACTAACAATACACACAAGACCTGTGTGCAAAGTGTCACTTGGGGTCAAGAGGAGGGAAACCATTTAACCATGGGAGACAAATTAATCCACTCTGAGCATAGTATGTGAGGTGGCTTCAAGCCAAAACTTACTTTCATGATACGGTCATTCAATGCACGGCAAGCCACCTTGTTGGTCAGATCAGTGTTCCTGACATCTTGATCCAGCGTCAATGTGGCTCGTGTGAAATCTCCGCGGGCGCTAAACAGCCACTTCAAGTCCAAGCCCATGGTCTGCGAAGGACAGAAGGAAGGGTCTCTGCATTAGTGGCCGACACAGACAAGGCCTGCTCAGCTGACCAGTGGCTCCGTTTTCTAATTTCAATACATGGAGACCAAAGGATTGTTGGAGAGGTAGTCCAGACTCGGCTGTTCTTGCCTGAACAGCCAGCACCACAATTATGATTATATGTAATTAGTTAAACGTAAAGGTCTCCCCTGCTCAAAAGCCAGTCATATCGAACTCTAAGGTTTGGTGCTCATCTGTTTATAGCCAAAGCTGTCTGTGCCTACAACCATTTTGTGGTCATATGGCAGGCATGACTTGACGCTGGAGAGCACAGAATGCTGTTACCTTTCTGACTAAAGTGGTACCTATGTATCTACTTGCAATTTCTTGCTTTCAAACTGCTAGGGTGGTAGGAGCTGGGACAGACAATGGGGGCTTACTCTACCTCGCAGTGTTCAGGTCTTGAACGGCTGACTTTCCGGTTGTCAAGTTCAGCGTCTCAGCCACTAAGCCACTGCAGTCCCTATATGTAATTACATTACACTTACTGTGTTTTTACAATGATACTGAACCACAAATATATCGGACTGGAGCAAAACTAAAGTTTTAAAAAATAAGAGTAAAATATTATGGCATATTAAAGACTGCTATGTTTTTATGCGAGTTTTTGTGGACAACTTCGTCAAACAACATGCTCCACAAAAGCTCACATTAAAACAGAACTGTTCGCCTGTAAGGTGCCACAACATTTTTCTTTTTTAAAAGCTTGTTTTGTTTCTTGTCTGATATGCCTGTACTGAAATGAATATAGAAAGCAAAGCACCCCATAAATAGGTCTGTCAAGCTGCATTCGGGATAAAGGCAAGAAGGGGCTTCTAATCTACTCCACAATCCAAGGGCCAAATCGCTCTTGCAAAGCAAGCTCAGGGCAGCTAGACAGCAACACTCGCATCAACTTGAATTGTGGCAGGGCCAGTGGGTATTGTAGTCTGACACCAATCCAACACAATTCGGGCAGCAACCACTTCCTGGCCGTGGCCATTTACTGCAGACAGAGATCCCTTCTAATGGGGGTTCCTGCTCTCTGAAAATGTCATGCACTGCTGAGAAGCATTTGCGTCAAAATGCACTGCAACATGATGTAAGCCTGGATCCTCTTGCCTAGAACTCATCCTTCAAAACCAAGTCCACTCATCCACCAATTAAGGAACAGTCATCCTGCATTACCGTCAGCTGTTTACGGTTCACAATCATGGCTGTGACAAAGCCGCGCAGTGCACTGTCATAGCTCTTGTAGTCCAGGTAGAGTTCATGGTCGTGGGTCATCCGGAGAGCCATCCGGCCAGCGATTTCAGCCGCTCTGCGCATCCTTTCTTCCATCTGAGAAGGGGAGTTGCTGAAGGTGTGCAACAGCTTGTCCATGTCATCTGCTTTTGTGCCAAGATAAGGATACCCTTCTCCTCCCTGCAAGATAGAAAAACTCATTACCATCTCAACCAAAGGAACTAAAGAATGACTCTACCAGATAGGTCTTTATCAAGACCAACCGCAACAACAATCTCAACAAAAAAAAGAGCAAAACCAAATTAGAAGATGGAGGAAGGAACTCGCTGGACAAGGAACAACGTTCATGAAAGGAGGAAGTGGCTGAGGAACTCAACCTCCCCTACGTCACTTGGAGGACCTTGAGCAGGCTGAGGGTTGGAGTCCCTCAATGCAAGACCAACAGGTTCAAGTGGGGGCTGATGGTCGACAACAACACACGGAGTGAATGTGGAGAGACAGAATCCATTGGCTTATTTGCTGGTCTGCCAATTAATGTCAGAAACATGCGCCAAAGAGGACTTAAGTTTGGCCAAAGACAAAGCCAAGAAAGTGGCTTCATTTTGGCACTCCAGAGTTTGATCAGGTCACGAAAGAAGAAGGCCATGGCTTGTGGTGATCACAAGCCAGCCAATGAAGAATCTCAAGCATTTGCAAAAGCCTGCTGGCTTAAATATCCCATAAAGCCCTGTGCTGTGCCTTTCTAACGCATTGTGCCAATTGTATTTTGTATCTGAACCTGTCTCTGACTGGCAAATGCCAGTACCTTTCATAATCCAAAGTGGCAGGTTCTCATTTTTGGCCCATCAGATAAAACATGGTGGAGCAAGATCTCCAGTGGTGGGCATCAGCAGGTTCGCCTTGTCCAGTTTGCCGGAACCAGTAGCAGAAATTCTGGTTGGCCCCTCTGCCCCATCCAAGTTTTGAAATACAGTAAAGTAGTCCTAAGTCAGGTGCAACGCAGGGCTTTCCCCCTGGCCATGCCCGCAACACCACACCCACCGTACGGTAGTAAACATTTTTGGAGCCCACCAATGAACATCTCTTTAGAAGGATAGGCACAGCACTTCACACAGCAGAAACAAAGGCGTGAGAGATTCAAGGAAGGAGGAAAGGAGAAAAGACACATTAACGCACACACACACACTCTCTCTCTCTCCACAAACACAAGTCTGCAATAAAAAGAGCTTACATTGTGGAAGCTGAAGGAAATGGCTGGGATTCCCGAATATGTCAAGAAGGGAAAGCCTGCGTCGTCCATACGGAATGGGACTCTGCAAAAGACAAAGGCTTCACCAGTCATTCCACTGCACCTGTTATTTCTGAAACAGAAGACCTCGCTGTGTCCCACGCAGCTTAGGATACCAGAAACTGCCCTCTACTGTGACTAGCCCTTGGCTCATCCAGCCCAGGACTGGGGACACTGGCCAACAAACAAAAGCAAGGGGCAACTACACTTCTATGCCACCCCATAGCGTTTGATGGACTCTCTGGATGGTTCAGAGCAATTAGTATTTTGCCCCCAACATGCTGGGTCCTCATTTTACCGACCTTGGAAGGATGAGTCAACCTTGGTTCAGTCAAGATCAATCGCACAATGTTCTGGGTGCAGTACATCAGTTTAACCCCTGTGCTACCAGTGGCGCTAAAGCTTTCCCAGCCATATGTAGAGATTTTGCCAGAGGAGGGATCAGGAACCTTCCGAAGGCAAACCGTGGGCTCTGCCCCTCAGCTGCCATCTCTTCCTCTCTGCCCTTCTCAAGGCAGGATCTACGCTGGGCCTAAAGAACTGCAGAATGCACTCCACATCAGGGGTGCCCTAACTACAGCCTGGGTGCTGTTTTACTTCCGCTTCCGGGGATGACGAGAGTGCCACAGGCCGGATGAATTGGCATTAGGGGCCAGATCCAGCCCCTGGCTGTAGTCACCAGCCCCCTGAACCACGTGACTGGCCCACAGCTCAAAAAATTTGGGCACCGCTGCTCCACATGGACACACAGTTCAAGCATCTAAGTGGCAAGCACAACTTTTTAAATTGCTCCCAAACCCATCTCACCATCAGGCATTTCTTTGGCCATTGAAAAGGGCCGAGAAATTGCTGTGCAAACTTCCTAGGAGCAGAACAGTTGAAGACAGACAATATGCTCGGGATCTTTTATTTTTAAGGAGACACCCCCCCCACCCCCCAGAACAAAGCTAACAAGCATGGTCTAGCCATGAATCATCTCAAAAGTCCAAGTCACCAAAGGCACATAACTGGCATAAAACACAAGGAGTTATTCTGCAGAGATGCAGAGATAAAAAGCTTCACGGGCGCCATTTCCGGCTACCCAGGCAGTCCAGATGCCGCATGCTGATGGAGCACAGGTTTATCAAATGGAAGGTCCAAGGTTCAACCGCAGTTTCCAAGATTCCCAGCCACCACCTTATTACATTGTGGAAGAGCACAGAACTACTTACTCTTTTGAGGTTAAGATGCTACCAAGATCACTTGTTGGCATCTTGATCTAAAAAAGGGAGAAAATATACATAGCAATCTACGTACTTAGTTTTCATAGGTAAAGGTCACCCTTCCTCAAAAGCCAGTCGTATCCGACTCTAGGGCTCAGTGTTCATCTCTGTTTACAGCCAAAGAGCCAGCACTGTCTGTGTCAGGCATGACTAGACACCAGTGTGCACGGAATCGTTTACCTTCCCACCGAATTGGTCCCTATTTATCTACTTGCAACTTCTTGCTTTCAAACTGCTAGGCTGGCAGGAGCTGGGACAGAGACGGGCCCTCATTCTGCCATGCAGTACTTGGGTTTGAACTGCAACCTTCCGCCTCCCTGTCAGCATCTTAACCGCCTGAGCCACCACAATCTCTAATTTCCCCAGAGGGATCGTCTACTGGCCAGTATCACAAACCAAGCCAAACTTTCTGTGGCACTTTTAGATACGAGAAATCTATTTCAGGCTGAGTTCTCATGGATTACAATCCACTTCTTCCTCCCCCCTCCCCCCAATGTGCCTGCAAAGGATTAGGCCTGTGAGGATTCAAAAGGGTTCTTACCCCTGCAACGGCATCTTTCAGTAGCTGTTTCAACATGGGGCTGGCAGAGAATTTGAAATCCTGTGATCCTGTGGGGGAAGTTCATAAACATCAGGCTGGAGCAGTCTGAGTAGCTAATGCACAAGCCTGGTAGTGGGTGCAGTTTAAAGATGTTGCCAACCGTAGCCTCTCAATTCCCCACCCCCCACACCACCCGGCTCAAAATCCAAACCTCAGTTCTACTCTTTGGGCCTCAGGAAATGGGACAAACTTAGAAAAGGGAGCATGACTCAGGCCAGCTTCAAGCTCTCCAGAGTTTGATTTCCTAGAAGACTAAAGTGAAACACACAAGTGAGGCTGAGATAGCCTAGTGCAGGGTAAGCAACCTACGGCCTATGGGCCGGATCCGGCCCCGACGCCAATTCCTCCAGCCCACACACCCCTCGTCACTCTCGGAAGCAGAAGTAAAACATGCCCGTATGGGGAGCGATGAAGGCGGTATGGACCAGGTGAATTGGTGCCAGGGCCGGATCCAGCCCGCAGGCTGTAGTTTGGCACCCTTGCTTCAAGCAAAGAAAATGGCTGCCTAAAATCTATCTCATTCTGTTGCAAAACAGATTGCAGTGCGCGTTTTACTTCTGCTTCTGGTGGGAGGTACGTGACTGACCCACTGAACCATGTGACTGGCCCATGGTCTGAAAAGTTTGAGCACTCCATGTCTAGTGCAGGGGTAGGCAACCTATGACCTGTGGGCCATATCTGGCCCACAGTGCCAAATAATCTGCCCCCCTAACTCCAGCCACCGGAATCAGCCACAGACTCATTTACAGCTGTCGTAAATGCATTTATGACTGCCACAAATGGCGAGGTAACCCCCTGTCCAGCCCCCTCAACTGTCTGAGGGCGTGTGACCCAGCCAGCTTCCCCCTTGACTTAAAAAGGTTGGCAACCCCTGGTCTGGTGAAAACCTGGCATGGCACAGAGAAGAGGAAGACACACTCCACACCCACCCACCCCGTCTTCATGTTCCCTGCCTAGTGGGTTTTAGGTGACACACTAATTCCTAAATGGCCACAAGTAAAAACAGTCTCCAACAGATGGATTAATTTCAGGACAGCAAAACGCCAGTTAAACTTCAGGAAAAAAATATTTCAAACTCTCCTAGAATCACTGGATTGGAAGGGGGGCCTTTTAGGGCATCGGCTCCAACCCCATCTTCTCAATTTTGTTGTTGTTCAGTCGCACAGTCGATTCCAACTCTTTGTGACCCCATGGACCATTGCCCACCAGGCACCCGTTGTCCTCCACCATCCTCCTCAACCCACCCAGCTCTGTGCCCACTGCATCTACAATACCATCTAGCCATCTCATTTTTGGCCGCCCCCTTCTTCTTCTTTTGCCCTCCACCTTTCCCAGCTTCAAGGCTTTCTCAAGTGAATCCTCTCTTCTCATTTGATGTCCAAAGTACTTTAACTTCATCTTTACTATCTGACTTTTTAAGGAGCAGTCAGGGTTGCTCAATGCAGGAATCCAAATCAAAGCAGGTTTGACAGATAGGCATCCAATTCTCTCTTGAATGCTTCCAGTGTTAGAGCGCTCACCACCTTGCGAGGAAGTTGGTCCCACTATCATATTGCTCTAACTCAGTGGTGCCCAAACGTTTTTTTCCCCCAGGCCAGTTCCACCCCCAACATGCAGGTGCTGGGGCCAGAGGCAGGCTGCTCCTTTTGCGGATGGTTCCAACATCAGCCGTGGTGGCGATCACGCTTTGTCCCCGCTGCTCCAAGCAGCCTCTGGCCTGGTCCCCTCACTTCAGCAGCCTTTGAGAATGTGGATCACTGCATTGGGGAAATTTTCAGAGCCTTCCCCATTTCAAACTCTGTGGCACTAGGAGAGCCCCATGGCACGCCCAGGATGCTTGGAGCAGCGGGGGACAAAGCGTGATCATTGCCGCCACTACAGCTGACATCATAAGTGACATCAGGCAGTGACATCATAAGTGACATCATAAGTGACATCAGTTCCTAGGAGAGCCCAGGCCGGATTAATGATATGCACGGGCCTAATTGGGCCTGCGGGCCATAGTTTGGGTGCTGCTGCTCTAACTGTTAAGAAGTTTCCCCTGATCTTCAGCCTATCTCTGGCTTCCTGTAGTTTCAGCCCATTATTACGTGTCTTGCACTCTGGAATGATGGAGAATAGATCCTTCCCTTCCTCTTTACTGCCATCTTTCAAGTATTTGAAGAGTGCTGCCCTATATCCCCTCCCAGTCACCTTTTCTCAAGGCTAAACATGCCCAGTTCCTTCAGCCTTCCCTCCTAGAGCTTGGTTTCCATTCTTCTGATCACCCTTGTTGCCCTTCTCTGTACTTCTAATTTGTCTGCATCTTTCTTGAAGTGTGGTGCCTAGAATTGGACCCAGGACTCTAGATGTGGTCTAACTAGTGCCGAATAGAGTGTGAAACTAGTACCTCACCAGTTTTGGAGACTAGACGTCTGTTAATGCAGCTTAAAACAGCATTGGCCTTTTGCAGCAGCCACATCGTACTGTTGCCTCATACAACAATTCCAACATCCTTCTTGTTTGTAATATTACCTCCCATCTTGTAACTGAGCAGCTAGTCATAGGGAGATCTTTTAGCCCAAGTCATCCCAAGCAACAATTGAGTCTACTCTTTTGTCAGGACTGCCTTTCAGAACGTGAATCTTCTCTCTCAGACCTCTGGCACTGGCCTCACATTTAAGAGAACTGGCCTCAACCTGATGGCAGATACTGTCATATTTCCACTGATATTAATGATGTCATACTAATGCTACTCTTCACATGGGGAAAAACTCAAGCCAGAAAAACTGGTGCCTGTTACCTGCAACAGCTGAATCCAGGTTGATATAGGCAAATGCCTTCAGGTGGAGGGAGGCTGCGTAGCCCTGAAGAGGATGGAAAACAGTGTTACTCTCAGCCACCCTAACAGGATTGTAGCAGAGAGACCCCCCACCCACCCACCCCCAAAGCCTGGGCAGCAAAAGGCTGCCTGGCATATTTGCAAAGCAGCAGAACAAAATTACCTCCAGCCACTCTGTGGCCCCGACGGCCCCAAAATCTCCAGCACTCCAGCTGGCAAAGACGATGCTTCGGCGAGGTTTGTAGCCATCTGCAAAAAGTAGAAGGGACAGACGTTGCAGTCAACTTTTCAGGGAAGAGTCCAGAATGTCTTTTGGAGTGGCTCTCTGGCAAGTCCCTCACCTGTCTGCACCATCTCAGAGAGGACGCGGGCAAGCTCCAGCAACAGGGCCGTTCCCACTCCAGCCTTCACTACTCCAGGCCCCCAGGAATCACGCTGGGCACCGATCACAATGTAACGATCTGGAAGAGATCCCGCCAAGAAGTGGGTCCGAGAGCAAGACAAGCCTGAACTCTCTTTGGAAGCAAAAAGGATGACATGGAGGATGTCCTACTTTGGACACGTTCAAGGTCAAGGTCGCCCTTGCGCAAAAGCCAATTGTGTCTGATTCTAGGGGTGGTACTCATTTCTGTTTAACTTGTGAACCGCCTGGAGTGCACTAAGCACTACTGGGGGAAGAGGGTAGAAGTGTAATTGTTTTTGCTATTGACTTGCTTACAAAATTGCACAGATGCTTTGTGTGACTTATTTAGTCAGTGCCTATTAAATATAATTTGTTATGTACTGTTAAGTCATACCCAACTTATAGACCCAAACAAGGATTCCAAACCCGGTAAGTCCTTTAAGACGGTTACCAGGGCCATCACCCCAGCAAGGTTCCATGGCAAAGGGGGAATCTGAAGGCAGGATTTCTGGGTCCAAGCTCTATACACCGAACTTTCTCTCCAGCACACACTGCCCCCCCCATGGGGCGAGAAAAGCACATCAAGACTCATCTAATTCCACGTGATAAGTAAAAAGAAGCCCCACAGCCAGATATGGAGCCAAATGCTGCAGAGATTCTGAGGAATCCATGCTTTAGCAAGCAATGCTGCTTCTAGACTGCCCCACAGCACTTACTGCACTTTATGGATGGTTCACAAATTAATTAGCATTTTGCCCCAAACATGCTGGGAACTCATTTCACTCACCTCAGAAGGATGGAAAGCTGGGTCAAACTTGAACCCCTTCAGGATTAAACTCAATGTTTTGGTTGCAGTACAGCAGTTTTAACACCCTGCACCACCAGGACTGCTTGCTTACTTGTAACTGTTCTTCTTTGTGGTCCCCTGTGAATCCACACGAATGGGTTTACTGCGCATACACTCAAAAAACCTATTTGTGTGTATTCAAGACCACAAAGAAGAACCTGATAAGAGCATAGGGGCAGAAACAGACAGTGTAGACAGCACATAACTCGAACATAGTTACATTTAAAAATTGTTATATTTAACAAGGATCAAGCAATAGTAATTACACTTATCTACCGCCCCCCTTTGCGCTTACTGCATTCAATGGACAGTTCACAAATTAGCATTTTGCCCTAACATGCTGGGTACTCATTTCACTGACCTCAGAAGGATGAAAGGCTGAGTCTACCTTGAGCACTGATCAGGACTGAACTCACAACCTTTTGGTTGCAGTACAGCAGTTTAACCACTGCATCACCCAGGCTGATGATGCCGATTACTGATGAGAGATGGAAAGACCAAGGCTTGTCATAAAGTACTCAGATCTGACACCCTTTCTAGGTTTGTACCTGGTTCCTCCAAGCCTTTGATCACGCCAAATATATTCAAGATCTTCCTTTCCACAAGTTCATTGTTGACTCGGAGGGTCACATTTTTTCCTTCTCTTACTGAGCCACACTTTCCTTTCCCTGAAGGTAGGCACTGCGAGCCACTCATCTGACTGAAAATATACCCAGAAAGAACCATTAGAGATGCACATGCCAAGGAAAGTCTCCCCTCAGCATATTGGCAAAAGGAAAGAGGAAAACCAAAACATTTGTAAAAAAAAAAAAAAAAGCGGCACCCCCCGCTTCGATCCATTGCCTTGACGTGTGATCCACGTTTCGCTCGCCTAAACAAGGGTCGGCTTTTCCGAATTTCCCCTTCCCTGGGGGGGGGGGGGGGTTTCGGAAAAGCTGACCCTTGCCCAGGTGCACGAAACGGGGATCCCACGTTAAGGTAAGGGATCAAAGTGAGGGGGCTGGCACCCCCCGCTTTGATCCCTTGCCTTGACATGCGATCCCCGTTGCTCTACCCGTTTGGTAGAAGAGGCTCCCGCTGGCGTGCCTTTTCGCATCCGTGCGAGCTCCTCCTCAGGTTTTTTTAGCATTGTTCGATGTATACCCCGGACAACGCTAAAAACCGGATAACGTCATGACTTGTGGAACCATGTCATAGCGTTGTCCGGGGTATTAGTGTACTTGCAATTTCTTGCTTTCAAACTGCTAGGTTGGCAGGAGCTGGGGAAGAGACGGGTACTCACTCCATCATGCAGTAGTAAGGTTTTGAACTGCTGACCTTCCACCTCCCAGTCAGCGTCTTAACTACTTTAGCCACTGAGAAATCAGTAAATCTAATAGTTTAGCAGTACATTAGCAAGAAGTGTCATAATTGTTCAAAGAAGAGAAGAATTTCCTTCAGCAAATGTTAAGTTACTCTGCATGCTCTATAGCAGTCTCATTCATTGTCTGACGATCCGATGCTATGCAAGTTCACCCAGTTCTCTACCCTCTATAGTCCTTTTTGCACTCCCACGTGATCAAGAAGTGGGTGAAATGCACGCAGTTCTCCCACTTCACAAGGAAAACAAGCATTTGTGGGATATTCAAGTGACAGTCGAGGAAGGTTACCTAAATAGCTTTTTCGCAGCAGAGCTAGAAATGGTTTGGACAGGAATACGGGGAAGTCCTGAAGATTCAACAGGAGGGAACTGGGTATGGTTGAAAGACGGGAATCCAGGCGTAAAAGGGTCCCCAGTTCCAAGATGAGCCTGGAAAGATAATATTTAGATGGTTGGGGGGTGAAGACCTAAAAGCCTCCAAAGAGCAGCAAGACCAAGGCCCCCACATTCTCCCATCTGCAAAATACTTACGTGTCCAAACAAGGCCACCTCCTCTCCAAGCTCACTGTAGTCTGCAGAATCTGGGTAGATCAGGACTCCTACAGCACCCTCTTTTCTGGCATTAGCAACCTGTAGTAGGGGAAAGGAGTTATTTGCCTTTTCCATTCATGGGGGTGGGAATGCCATGCAAAAAGGAGCAGAGCGCCAAGCAGCGGAATGGACAACTTGTGAAGAGCGGGAAGCACCTCTCGGCTCCTCTGACAAAGACCGTGAGCCTCTCAGCTTTGGCTTCTCTGAGACCCCATTCCCACCCCACATCCCTGTCGTGCTTTTGACAGGTGGCCATCTTGTTCATCTAAAACAGGCCATGAGAAAGGAAACAGCTGCCATGCAAAGCAAGGTGGAGAAAGGCAGAATCTCAGGGGCAGGTTTTAGTTTTTATGTTTCAAATTTAGGTAGGGGTGTTCACGAGGATAAATGGCATCAAAGCCGCAGGTCCCTTCTTGGATGGTCTCTGGTTTCCTTGGGCATAACGTATTCTCTCATTATGGAATACAGCAGGGCTGTCCAAACTACAGCCCACGGGCTGGACCCGGCTCCCAATACCAATTCATCCGGCCTACGCCGGTGGGAAGAACCACAGGACCAGCTGGTTGAACCACATGACAGGACCATTGAACCACATGACCAGCCCACAGCCCTGGAATATAGGACAAAACTCACCTTCTCAGCAAAAGTAATTTCTCCAGCTCTGATGAGGGCCACTGTCCCAGTCAGACTGCCCACAGCTTTGACCAGTTCACGGAAGTCTTCATCACGACCGTAACTGGCATAAACGGGTTTCCCCTAAACAACAAAGCAGGAATTGTCTGATTTCCAAATGACCAAGCGAAAGGGCCCTTCTTTTCTCTGGGGGGCGCTATCCTCAACACATCATAGTCTGAGATGATCTTATCAGTCAAGGAGGTGTTCCTCTAGAAAAGTAACTCCGCCATGTATCAAGGCCCCAAACCATTAAAGGGCTTTGTACATGAGCTCCAAGACTTTGAACCTGGCACTGAAGACAACAAGCAACCAATGCAAGCCTTCTGGAACAGGTGGTAGGTGATCATACTTATGGGTGCTGCCCATAGCAACGAATAATAGCTCTGCTGCGAAAAGGCTATTTAGGTAACCTTCCTCGACTGTCACTTGAATATCCCACAAGTGCTTGGTTTCCTCGTGAAGTGGGAGAACAAAAACAAAGCAACAATATTTTTTAAAAATCCACTCATGTCCTGCCCATCTGGGGATTCATCCCCATTCTGATTAGCTATCAACAATATGTTAAAAACATCTTAAAATTCACAATCATAAAATGACATCTTAAAATCACACAATTAAAAAATTCCAGGCCTAAATTAACAACAGAGGGGAAAGGGGATGCTAAGAAGCCTCAGACTAGGCTGATAATCACACTGGTAGCCACATTTTGTACCCACTGCATCATCATTATCATTATTATTCATTCTTTTTTTTTCAGTCATTTCGATTTATATGCCGCCCTACTTGGTGAAAACCAACTCAGGGCGGCTCACAACATACAATAAAATACTGTACAATGTAACAGTTCAATAATACAATATCACAGTATAAAATATAGTACAATAAAATAAATATAAACACAAATATAAACACACGCCCTACTCGTGTGCCATTCTTTTCTGTACAAGCTTCATGGGTAGCCCCAGGTAGAGAGCGTTGTAGTAATCAGTCTTGGAGATGACCAGTACATGGACCAAGGTGCTCAGGGGAATATCTGTCCAGATGTGAGCAACCGATGGAAAGCAGCCTAAAAACATCCAATACCTGTGGCTCTGTCGCAAGGTCTGGGCCGAAGAGGATGCCCAGATTTTGTACCTTATCTGCAAGGGGAAGGCTGGCATTATCCAACCTAGCCAGTTTCCCACCCAAATGGGCAGGATTTGCCCTCACCTACAGGACCTCTGTCTTGTTGGGATTCCGCTTTAGCCTATTTGCCCAAACCCAAGCCCCAGTTGCCTCCAAAACCTCAACGGCATCCACTGCTGAGGTGGAAAATGAGACAGAGAGCGAGGTCTCCTCAGCAAACTGACAACAGCAAATCCCAAATGGCCTCCCCCCAGCAGCCTCACGTAGATGTGAGCATCAGAAAGATGGCGGAATCCTGTGGGGTAATTGTAGGACGCCAAGATCCTCAGGACAAGGCTGTCTAGAAAGGACCAGGACAAAGCTTGGCCCCCAGCTCTGACAACCTGGCCAGGAGGATAGACCATCTGTGGTTGATGGTATCCAAGGCTGCTGAAAGGTCTAGGGAGCAAACAGGGTAGCATCAGTAAAGGTCAAGGTCTCCCTTGCTCGAAAGCCAGCCACATCCAACGCTAGGGTTCAGTGCTCATCTCTGTTTGCAGTCAAATTACCAGCACTGTCTGTGTCTGTAGATGTTTCTGTGGTTATGTGGCAGGCATGACTAAACACTGGCGTGCATGGAGCACTGCTTACCTTCCCACGAAAGTGTTACCTACTTATCTACTTTCAAGTTCTTGCTTTCCAACGGCTAGGTTGGCAGGAGTTGGGACAAAGACAGGTGCTCATTTCGTCGGGTCTTGAACTGCTGATCTGCAGACCCTTCTAGCCCTCAAGTTCAGCGTCTTAACCACTAAACCACTGCAGTCCCACAGGGTAGCATTAGCCCTGTCAAATTCTCTTCAGGGGACATCCAACAGTGCAACCACGGCTTTTTCAGTACAACAGTGTAGCCTGGAGTGGGGAAAGCCCTACAATGCCATGGCCCTAAGATTAAAACAGAACTAAAGCCATGAAAATGAAAAGCCAACTTACAGACACCTCACGACTTTCACTGTACGCCACGTAAGCTTTCGGCCTCTCCAGAAGATCATTTCCCTCCAAGAAAACTTCATTTGGAGAACTGAGAAAAGAGAAGATGGCGGCAGGCATCAGACCCAGGCTCTTCCAGGCCACTGAAATTCTAATCAAGGCTGTATTTTCCTCCCATCTGTCCCCTTCTATGTCCCCTTTTCAATGGGAACAGGAACCTGAACAATGTTGGGCACCAGGCAGTTCTCACAACGCAAATGCTTGCACCACTGCCTGATGAGAACTCGGTCACATGGCATGTGTTTTTTTTAAAATTAATTTTATTTAACATAACAAAACAAAACATTAAACACAAGAAAAGCACTTACAAACCAATACCATACCAAAATTAATAATAAATATAATAATCCATCAACATCTGTGTTCCCACCACCACTGGGAGATTGTTATCTTTCCATACAATCTAAATAAAGTATCTCTTTTATATTTTAATCCCCTATCTCCAAAAAGATAAATATTCTTGTTCTGGCTTTATACCTCTATCTGTAACCAATATGTTGTCAAAAATTCACCACGTATATCCATAAAATCGTTTTTCTTTATCAAACCTTTCTTTAATTTTAATTCACCTGTCAATCATTTCTGGCCATATTCTGCATTTTTTTAATACCAGTCCCTCTATTGCAAATTTCATACACATGTTCAAATTTTTGGTCATTAATAATCTCACATCTGTTACCATAATAACAATCATTACTTTCTTATACTTATGTACTTGTATATTTTCAAAATCCATTCACAAAGCTATTGTAGGGCACACTTCTAATTTTAATGACAATGTTTGGTTTATTTTTTCAAACACTTTTCTCCAAATCTTATATGCAACATTGCACTCCCACCATAAATGAAAATACATCACATGGCATTCATGAAGGATCACTTTTCTTCTGGAGGAAACCAGAAGAGACCTTCCTCTCCAGAACCAAAATAAAAACACATTACCTCCCAGGGACCTGCAGCCGAACATAGTGCTCATCATCCCACACTTTGTCTAGCTTGTACTTCTGCAACTGGTTGTGAATGGAATTGGCCAAGATCTCGTCTCCGGAAGTACCGGCCTCGTGGGAAGCAGCAGAGAATTGCCTGGGAACAGAGTCAAATTTGGCTCGTCATAAAGTTTGCAAAGGGGTAGCCATTAGAGCAGAGTGCCCAAACTTTTTGGGCCGTGGGCCAGTCATGTGGTTCATGGGCCCGGTCACATGGTTCCTCCCATCAGAAGAGGAAGTAAAATGCACCGTGCAATCTGTTTTGCAACAGGATGAGATAGATTTTTAAGCTGGCATTTTCTCTGCTTAAACTAGGGTGCCTAAACTATGGCCCACAGGCCAGATCCGGCCCCTACCAATTCATCCAGCCTGCAACACCCTCATTGCTCCTGGAAGCATCCACTTCCAGGAGTGACGAGGGCAGTGCAGGTCGGATGAATTGGCATTGGGAGCCGAATCTGGCCCATAGACCGTAGTTTGGGCACCCCTGCATTAGAGCCAGACACCCCCATTGCTGAATGTCTCCTGAAAGGTTCTTTCACGGCAGCAGTGAGCAAATTTTCTGGTGCAGGGTACCTGATATTATTTTCAAAGCGTGCCCCCTCCAGCTTCTGTGAGAGTTTCTGTTTGAGATCACCCCAGTAGAGCACGATCTCCGGCGTTGGGTCCTCGTAATCTGTGAGATCCCCATTCTGCTCAGAGTAAGATCCTGAATCAGACTCAGCGGCACCATCTCCACATTTCCCAGCTTTTGTGCGAGCACGGTAACCCACGTAGCCCGTGAGGAAACCTGTTTGGTGGGTATCAATTGAAACAATCTGTTTACGCTATCATAAAAAATCCTGGCATTTGCTAGTGTAAGTTATGGAAAGAACTTGAGTGCTACATACAAATTTCCTGTATTTTCTGGTTTTATTCCAAGAGACAGAAAATTAATTATATATGGTCATTATATACTATTACTAAAACAAATCTAATGGTGGTCTAAGATTTCTGCCCAATACTGTTGATCCAAAAATATGTTATTTACTTTACAACGTATGGGACCTTAACTTTACTCCCAAAAAAGTTCTTCTGTCTAGGTCAAACTTTAAACTGCCAAAACGAAGCCACCTTTTGGTTAATTCATTCCGTTGTTCCTTTTGACTGATCTAGTGTGAGAAACATTAGCTGGTGCAACAAGGGTTGCCATTGCCCGGGGTATTCCCGACTGTGGTTTAAAAAGACCACAATCTTCAAGGAGGCTTTTTTTGTGTATCCCGAACAAGAGTCCTGAGGTTTAGTTGCTGCTAAGCTACGTAAAATACTTCAAAAAAGAAAAAAAGCACATATTGCTATTAAAAGTACAGTACCTGAAACAGAAAATAGATCTTAAATAGCAGGGGCTTTCAACCTTTTAAAGCAAGGGTGCCCAAACTTTTTGGGCCGTGGGCCGATCATGTGGTTCAGAGAGCCGGTCACTAAGGGCCGGGGGCGGCCCCCAATGGCAATTCATTCGGCCCGCGAAGCCCTTGTCGCTCCTGGAAGTGGAAGTAAAACACGCCCGTACGGGTGCGTTTTACTTCCACTTCCAGGAGCGACGAGGACTTCGCGGGCCAGATGAATTGGTGTCGGGGGCCGCACCCGGCCCTTAGTTTGGGCACCACTGTTTTAAAGCCATGGGCGGAGTCACATTGCCTCAGACAGTTGAGCGGGCCGAACTGGTGGTTCCCTCTGCCATAAACGCCACCATAAAGCAAATCTGCATCCAGCGGCCGTGCAGGCTGGATGATTTGGTGCTGTGGGTCATAGGCTGAGAACCCTCATTATGTAGTCTCCAGATATACTATTGAAGGCACAATGTGTTAGCAACACAAGGAACAACAAACAAAGAAACCTTCCAAAGTTTATGCTTTTCCATCTCACCTATAAGGAAAAAAGAGACTATTCCAATGAGCACATAGCAGAGATGCCGATTATTTCTCCTTGGTATTACTGTATGGGTGTGAGGATGGTCGACTAATCCATTTTCACCACCTTCCTCGTCTTCAGCAGAGAGTTTCATTTCCACATGACTGTTGTCACCATCTGGCTGCCGTGCAAGGCTGAAGCGGGTGTAGGAGAGAGGTTCCCCTCCAAACTGGGTGAGAAAAAAATAACCGAGGTCACAACAGACAGGAATGGGAACTGAATCATCAACACTCTTTCCTATACTGAGAGCGGCAAATCCTTTTGACCCAAGTTAATGTCTTCTTTATGGCTTGGTATTAACTGAATATCTGAGGTTAGAAGAAATCCGTGGTGCTGATTAATTTCATCCTACTTCCCCCCATTTCCTGGGTGTAAAAGGAAATGGGCAAACAGGTTGCAACAAAGCATCTGATGCAAGATGTCTAATATTCTGGGGCAGGGGTCAGCAAACTTGGCGGCTCTCGGGATGTTCTTGGACTTGAATTCCCAGAAGCCCTGATCAGCAAGTGTACTGAACTGGGCTTCTGGTCATCCAAATCCAAGGACACCTGGAGAGCCAAATTTGCCAACCCCTACTCTATGATGGCAGGGTGCTTACCTGTAACTGTTCTTTGTGAGCCCACATGAATGAGTTTACTCAGTACACACAGTAAACCCCATCCATGTGAATTCACAAAGAACTTGACAGAACACAGGAGCTGAGCTAAACCACAGGTCCTCAAACTTGGCTCTCCAGATGTCCTTGGACTTCAATTCCCAGAAGCCCTCATCAGGTGTACTGACCTGAGCTTCAGATGTGGACATTTTGATTGCAAGAGGCCTTCACTGAAAGACTGGACTTGTCATCAGAAATGAAGACAGAATGTATTCCAACAAATATGCATTGTGGTCAGGAAGAACTGGTTGTTCTGCTTCTGCATTTCAAACAACCTGTATTTCACACCATCATCCTTTCCAGCCTGCTCACGTACACAGTAGGCTCACAGAAGAGACATGGAGGACCCAATTCCTCTACCAGCATGTTTCATCTGTGTTGGATGAAAAGGAGATAATGATCCTGCCCATTCATCTATCATAGAAATCAAGCAGGATGATAGACCAGGGGTTCTCAACGTTTTCACACTGCGGGCTGGACCATGCCCTCTCAGAGAACTCAGCGGGCCAGTCACATGGTCCCCCCCCCGCAGTAACCACTGCCGTAAGGTGCGTTTGTGGTGCATTTTCGCTGCTTCTAGTGGCGAGAGCGGTGTATTTTTGGCACTTCTGGCGGTGGCAGCGAACCACATGAAATGGCATCATGGCCATAGGTTGTGAACCCCTGTGATATACAAATGCCTTTTTCCATTCCTTTCTATGCTTCTAGTCCTCTGCATTCAAAACTGAAGCTATTACAACAGGGATTGAGTATTCCAGCTATCCTTTGCTTGGCTCTTCCTACAAGTAAAATAAAATCAATCAAGGAATACATTTGGGAATACAGTAATACCTCATATAACATTAGTATCGAATAACACGAAAATCGCATAACATCAAGGAATCTGGGTGGAAGAATTGCATCAGATAACATTAAGATCCTATGGGATGCTTCAGATAACAACCGCGAAAGCCTGTGTGGTTACAATGTATCTCTATGGATCCCATAGAGGATCAGATAACACGAAAAATCATATAACACGAAGACTTGTGGAACCAGGTTTTAGTGTTATATGAGGTTTTACTGTATTTAATTTCTTAAAGGTTTATTAACAAGAAGTATTTGAAGCTATTCCAAGTGCTACTTCAAACCGTGGCCATATCCAAACTAGGAAACTGCTTTTTCAATCATGATTATACAATGCAGTTGCACTATTAAGGTGACAGAAGAGATAAAATCACATCAATTAAGTGGTGCATTCCAGACCTTCCTTTGCTATTTTTTTTAATCTGCACCCATAAATACGAAACTCTGCATCCTCACCATATTATAGATTGCTTTCCTGGCGTGATCCATAGTTGCAGATGCCCCTTCAGGTACTTCAGTGAAACCTGAAAATTTGAAGACATGCTGGTCAAGCAAGGGTGTTATTGACATAAGGGGTACATCTGTAAAGTGCAAACATTCTCACAACCACCAGCCACAGCTCAGAAATAAAATCAAGATGTGGTCTTTTAAAAGTTGCAGTCTTTGCCACAGGCCACTCAATCCTGGTCATTGTTAGGCGGGGCTAGGAAAGAAACCTGTCTGAAGCCCTAGAGCCCTGACTGCCTATGCTGACACCCCTGGAGTCAGGTAGACCAAAGGTCCAGAGCATCAGCTTACATATTCATTAAGAAGTGCCTGGACTATTGCCTCACCTGAATCGAACTTTTCTAGCAAAGCCTCCACTGCAACCCTACCTAGTGTTAATAAATTGAAACTAGTGAAATGCATTTTCTAGTGTTTACCCCAATTGGGAATTATATCAGAATCAAGTCCTCCATGAGTTTAGAAGCGGAAGACTTGTACTGTGAACAATTCTAAGCATAGTCCACCACAGAAAATGAATGAACACTCCTGCCTCTAAGAAGGCATTCTAACCCTGTGATGGTGAACCTTGGCACTCCATCTGTTCTTGGATTTCAATTCCCAGAAGCCCAAGTCCCTGTGAATCCACACAGATGGGTTTACTGTGCGGTTTACTTAACAGAGACTTGGGCTTCTGGGAATTGAAGTTCAATAACAGCTGGAGTGCCAAGGTTCGTCATCACTGTATCTGCACCCAAGCAGATTAAGCTTTACCAGGACAATACTCTACAGCTATAAGGATCAGATTACCATATTTAGCTGTTTCTACTAAATATATTTGCTTTCTAGATGCAAACTACAAGAATTACAGAGGTGAAATGTTAAGTCAATGGAAACTGCTTGAAAATATTGGTATTTTAACACTCCTGTTTACTTTAAAAGCAAAGCAATCACACTTCTATACCACCCCATAGCACTTATTGCACTCTCTGGGTTGTTTACAAGTTAATTAGCATTTTGCCCCCAACATAATAGGTACTCATTTTCCACTACCTCAGAAGGATGGAAGCCTGAGTCCACCTTGAGTTCTGGTCAGGATCAAACTCACAACCTTTAGCTTACAAGACAGCAGTTTAACCACTGCATCAAAAGGGCCCCTACTGTAGACTACATCTAACAGCCTTATCTGCCCCAGAAAAAAGAAGGTATTTTCTTCTTTCAACCAATTTTTTGAGGCTCCCTACTTTAGAAGCTCAAGTTTTCAAGCCCTCTGCCTCTGGGTGCAATTCAAGGTGCTGGTCATTACCTTTAAAGCCCTACATGGTAGTGGGCCAGGATACTTAAGAGCCCGCATCATCCAAGGACATCTGTCTGTCCCACCAGAGCAGACCGGAGAGGCTCTCTGGTGGTACCATCGGCTAGAGAGGCGCACCTCTTGAGAACTAGGAGGGGGGCCTTCTCTGTGTCTGCCCCGGCCCTATGGAACCTCCTGCCAAGTGAGTTGCGTCTCCAGACGGAGCTGCTGCCCTTTAGGAAGGGGTTTAAGGCCTGGCTGGTGGGGCGTGTGTGGGGTATGGGCCAGACAGTTGCCTCAGTTTGTTAGTTCATCCAACCCTTCCCTCTCTGTGTGTGACTTGTTTAATCTCTTTTAATTTTTGTAACTTTTTAATCCTGTTTAATTGTTTTTATACTATGTTTTTACTGTATTTTAAGTGTTTTTAAATTTTGTTAGCTGCCCTGGGTCTTTGAGGAGGGCGGCATAAAAGTTTGATTAACTAACTAACTAAAAACATCGAAAGGATCAAGCAAGCAGCAATCTTGAGAGGTCTCATCGTGTTACAGAAATGGCACTTGCAATGGATATTCACTGCATATATAAGTGCAGAGCATTTTCACAACTGTGGAGTTACATGTGACTCGGTGGCCCAAATCCTATTGCTCTACATAATAAATTACACTAGAGTAAGTCCACCGAATCAATGGAGAGCTGTTCAGTTAATTCCTCCAGAGGTAACACTGATTCAAAAGGGCCTATGGCTATGTTAACTGCAAACTAACTATGTTAAAGGTGCAGAGTAGACCCATCTGAATCAAATGAACTTATGGAGGAACTGCATCACCAAATCCCCATTGATTCAGTGGGTTTACTCCAGTGCAATTCACTATGCAAAGCAAAAGGATTTTAGCTGGTAAACTGAGTCATGCTACACTTCTGGCACTTAAATACTAGGATCTTAATTTTGCACATGTTCTTGGTAACTGTAGATTAACATGTTGAAGAAATACTGGGCTGCATGTCTGGACTGCACTCAGCTGCTACTTACTAGATAGCAAAAAAGAACAGAACCCCACCTTATAGTAGGAAGAGCAGTGAGACTTATGCATACAGGTGGCAACTGATATGCTCCTTACTAACTTCAACGAGAGGCCAAGTTCAATGACAGGAAAGTAACAGCTTTACCCATGCCTTCAACAAGCACTAGTAAGGAGAATGGAAGAAAATCACAAATGAAGACACCCTTAACCAAGCAAGCTGTGTGAACTTCAGAACAACGTTCATCATTGCCTGATCTTTCAAACATTCAACTGCTGAACCTTTGAAAGCAACTGTTAGAATACAGTAATACCTCAGATAACGACTGCATCGGATAATGCTAAAATCGGATAATGATGCAAAATTTCCAAAGAAATTTTGCATCGGATAACGATCTGTTAGCGTTATCCAATGCAGTCGTTCCGTAGCAGTAGGGTGGCTGGAAGGCTGGACGGGGTTCTCTGTTCAGCTTCCCAGCCACCCTGCAGCTGTGGAGGCAGGGGTGGGGTGGCTGGAAAGCTGACAGGGGGTTCCCCCGTCGGCTTCCCCAGCCACCCCACAGCTGCGGAGGCATGGGCTGGTGGCTAGGGAAGCCGACAGGGAGTCCCCGTCAGCTTCCCCAGCCACCCTGCAGCTGTAGATCGGGTCCTCTGATTTCCCTGGAGCAGGCAGGGGGATCAGAGAGCCCCAAATGGGTAAAAAACATCAATTTTTTTTACCCATTTCGGGCTCTCTGACCCCCCCGCCCGCCTGCTCCAGGGAGATCAGAGGACCCGATCCAAGCTGTTTCTGGGCTTCCCCGATGTCCCCGGCCAGTGGAGCAAGCCAAAACTTCAGGGTTTGAACCCTGATGTTTTGTTTGTTGCACTGGCCGGGGAGGTGGGAAAAGCCCAGAAACAGCTTGGGTCGGGTCCTCTGATCTCCCCGGAGCCAGCAGGGCAGTCAGAGAGCCCAAAATGGGCAAAAAAATGCTGGCTCCAGGGAGGTCGGAAGCCTCGATCCAAGCTGTTTCTGGACTTCCCCCACCTCCCTGGAGGCTGTAACAAGCCAAAACGTCAGGATTTGAATCCTGACGTTTTGGCTTGTTGCAGCCTCCAGGAGGGTGGGGGAACTTCAAAAATAGCGCGCATCAGCTCCAGGGAGGTCGGGAGACTCCATAGGCACTAATTTTGAAGTTCTCCCACCTCCCTGGAGGCTGCAACAAGCTAAAACGTCAGGATTCGAATCCTGACGTTCTGGCTTGCTGC
This sequence comes from Furcifer pardalis, assembly GCA_030440675.1. Lineage (NCBI taxonomy): Eukaryota > Metazoa > Chordata > Lepidosauria > Squamata > Chamaeleonidae > Furcifer > Furcifer pardalis. Next base: position 291,629,701 of record CP126890.1, read on the forward strand.
AGCCTCCAGGGAAACAGGGCTTTTTAAAATGTTGTGCGATCAATGCTTCGCACAACGTTAAAACCCGGGTAACGACGAGACTTGTGGAACCAAGTCTCATCGTTATCTGAGGTACTAGTGTATATCTAACAAACATATAATCACAGTGTTTTGCTGGAATTACTACAAGCTTGTTCAAACATTCCTTAGTTTGGCCTCCTTCTACAACAGTCTAGAGCACTGCAGTTATTAGTCATCTGTATTTCAGCATGATGCATAAATTAAGTCATCAACATGTCTTTACTTAAGGCATACATCAGGGAGACAAGGGACAAAATGTTTGCCTACAGGCAGCACAAGCTTTGTGTACAACATTGGCGTTAGATGCACTACTAGCATATCACTGATGTCCTTCATTAATGGCCAAGCTTGTGTTCCTAAATTCTGTGCACATACTCCTATAACGCTACTCATGAAGGATCATCCAAAACCAAGCTATGAGGTCCAATTTCTCTTCCTGGACAGCTTTCTGGCTGCTCCAGTACTTTACTTTCTACACTATTTTATTTTTTTTAAAAAAATTTCTCCTGGTACAATGTAGATAATGTGCAAATGAGCAAAGCACAGAGAAGCTTTTATTCTTCTGCTCTGGGGCAAATATAAATGTTCCACGCCTTGGATCCATTGTGTACAGTAGTTATCACAAGTGTAATGAAAACCTTGTGTCGTCAATTGTATTTGTAAAGAATGTCAAAGGTGCATACTGAGAAACAAGGAAACTGTGGGTGCCTTTCCAAGGAAAGACTTTACAGTTATGACAAGACTTTTACTGAAACCCTTCAACCACTGTGGTTTTTCTGCCTGGATTCCCACCAGCCCTTAGGCGGTCTTGCATCAAGAGGTTGGTTTTTTGTTTTTGCGTAGAAGAGCAAGTGGTTAAAACTACTGCACTGCAGCCCTAACATTGTGAGTTCAATCCTGATTGGAACAAGGTTGACTCCTCCCATCCCTTCAAGGTTAATAAAATGAGTATCCAACATGTTAAGTAAATATCTCCCTTGCTCAAAAGCCAGTTATATCTGACTCAGAGGAGGTGGTGCTTATCTCCATTAACAGCCTAAGTTTCAGCACTTTCTGTCTGCAGACATTTCTGTAGTCATGCAGCCGGCATGACTAGATGCCAAAGCACATGAAACACTGTTACCTTTGTGGTTGCACAGGTACTTATTTATCTGCGTGCAATTTCATGATTTAAAACTGCTAGGTTGCCAGGAGCTGGGAGAGACTGGAGTTCACTCCATCATGCAGTACTCAGGTCTTGAAATGCCAACCTTTCAGTCATGTTGAGCATATTATCCACTAAGCCGCTGCAGTCACCCGTCATGTTGGGGTGGGATCAGTGGTGGGCATCAGCAGGTTCACACCAGTTCACCAGAACCGATAGCACCCCCCCCCCTTTTTGAAATAAAATCGTCCTAATTCGGGTGCAACACAGGGCTTTCCCCTGGCCATGCCCACAGTGTGATAGTAATATTTTTTTTGGAGCCCACCACTGGGTGAGATACTAATTACCCTGAGAAGTGCCCAGAGAATACACTAAGTGCTATGGGGTGGTATATATTGCTAATTACATCATACAAATGAACATAGCACAAAAAATACCACACAAAGCAAGCCTAGAATTAAATTCCTTCCCTATTCCGATAATTCAAAACAGAGTTTAAAAGAAAATACGTTTGTTGCTTTGCATAGTGAATTGCACAGAGGGAAGCACACTGAATCAATGGGGATTTGGCGGATTCTCCATTAACTCTATTGAGATTCAAATGGCCATAATACGAGAGAGGTCTCCAACCTTTCAACCTTCACGCAGAGCCCCCGCCTCGGTATGGCTGTGTGTGTAAGATGGACGGGCTGAGCAGGTGCCTCCTTAGCTCTCACACACACACACACCCGTGGATAGAGGCGGACCCCCCCCCCCCCCAGGAGCCACGGGGTCCCCTGGGGCCGCCAAAACACCCACCCGGAGGCCCCACGTGGCGGCAGAGAAAGTGCCAGCCAAGGGTCGGCGCTGCCAATAAGGGACCGGGCCTGCCCTGCTCCTCCTCCTCCTCCGGTTCAAGGTCAGGAGCGCTAAATGGCGCACGTTGCCCGGGCCCAGGTGGGGGGGGGAGAGAGGCTTCTACTCCGGAGCGCATGGCTCCCGGCCCCGTCGCCCCTTCCTCCTTCCCCGCGGCGCTCGGAGACCCGGCAGGGCGCACGGCAAGGAGGCGCAAGAGCCCGAAGCAGAGCCGCGCTCTCCACCGGGCCATGGCCTCCTAGGAGAGCGGAAGCCGCCAGGGCCGAGCTGGCCTCCCCTCCCTCCCTGCCTCCCTCCTGGCGCAGCTCCGACTGCGCTGCGGCCTTCTCTCCAAGCCAAGGCCTCCCCGGAAAACGCCCAGAGCCAGCCGGAGAGCCACGCGGTGCACCGCCCCGCCGCGGCCCTAGTAGTCCCGAAGGCAAGGGGCCTCTTCTGGAGGGATCCAGGGCTGGAGCCGCTGCAGCGCCTGCCTCTCCCCCTCCCCAAAAGCAAGCCACCCACCCGCCCCCCGGTCTGCCTCTTCCCCGGCTCACCTTCTTTGCAGCCACCCTGGGGAAGCCGAACGGGACGCGCACGTTGCCGGCCCTCTTGCGCCCTTGCCCAAGGAAGCGCCACCTGCGCGCCCTGCTTGCTTGCGTGCCTGCCTGGAGCGCGTGCGCGCCTGCACAACCCCGCCTGCTGCTGGTTCTCAGCCGGGACCTCCACCCTGAGCTTTTATTTAAAGCCGCCGCCCCCCTCCCCTCCCTCAGCCCCGCCCGCCCCGGTCCTAATCCTTGGCCCGGGATTGAATTCAGTTGGCGCTGCTTTTTTTGTGTGTCTCCCGTCTCCGCTTTCAGGCTGCCCGGTTTGGTGCACCACCGGCAAATTTATTTGGAAATAATGGGCTCCGTGCGACACACAACATACACAACACGCACGCAGCCTACCTCCTGGGCGCAAAGACGAGCCCTTTCCTCCGGTGCCCTTCCTTCTCTCACACACAAAGACACGCACACATTTTGCCCCAAATACGCTGGAGACCCATTTTCCTAACTTTGGAAAGATGGAAGACTTGAGTTAGTTTTCATTGCCTTCAGGATCGAACTCACAAGGTTTTGAATGCAAGAAAGCAGTTTAACCCCTGCACCATCAGGGCTCTTTAATTAATGGCAGGTTTTGTTGTTCAGTCGCACAGTCGATTCCGACCCTTGGCGACCCTATGGACCACTGTCCTCCTCCAGGCACCTCTCTCCTCCACCATCTCCTCAGCCCGTCCAGCTCTTGCCCACTGCATCTACAATACTGTACCATCTAGCCATCTCATTTTTGGCCGCCCCCTTCTTTTGCCCTCCCCCTTTCCCAGCATTAAAGCCTTCTCAAGTGAATCCTCATTTGATGTCCAAAGTACTTCATCTTCATCTTTAATATTTGACCTTCTAGGGAGCAGTCGGAGTTGATTTCTTCTAAGATTGACCTATTCGTTTTCCTTGCTGTCACCATCTGCAGTGAGCTTTGATCCTAAGAAAGTAAAATCTGTCACTGCTTCTACTTCTTCCCCATCTATTTTCCAGGGACTGAGAGGGCCTGTTGCCATGATCTTGGTTTTCTTTATATTGAGTCTCAAGCCAGCTTTTGCACTCTCTTCTATCTTTCAACCTAATCAGGAGCTTCTTTAGGTCTTCCTCACTTGGTGCCATTATGGTAGTGTCATCTGCATATCTCAAATTGTTGATGTTTCTCCCAGCAATTTTGATCCCAAATTTTGACAGGTTGCTTACCTGTAACTTGTTCTTCGTGGTCTCTGAATCTATGAGCAGTAAACTCATTTGTGTGAAGGAAATCCAACCTGACTGCTCCATGGAAGGACAAATATTGAAGATGAAGCTCAAGTACAGTACTGTACTTTGGCCACCGAATGAGAAGAGAAGACTCACTGGAGAAGGCCCTGATGCTATGAAAGATTGAAGGCAAAGGGGGAAGAAGGGGGCGGCAGAGGATGAGATGGCTAGATAGCATCGTTGATGCAGTTGGCATAGATCTGGGTGGGCTACGGAGAATGGCAGATGACAGAGGAGCCTGGCATGCGGCGGTACATGGCAATTGTGACTTAACAGCAAAAGTGAATGTCTGGGCAGACATCCTGCTATGGTAATGGAGTAGACTGTACACCCAGCGACTCAACACTGAGTGTTGGGCACCGGTAAATAACCTGACTCCCCAAAAGGGGCCAAAGGCTACAGGTGGATGAACCCATTTAGGTGGGTGATGGTCTCCTCAATGGAGGAAAATGCCACTGGAACCCATCATATTGGGCCCTATGGCAAAATGAGCGGAGGTGGAATTCTGATTCCCAATGGTCATGGAGGTGGAAAAGGCCATGCCAGATGGACTGGCTGTGAAGGCGCACTTAGTCCATATCCTCAAGGCTGCGACAGTCCATTGCAGTCCTGGTGTTAAATCTTGCATGTCTCATTCCATATGTGCCGCAGGAGATGGCTCCGAGATCATAGTGCAAGTGTTTCCAACCAATGGCGTGCGGCACCACAAAGAAGAACTTGATAGAGCAGAGGGGCAGAAATAGACATTGTAGATAGCCCAAAATTAGAACATTATATTTAACAAGGATAAAACAATTAGACTTATATACTGGCCCATAGTGCTTAGTCTACTCTGGGTGGTTCATATTTTCATTTGCAGTTTGCCCCCAATTTTACCAACCTCGGAAGGATGGGAGGTTGAGTCAACCTTGAGTCCTGGTCTTGATCAAACTCACAGCATTCTGGCTGCAGTGCAGAGTTTTAACCACTGCGCCACCAGGGCTGTCACATCTACAATGCCTGCTTCACTGCCTTCCACAGCTGGAAAATTCAGTTGTGCTTGCAAAGAAATCCGTCTCTCAAGAATGCATCCTGTTTACTCGAGCAGAAGATTTCAGCTTACTAGGCAAAGTTGAATAAAAACAAGGCTAGGGACAAGGGAGCCATGGCTCAACACACACACCCTACACACACACCCCATACACACAAGCACATACACCCCTCCCTGGCACAATGCCAAGGAGGTGGGAGACCAGGCCTTTGTAGCTGGGCAAGTGGGCAGGCCGAGGGAAGAGGTTTCGAAGCAAGGCCACTTGCCCTAGGCAGCCTCATCCCAGGTGCTGAGACTGGCAGGTGACGTGGGGACAGAGAAAAATCCCGGGAGAAACTCCAACCTGGTCATCCCCTCCCATCCTCTTTACCCCTTTAGTTTTGACACTTGAGGCTAAAACCGTCTCAAGCACACTCCAAAACAAGATATGCTATGCTATGCTATTGTTTGAATTTTTATTTTTTTATTTATTTTTATAACCATATTTGTATGCTACCCTCCTATAACAAAGATACATAATATCATAATTACAATCACAAGGTACCACATTATCATAATACAAAAACATTTCAAAAATAAAGTAAAATAAATAAATTTTTGTTGTTCAGTCACACAGTCGATTCCGACCCTTTGCAACCCTATGGACCATTGCCTGCTAGGCGTTTCTGTCCTTCACCATCTTCCTCAGCCCGCCCAGCTCTGTGCCCATTGTCTCTACCATCTAGCCATCTCATTTTGCGCCGCCCCCTTCTTCTTTTGCCCTCCACCTTTCCCAGCATCAAGGCTTTCTCAAGTGAATCCTCTCGTCTCATTTGATGTCCAAAGTACTCTAGCTTCATCTTTACTATTTGACCTTCTAAGGAGCTGTCAGGGTTGATTTCTTTTAGGATTGACTTATTTGTTCTCCTCGCTGTCCAGGGGACTCTCAAAACTCTCCTCCAACACCACACTTCAAAGCCATTTGTTCTTCTGTGCTCAGCTTTCTTAATGGTCCAGCTCTCACAACCAAACTCGGTTTGGGCTCCAGCACCAGGTGACTGAAACCCACCCTACACTACTGATTTCAAGTCCCAATTGTGACAAGACTAAAAAGACAACATGCCAGTTTGCGGAAGAGACTTTGAAAGGTTGCAAACTTCCAAATATAAAACTGCAATACAGCCTTGATTTTATGTAATAATCAATTTGCATTGTTTACAGAAATCTGTAGGGGATCTAGACAGCCTCTTAATCATAATTTCCCACCATTTAATACGGTTTCCCCCCATTTTCTTTCCAGGAAACAAATGAACAAATAATTACCTAGGACAAGAAAGGAGCTATATAATGCCTTTTGATGATAGGAAATCTTTCGTCTTATGAGCCCTAGATAGACAGTCTACTTTTAATTCTCTCATTATACTTTGAAGAAGGGATTCTGTATTTTGGAGGGGCAGACAGGCAAAATATGACCATTGTTAATTTAATAAATGTAAAAAATGGCCTCTGTAAAATCTATTCTTCATTTTCCTTGTCTAGGCCAGACATGAAACTGCCAAAATGAAAGCTCTTTTTGGTGAGTTCATTCTGCAGTTCCTTTCGCCTTACCTAGTGTGAAAAAGATTAGCTGGCAACACAAGTTTGCCGTGTTGTGGTTCAAAAATACCACAATTTTGGGGAGGCTCTTTCTTGTACCCCTTGTTCTATCTAGCAAAATAGCAGATGCATAACTCCTCTGGTAGGTAAATACTGTACCAGATAGCTGGAGTCTTTGGAAAGGTACATACAGTGTTTGCAGTGAAGAAAATAATGAGTGTGCCCCTGGTTGAAAAGATCTCTAACCGTTGCATCTTTATTTTGTACTGCTGTCAGAAAATCATTTGTCATTCTGACTCTAGGCACTTTCAGGTTTCAATAGAAGAATAAAGATGGCAATTGACAGAAAGTCAAAAGTGTTTCAGACTTCAAGTTGTTGCAGAAGAGAATCTGAATGTAACTGTGTTGGAAATACACAGGCTTCTTTTTTCTAACCTAAACTCAAAATAGAAAACAAAAGTAGGAATCATAAAATAACTGAGTTGGAAGAAGGGGCCTTTTAGGCCATCAGTTCCAACTCCCTGCTCAATACAAGATATAATAGTTTAATAACTATGATCTGTGAAGTCAATTGTACTCATGGCTGTCCTTTCCAGATTTTTCTAGGAAGAGAATACAGAGAGGTAGGGTTTTTTTTCTTTCTTCTAGAGGGAGCCTGAGACTGTACACCTTGCATATGCTACACTGGCTGGCTCTTTTCACAAGAAGCACAGTGGCGAATCAAACTCTCAACCTCTAACTAAACTACTGAGCTACCCAGACATAGGAATAAATGCCTATGGATGCCTACCCCAAGAGAGGCCAGGAAGACCTCAACAACAAATAAAAGTCTTCTCGGCAGTGGCACCAGTATTATGAAATACCCTTCCGGGGTATGTCCACAAAGCTACACTATGAGGAAGAAAAAGCATTCTGCACATGGTTTTTCACTCTATAGGGTGGCCTGTAAGTCCCTACCAGGCCACAAAGAAAGTAGGGCTCTGCTGGGGGAGGGAGGAAGTGCTCCCATTGGGCTGCCGGCAGTGATGGGATATTCCCGGTTCGCACCGGTTCACATGAACCGGTAGCAAGATTCCCAGGTGGTTCGCTGAACCGGTAAAAAAAATATTAAATTTGGAGCCAAAATGGATCCCTGGAACTGCGCATGCGTCAAACCTTCATTTGATGCATGTGCAGTTCTATTTTTTTTACTTTGCATGCGTCAAATGAAAGTTTGACGCGTGCTCAGTCCAGGAAAGGAAGGGTGCAGGGAGCGCCTGAAGAAGCAGCGGTGGTGGCTGCCTTTCTGTGCCTGGCCCCACTGCCCCGCCAGGACACTGTGCCGCCACTGCAATTTGCCGCTGTGCTGCCGCCGCGGTTTGCTGCCATGCCACCACTTCCAAGGGTAAGTGAGGGGTTTGTGTTTGGGCTGGGTGGGTGGGTGTATTTTTATTTAATTTTTATTTTATTTCTTTCTTTATTTTATATATTTATGGGTTTGTGTTGTGGTTGTTTGGGTGAGTGGGTGGGTTGAGGTGTGTGTGTGTGTTTATTTTAATTTAATTTAATTTAATATTTTTTTTTTTAAAAAATATTTTTTTGCTCCGCCCACAACGTCATGACATCATGATGTTGGGTCCGCCCATGATGTCATGATGTCATCACGATGTCACGATGTCGTGATGACATCACGGTGTGGTAGCGGAAATTTTGACATCCCATCACTGGTTGCTGGGCAGAGGGGTGGGGTGAATTCTGTGCTGGGAGGGGGGAGGAAGTACTCCCATTGGGCTGCTGGGCAGAGGGGCGGGACGCACACCCATGGAGAGGACAAGTAGGGACTTATGGGGCACCTGTACAGATGGCCATCAAGAAGACTATAAAGCAGGAATTATTAACCTGTGGCCTATGGGCCAGATGCTGCCCATGACACCATTTCATGTGGCCCCCAACCATCTCCACCACACCAGGAAGTGCCATGTGGTGGAGGAAGGGCAAAATGGCTGTCTGGCCCCCGAAGCTGTCTGAGAGAGCGTGACCCAGCCCCTGCCTTAAAAAGGCTTCCACACTGGTCCTCTATCCAATGCGACACAATACGCACCCACAGCCCATAACCACGCTTCCTCTGATATAATCCACCTGGTGATCACCGGGCTTTCCATTCTTACTGTTTTATCTGTTCAGAGGTGATCTAGCACTGAGTAATGCATTGCTGCAGGGATAAAGTGATCTAGCGCAAACCTCAGTTTGGTTTCTAAAATGTTTAACATATTTTGGAGTGACAATTGGGAGAACAATTGTGGGTTGGAGTTTCCTGCTGTCCCAAAACAACACACCCCAGCTTAATACACCACCAAAACCACACACAGAGTCACACACTTTGCCCTGTTATAGAATGGCAATAGCAATGACACTTATTATACTGCCCCATTGTGCTTTGTGCACTCTCTGGGCAGTTCACAAGGTTATCAGCATTTTGCTCCAACATGCTGGGGACTCATTTTTACCAAGGATGGAAGAGGCTGAATCAACTTGGATCCCTGTCATTTGTCATGATCGAACTCACAACATTTTGGCTGCAAAACAGCAGTTTAACCAGGGCTCTATAATGACAGGTGACTTACCTGTAATGCTTCTTCTTCTTGGTTGTCCCCTGTGAATCCACACAGGTTAAGGAGACACAGCTGTGCCGGGGACTGGCAACTATGAGACCTGCCGCCGCCCACCCTGGTGGCCCGGGGAGAGGAGACGCAGCTGGGTGTCCTCTGGCCGGGAGGAGGAAGGGACACCAGCTGCAGGAGGCAGCAGCTGACAAAATCTGCGCCACCGTTTTACCGGACTCCCGACCAACGTCCTTTGGCCCTGGAAAAGGAATTGGACCACAGCCGCAGGTGGACGTTTTTGCATTATAATGTTTTCTACTATGATGTGTATTGTTCTACTGTAATTATCTTTGTTGAACCTTATTGCTCTATTGCACTACATGCCATGGTATTTTGATTGTACTGTAATGTGTACTGACCTACTATATGATATTTACTGTACTTTACTGTTTTGTTATATTGTATGCTATTGTATTTTTGTTTGCACTTTAATAGTGATATTAGGGGACTCTGTGAGCTGGTCTGAATCGGTTGCTACGGAGGAGGGCGGGATACAAATCTAAAAAGAAAGAAAGAATACACATTGCAGTTTTATTTCAGTTGTTTAGGTTTCGTTTCAGTAGATCATGTGGAACAAGTGTATGTGCTGAAGGCTTCACAGAAACAAAATATCTCAGTATTTATATTTGAAAAGCAGTCATCACTAAAGGTCCAATTTAAACAAACACACACCTCCTTAATTACATCTTCTTCCAAGAACAATACAATGTGTTACTGTTTTTCATTCCTGGATGCAGAAATAAAAGTCAAGAAATATAAAAAGAGCCAGTCTTCCCTTTGCTCTCTGTATAAAAAGCACCAGTTTCAATACACCCCAGGGTTTATCAGCATGGCTTTCCTGTGAACTGCTCAATAATTCAAAGCAGGCCACCTGTTCCAGGAAGAAGGAAAATGAAAGCCTAGCCATGATAATTACAGATAATTTGCAACCACAAATGGATTTACATTAAAAATTGTCCACTCATTTTTATGGAAACAAGCCAGCAGAAAAACAGACCAGGCAAATTGTTAGCTGTGCAGAAAGCAAGGTACTCTGTGTCTAGCTATTTTATTAGTTTTTATTCAGTCTCACTTTTTTCCACTACAGTACTGTATTATGAACTGCGCTTTACATACAAGAGCCCTGGTGGCACAGTTGTTAACTGCAGCCAAAATGTTGTAAATTCAATCCTGAGGGGAATCCAGGCTGATTCAGCCTTCCATCTTTCCAAGGTTGGTAAAATGAGTACATTACCCAGCATGTTGGTGGGCAAAAATGCTAATTACCTGTAAACTACACAGAGAGTGCACTAAGTGTTATGGGGTGGTATATAGGTGTGCAGTAATTGCTATTGCTAAACATCATGGCCCATAGACTGGATCTGGCCCCCGATGCCATTTCATCTGGCCCACGAAGCCCTTGTTGCTCTTGGAAGCAGAAGTAAAACGCACCCGTACTGGTGCGTTTTACTTCCGCTTCCGGGAGCAACAAGGGCTTTGTGGGCCGGATGAATTGATCTTGGGGACCAGATCCTGCCCACAGGCCATAGTGACTGCCACCCTGAACCACATGACTGGCCCATGGCCCAAAAAGTTTGGGCATCCCTCCTATACATCCTCATGCAAAGCTGTATAGGTTGAAAAGTGAGCTATTGGTACCAAATAGAAGGGGAAATTCAAACAACTAGAGAGCTATTCTGAACATATGGTTTCTTCACTCCCCACTAAGAGTCACATATCTCAAAAACCAGCTGTAGTGTCAAGGAATTGTTATGTTTGAGGTCTTTAGCCTGGAAGGCAAATCTTAGGTTGAGAAGTGACAAAGAGGAAAATTCTATTGGTTGTGGGTCTATAAACACCCATTTCCTCCCCTCTTCTGGCTGGTGCCAGGGCTAACCAGTTCAGCATCAAGGTATTTATCTACATGTTGCACACATAATATTTGTTCAGAAAATCCACATTGTCTCGCACACATTCATGTGCAAACATATTGTTTTGCAATAATTACACAAAGGCCAGCCTGCTCCTTGTAGCACCACAGGGGCTTGTTGTCCCCTCTGGTCCCAGATTTTTGGTCTTAAAATCTGAGGGAATGGACATTTCACGACCTGACAAGCAATTCTGGTGGCACAGCGGTTAAACTGCTGTATTGCAACCTAAAACGTTTTGAGTTTGATCATGATATGGCTCAAGGCTGACTTTCATCCTTCTGAGGTCATAAAATGAGTACCCAGCAGGGGAGGGGGGGCTACCTCCTGGCTATAAACCATAGTTCCACATAAGTGTTTCTTGTAAAATTCCCTAAATTGCATGTTGTCACAAACTTGTGTCCAGTGGTTGAGGGACATCAGTGGATAATAATGAAATCTATTTTTTATTATTTCATATTTTTATCTACTCATCTTACCGTACTTTTATTTCAAACTGCTTTGAGTGTTTTTTAATGAACTGCAAGAAAGACAGCTGTGAATTTTTTTAAAAAAATTAATTACCAGCAATCGCCTTTCCTAGTTGTTGAGTAAGCAAAACACTTGAAGGATTTTGGGATCCGTTGTCTGGAAAATGTTTTTCACCTTTGCTCCCTGCAATGCACTTGACCATGTTTTTGTAAAGGAGGCAGCACACTGTCAATTAAGAAAGTACAGCACCTCTCTACTTGAGCAATACAACTTCTGCCCCATGGTAGGGGAGAGAAGCTAGGAAGGCAGCTGGTACTCTTAGGCAGCAATATTCTAACCAGCTTTGCTGCTTAGGTTTTTTTAACCCCACCTTCTAACATAAAAAGGATTACAAGCATAGGTAACTTGTAATGAGAGCAAAGGAGACACATCCCTGCAATGTTGTGGTGAGAGCCCCAAACTTGATCCAGGTGTATCCTAAACAAAAGCCTACCTAATCGCTTTATGAACTAAACAAGGATATGAATCATTGCTATCAACATCAAGAAATGGCCAAAGGGGCGTGGCTTGGATGGAGTAGGAGAAGCAGCGGCTTGTCCTTCCTCCGCCATTAAATGAGTTTACCAATGCGATTTAAATAAAAAATAAAGGTGATTTTGGCGGAAAAGGGGCTGTTGGCGTCTTTTAAAGTGATCCCGGACTGGGGGAAAAAAAACAGCAAGAGAAAAGCGGCGGATCGGCAGAGCGGGCGATCGGGGCCTGGGGAGTGGAGCGCCGGTCGGCGGGGGAGTTGGGAGGCTCGAAAGAGCGTCTCGGACCCCGGCGTCGTCCGTTGAGCCGCCTCCAGTGCCGGAAAAAAAGGTCGGAGCGTGCCGTGGAGGTTTGCAAAAGCCGCAAGGGAAGATTGACGACGGAGGTGGGAGAGCTGTTAAAGAAGAAAGACTTGCTGGCGGAAAGCGTGTCCCCCGGAGTCTACCCCACGATACGATCGTATGTGAGTGGAACTGTGCTGGAGTTATTCTTGGCGAGAGGGGAGACGGGGGGGGGACGTGTGAAGAAGAGGATTGATGAGAGAGAGCTGGTCGGGAGAAACGTGAAGGCGGGGGCTTGGAGAAGAGGAGAAGAAGAAAGGACAAAGGGGAAGATCGGACGGTCTTTGTGGCGGAGTGGCTGGAGAGTAATTTAAGGCAAAGCCCTGTCCCTGCCTCTGGATCCTTTTTTGGCGTTTTATTACTAACAATTCTTAATAAAAAAAAATTTCTTGGACAGTGATTTGGAGGGAGTGAAAGAGATCTGTGTTTGGTGGCAGGATTTTGGACAGAGGGCGAGGGGAAAAGGGAATGATAATAATGGCGGAGCAATTTGAAACTTAACTTTGTGGGCGGAAACGAAACTAAAAACAGCAGCGTGGTGAAGTAAAGGAGGACACTGGTTGATTTCTCTTTTGCTGGAGCGTGGTGGCTGATTTATGACTTTTGGATTATGAGACTTGGTCAGATTTCCCCTAGAGAAGAGATAATTAACCCGCATATTTGAAGAAGAAAACAGCAGCAGCCTTAACATTTTTATAAGTGGATCATCCTTCCGTCCTCCATTTACTTCCCCCCCTCCTCCTTCCTCTTTGGCTTGTATACAGCACACTAAGAGCCCGATTGACTGGTTTTTTAACTACATAACATGATTTTGGGTTATTGAACTTTGAGATCCAGTTTTTGTTATATATAAAGATTGATTTAAGTATATATGCAATAGAACCCTCACTATATTTGATGCAGGCATAACTGAAGCAGAGTTGAATTAGCTGGAGAGATCACTATATATCTGTATTGCAGAACTAATCAGATAGACTATGCAGGGAGGGGAGGAGACAGTCAAGCCAAAGGGGAGGAGAGAGAAAAAAGAGAAAGATCAAAAAGACAAGGAAAGGGACACACCATCGCCAACGATGGAGACCACAACAGTACCAACGGAGTTTCAAGCAGCTATAGGAGGAAAACTAGCAGACCTACCGGAGAGAATGGACAATATGTGTGCTATTTTACAACAATTGGTTAAAAATGGAAATGATAATCAGGTTGCAATGCAAAAATTGAATAAAATGGTGGAGAATAATTGTGAAGAAATGAAAAAAGACAGAGAACTGGCCAGGCTACAACATGAGAGCCTGGCCAGGACTCTGACTGACATGCAGAAGGAGGTTACTGAGAATACAAAAAAAATTAATGTGATTACTGACACAATGCAAAAGGACTTAGAGCAAGCAAAGATTTCTATGAATGAGATGTTGATTCAAGAGCATGTGATTGCTTCAAGAGTATCTGTTCAAGAGAAAAGGATGATGGTGGTGGAGGAGGGGCAGAGAAAACAGAACATTGTGATACGCAAAATGGCCGAACGAACGCCAGACAAGCTTAGAGATAGAGTAGTGGATTGGCTGAACTCTTTGAAAATGGGAAAAGATTTTGTGGCAGAAGACATTGGAGCTGTATACAGAGTGGGGGGAAGGCGAGATAGGAGATCACCAAGGAATGTTTTGGTTAAGTTTGCAAATTGGGCGGATAAGTTAAAAGTGATAGCTTACATCAAACAAGCGGGGTCTGGCGTTCTAAAGATTGAGGGGGCTGATGTGGAAATCTACAATGACATAGCGCCAGAGGAAAGAAAATGGAAATATATGATGAAACCTGTGACGAAATTTTTGGCTTCAAAAGACATTAAGTATAACTGGAGATTTCCACAACAGTTGAGATTTTTTTATGAAAAAAGATGGCATATTTTGGATGACAGAACAGATGTCTTGGAGTATTTGACTCAACTTGGGTTCATGAAGGTGGCTAGTCCAGAATGGATTGCTATGAGAACTGACTTGTACGCAGTTGGGGTGATGGGCCCGGTTTTGAATAGGGAGGGGGAGGGTGCAGTGGGAGGAGTGGAAGTGTCAGGAACATCGAGTGCGGAGCTTTTTGAATAAATAACTTGCAGAATAAAATTATAATGGTGGAGGGAGAGGGGCCTTAGAAGAACACAATGCTTTTTTCCCCCGGTCCCCCCCTCCCCTCTTTGAATGATAGAGGCGACATCTTGGAACAAGGTGTGGGGAGGGTAACAGAAAATGGAAGAGTAGGTAAGGTTTTTTTTCTTCTTTTTTTTTTGGTAGTTTTAGTAAGTAATTTTTTTCAAGTATTTTATTCTACTGAGTTATTCTGTACTGAGAATGTACAATTGTTTTTTTTGTCATTATATTGTATTCATTTATTTGTATTTTTTCTTAGATTTTTTTTTAGATTTTTAGTAGGGGATGGGGATAACACGTCCGGGGAGGAATGTAAAGGAGGGGAGGGATTAGTAAACATAAATGGTTAAGAGCTTAAGGTTGTTAACATGGAATGTGAAAGGGACAGGGAATGCCGTGAAGAGGAGGAGGTTGCAGATAGCGCTCAATAAATCTAAATCTGATATCATCTTTCTACAGGAGACCCATCAAAAATCGGCAGACACTAATAAATTATTTGTGAGAGGAATTGACACTTATGAAATGGCTTATGGGACATCAAAGGCGAGAGGTGTTGCAACCCTTATTTCGGAAAAATTGGGCTTTAGCGTAATAAAATCTATAGCTGACCCAGAGGTGAGATACCTAATAATTAAGGGGAGGATTGAAGATGAAGAGATAATTTTGGCAAACATATACGCCCCGAACACCAATCAGGCAGAATTTTTAGAAAAATTAAAAACAATTTTACACAAAGAAGGAACGAGGAATATGATTATTGGGGGGGATTTCAACTTGTTAAGCTCTGAGATTGACACTACAAGTATTAAAAAAAGAAGTAATAAATATATTCTAAGCGATTGGGCAAAATCAATGAATATAAAAGATGTATGGAGGGAGCTTAAAGGACAGGAAAGGGAATACACTTATTATTCTCAAGTTTATGATATGTATTCAAGGATTGATTATATATTTGTTACGCAAGGGATACTGAAAAACACAGAGGATATTAAAATAGGGACGTTTAGAGAATCAGATCATGCAAAGATAAGTATAGATATAAAATTGGATGAAGGTGATAGGAAAAGATATGTTTGGAGATATGACCCAAAATTATACAAAGAGGACAGTATGAAAAAACAAATTATGGAAAAATGGGATGAATATTGGACATGGAATGATAATAATGAGGTCAGCTTTGGAGGGGTATGGGATACAATGAAATCGATCTTCAGAGGAGAATCAATAAAATTAAGTAGTTGGAAAAAGAAACAGAGCATTAATAGAACTCAGGAATTGGAAATACAATTAAAACAACTTCATCAGGAATATATAAAGGGTAAAGATCAGAGGGTATTACATCAGATACAGAAAGCAAAGAAAGAACTCGAAGCCCAGGATATAGAAAGGGTAAAAAAAGATTTGATATTTTTAAAAAGAGAATACTTTGAGTATAGTAATAGAAATTCTAAGTTATTAGCAAAAGCAGCGAGGGATAAAAAGAATAAAGGTCAGGTAGAAGTATTGGTAGATGAGAAGGGGAAGAGATGTAATAAAAGGAAAGAGAAAGCAGAAATAATAGAGGCTTTTTATAAAGAACTATACTCAAAGAAGCAGGTAAATTTGAACAAATTGGAGGATTATTTTAAAAAGTATAACATATCATTAATAACAAAAGAGCATAGAAACAAGATGGAGGAACAAATATCGGTAAAAGAAATTGAGGATGTAATCAATAAATTAAAATTAGATAAAGCACCGGGAGAAGATGGGCTTCCTGCTGAATTTTACAAGGATTTTAAGCCCTGGATTATTCCGAGATTACATAAATTGTTTAATGGGATTTTAAAGGGAGAATCAACACAGGAATCTTGGAATAGATCTATTATTGCATTGATCCCTAAGCCGGGTAAGGATCTACAGAAAATAGAATCATATAGGCCGATATCCTTAATTAACCAAGACGCTAAAAAATTTTCTACGATCATGGTGACTAGACTAAATAGTTTCATAGTCAAATACATAAGAGAGGATCAAGCAGGGTTTGTAAAGGGCAGGTATATGTCAGATCTCACAAGGAGGACAGCGGATTTATTGGATATAGCTGAAAAGCAAAAGGATAAAGTAGGTTTTTTAGCCTTGGATATTTTTAAAGCATTTGATTCTTTGCAATGGGTAACAATACATGAGATAATCAAACTGTATGGATTTGGAGACAAATTCCAAAAAGTGATTAAGAATTTATATAAAAAGGGGATAGCGACGGTGAAATTCAACGATAGTTATACAGGAGAAATAAAATTGGAGGCTGGAACTCGGCAGGGGTGCCCTTTGTCGCCCACATTATTTGTATTGGCTATGGAACTATTGGCGAACTTAATTCGGCAAGATAAAGAAATAACTGGAATAGAAGGGAATAAAATAAGTCTATATGCCGATGACACACTAATTACAATTAAACAACCAACACAAGCAATATCAAAGATTAATAAACATCTGGAAACTTTTGAGGAAATGACAGGTTTAAGGGTGAACTGGGATAAATCCGAGTTGATTTTAGTTAATGGGAACAAGAAGGATGAAGAAGAAATAAGGCAAAAATTCAATATTCAAATTCCTAATAAATTAAGATATTTAGGGGTAATACTTGCTAGGAAAACTGGGGAACTTAAGGAATTGAATTATGGAAAACAAATGAAAGAGATAGATAAAAAAAATACTACAGTACAACAAGTTGAATTTATCGTGGTTTGGCAGGGTTGCAATGTGTAAAATGATGTTGTTACCTAAATTGAATTTCTTATTTGATGCCCTGCCAATAAAACATACAGAAAAAGAACTGGAAAAATATCAAAACGTTATAAACAGATTTTGTAATGGGAAACGAAAAGCTAGGATACCTAAGATTCTGTGGTACATATCGCAAAAAGAAGGGGGATTGGGTATTCCGAATATTAGCAAGTATTATAGAGCCTTTCAATTACGAAATGTTATTAAATTATTAATTAGAGAAGAGCCAATATGGGGAAAATTAGAATCAAAAGAGTTTTCTAGGAAAGGGAAGGCATTCTTTTTATGTGGGGACAAGGACAAAAAAATGAGAATTCAGGGTAAAATGATAAAAGCAACAATTGAGGAATGGAACAAAGCAAGAAAGGAGCTTATCCCAGGGATCTCAATGGTGACAGAATTAGAAGACTTTAACAATTTTCCGATGAAAATAGACGGGAGGATTAAGGATATCTTATTAGAAAAGGGGGTCTCTCTGTTGAAAGATTGGATCAAAACTTGCAGGGATTTAGAGAGGAGAAAGGAGCTATATCGACAACTGGAGCTAGATTGGTTCAAAGTCCTCCAGATGAACAATTGGAACAAGAAATTTCTTTTGGAAATGGGAGTAGCCAGGGAGCTTACAGAATTTGAAACATTGCTGGTCAAATTAAGAAAAGGAGACATAGGATTAAAAGGGATAGTTAGTCAAATATATAAGATGTTAAATAAAGGGGGGAAGGCTCAACAAGTATTGAAAGATAGCTGGGAACAGGAACTGAATACATCAATTACGGAGAAAACATGGGGGAAAATGTGGAGAAGACGCATTGTGAGATCCATGTCAGTAAGAGTGAAAGAACATAATTATAAATTAATTTGGAGATGGTATAGAACCCCAGTAAGACTGCATTTAATGTATAAAGATGTGAGTGATAAATGTTGGAGATGCAGAAAAGTCAGAGGTACATATGAGCATATGTGGTGGTCTTGCGAAGCTCTGAAGGATTTTTGGGGAAAAATAGAGAATGAAATTAAGAATATACTGGGTCAGCGGGCTGAACTGGGGGTAAATACAGTTTTGTTAACTGAGATGGATAAATATAAAATGAGTGAGGACAACAAAGAATTGATGGTGATAATGTTATCGGCGGCCAGACAATGTATAGCAAGAAATTGGAAGAATAATGAAAATTTACAAAGAAGGGATTGGTATAAGGAAATGTGGGATTTGGCTCTTAATGAAAAGCTCACCTGGGAGATAAATTTTAAAAAGGGTAAAGTATCTAGTAACAATTTCTGGAGGACTTGGAAACCTTTCATTGAACATACAATGGTTAAGAATAAAGGCATACTCCCTGTTTCTGAGCAAAATGACTTTTGGAAAATATAAGGAAACATAAATCCCCGGACAATGTATATAGCACAAGGGTGTTTTCAAAGATAAAAAAGTACAGGAGAGATAGAGAATAACATATAGTGGTGATGAGGTGTTAGGTGGAGATATGGTTTGCAGCTTAAAGATCAAATATTGGCTTATAACGAGGTAATAACATTCGAATGATATTAATGTAGTATTGTTAACTATGTGAAATATTATCTTCTTTGTTGAATTTTCTCTTTATACAATTTAGAGTTATGTAATTTTATTTTATTTTTATTGTCTTATGTATTTGTTTTGATTGTAATGTCTTACATACCTAATAAAAAATTTAAAAAAAAAGAAAAAAGAAAAAAAAGAAATGGCCAAATGTTCCTAGCATTCAAACATCACTGTTACAGATTTTAAGTGGGACCCCTGCTCGTTTCTGTTTACTATTAATTTTGATGCCAAAGAAGTCTTGAAATATACTAGTGGGACTTACCCGAACAATTCTCAGCATCAATCTTTGGCACATCATTTTAAGTATGTGTTGCTTTCCTGGATTTCTATAAACCTTTCATTTATTATTCTTTTTAATGTCTGTAGAAGAAACCTCTAAACCTGCCATCTGGTCAGCATGTATTAATCTTTCAAAACCACCAATAGAACAGTATGTTGTTGTTCAGTCGCACAGTCGATTCCGACCCTTTGTGACCCTATGGACCACTGCCCACCAAGCACCCCTATCCTCCACCATCCTCCAGCAATTTTGATCCCAACTTGTGGTTCCTCCATCCCTGCAGTGCACATTACGTGCTCTGTGTATAAGTTGAATAAGCAGGTTGACAAAATGCCTTCTCTTACTCCTTCTCCGTCGTTCTGTATTCTGTCCTAACTGGGGTCAGAAATAGAAAAACAGGATTTGAAATAAAGAGGTAACCACTAATTTCAGGAAATGTGGGCAACACAAAAGCTCAAATGTGGGGGGAGGGTTATTAAGCAGAAGTTGGGAGGGAGTTGTGAACTATGGGGTCATTTTTTCAAATTAGCTGACTCAAAAGATAGACAGTGCTTTAGGAAAATATTTAAAAACATGGCTGGCAGGGCAGGTTTGGGGTGCGGGAGGGACTATGACCCCAGCCCACTGGTTGATTTAAGCCCTGTTTGCCCTCAATTAGTTTTTAGATTTTGATTTTAAAGTTTTAAATTGAGGGTTTTTAGGAATGCTTTTAAGAGTGTTTTATTGTGTGTGTTTTTTTTAATTAATTGTGAGCCACCCTGGGTCACCTCAGTGAGGAGGATGGTTGATTAACAACAACAACAACAACAACAACAAAACAACAACAACAACAAAACAACAACAACAACAACAACAACAACAACAACAACAACAACAACAATAATAATAATAATAATAATAATAATAATAATAATAATAATAATAATAATAATAATAATAATAATAATAATAATAATAATAATAATAATAATAATAATAATAATAATAATAATAATAATAATAATAATAATGTGTTATATTTTGTGTTTTGCAATGCCAGCATCTGGAGTAGTGGTAAAATCAAAGCACTTAATTAATTTTTTATTTGATTTATATCATGCTTTTCTGCCAATACTGGTAACTAGATGACTCCCAACAAAGGTTCACAGAAAAAAAGGTCCAGATATGCAAAGAATTGCTAAGGTACAGAGACTATCAGTCGTTGGAGGTTCTTGAACCCCTACAGATAATGGCAGTTCAGCATCTGTTCCGGAGAAAGAAGCCACTGGAGCCCTGCAAGATGAAACCACAAGCCTGGTGAAAAGTTCCCAGGTGAACTGCTTAGGGTCAGGGAAAGACTGTTCAAGTGGAAGGACTCCTCGGGAGAAAGAGGTCTCCTGAAGGGAAAGCCCTTCCTCCCAGAACAACCAGTAGGCCAAAACCAACAGCTGACCAAATTCCCCGTAGCTAATCTCCAGGTGACTGGGACTGTGATGGCTTAGTGGTTAAGATACTGAACTTGACAACTGTAAGGTCAGCAGGTCAGCAGTTTGAGACCCAATTGCTTCATGCCAGAGTGAGCTCCCATCTCTGTCTCAGCTCCTGCCAACCTAGCAGTTTGAAAGCAAGAAATTGCAAGTAGATAAATAGGGACCACTTTGGTGGGAAGGTAAACAGTGTCCCATGCACTCTGGTATCTAGTCATGCCTACCATATGTCCATGGAAACGTCTGCAGATGCAGACAGCACTGGCTCTTTGGCTGTAAACAGAGACGGACACTGAACCCTAGAGTTGGATACAACTGGCTTTCAAGGAAGGGTGACTTTTCCCTAATCTCCAGCAGCACAGCTAGATACCCCTTTGCCTTAGATTGTGAGTTTGTTAGAGATGTTAGCCAAAATCCTGATGTGTAAGCAAATTCATATTTTTGGGGCCTATTCCTTCGCCATACCAGGTCCTGGTGGCACAATCAAAAGTGGTACAGACAGCCTGAATAAGAGAAAAATCATTTGAGTGGTTGCCATTATCTACTTGCTAAGATACAACAAGATCGTGGCTTTTTATTCACAGACATCTGATAACAAAATCGATTACATTGTCTTGACCAAGCATATCCTGCCCCAAAATCTGAAGCTAGCATTGCCCAAGTGGACAGAATGTCCAACAATGGCATCTACACACAAAAGACAATTGGGGAGAGGGAATACACACCATATGTTGTGTATTATTGGCAAAAACAAGTACAGAGTTGAAGAATCAAAAGGCAGGAAGGGCAAAGAGGAAAGAGCAGGATGGTGCTAAATTTCAAATATTTATTTCAATTGACTAGCCAAATATTTGTCTCTTGCTCTTGATAAGGTTACTAGAGTTTGCTAGCAAACATTAAGCGTCCAGAGTTGCACTGAGGGTTTTATAGGTAATACAATACTTGGAAGTGGTTTGCCATTCACTTTTTTTAAATTTCCTGTGATGCCGAATCTTGGTACTCCAACTATTCTTGAAGCCCTGATCAGAAGCCCTGATCAGCAAGAGTTATGACTTGGGCTTCTGGTAATTGAAGTCCAAGAACCCCTGGAGTGCCAAGGTTCGTCAACACGGCTGTAGGACCATAATGTAGCTTGCTCAAGACCACACAGGGCCTAACTCTTCTCCTGCAAGTCATGGTGGGGATTGCTATGCTCTGTCTCCTGATTGCTATGCTCTGTCTCCTTAGGAGCTGGCAGGGCAGGTGTGGGGCTCCAGTAATATGGGATCCTATGTTGGGTGGTTGATCTGATGGGACAGCCACCCCTCTCTCGCTCTTTTAAACTTTCTAAACCTTTCTAAACCTTTTAACCTTTTAAATCTTTTAAATTTATAGTTTAATTTTTAATTAATTTTTAAAGTGATTTTGAACCTTAAGGTTTTAATTTTTGAATTTGTAGGGGATTGTTTAATTGTTTTGCATTTGTTGTGTATAGTCTTCTCCCTTTTCTGTAAGCCGCCTAGAGTCAGGTTCGCCTGATTGGGGCGGGATAATAAATCTAAATATATATATATGAAAAATGCTTTCCTGGGCCATCATTAGAGTCTTTGTAATTGTAGACTTAGGGGACCATGATGGCTTAGTGGTTAAGACACTGAACTTGATGATTGGAAGGTTGACAGTCAGCAGTTTGAGACCCGAGTGCTGAACAGCAGAGTGAGCTCCCGTCACTGTCCCAGCTCCTGCCAACCTAGCAGTTCAAAAGCAAGAAATTGCAAGTAGATAAATGGATGCTGCTTCAATGGGAAGATAACACCATTCTGTGTGCTTTGGTGTATAGTCATGCCTGCTACATGTCCACGGAAACGTCTGCAAACGCAGACAGCGCTGGCTCTTTGGCTGTAAACAGAGATGAGTATCAACCCCTAGAGTCAGATACAATTAGTTTTGACCTTTACTAATGGTGGAATAAATGTCTGGCCAGGTTATACTGCTATGGTAATAGAGTAGACCAGTGATGCAGAGCCTTTTAGAGACCAAGTGCCCAACCTCCAACACAAAACCCACTATTTTGTCACAAAGTGCCAACACAGCAACAGGGGAGAAAGGAAATGCTCCCATTGGGCTGCTGGACATAGGGATGAGGTGAACTCTGTGGTGGGATGGGGGAGGAAGTATTCCCATTGGGCTGCTGGGCATAGGGGTGGGGCAAACTCTGTGCTGGAGTGACTACACGGGTGCCCACAGAGAGGGCTCTGAGTGCCACCTCTGGCATGTGTGCCATAGGTTTGCCACCACTGGAGTATACTATACTGCCAGCGACTCAAGGGCCAGTGTCAGGCGGTGGTTAACTAACCTGACCACCCTGAGGACTAATGGCCTTGGATGGTGAAGTCCACAGGGAAGGGTCCTCAAGTGGATTAAGTCCCGCTTGAATCCATCTTGATGGAAGGCAGCATCTTCATCACTCCTGGCCTGGGGCTCATCAGGACTTTGCATGCCAAAAGGGCTCAGAACCAGAAAGTGACTCATGGAACTGGATCAGTAATACGATGGGTGTCACGCTGCAATGCAGAAGGCAGATGAAAGGCCACTTCATTATATTCCTAGGTCAGTCTTTATGGCTGATCACCCTGAGGATTGCTTATATTTGGATTTGGATATGGAAGAAGAATAATGGTAAAATGGTTAGTCCCTTAAAAGAGAGAGAGACCTCCCATGCAGAAGCATAGTGAGGGGGGGTGGCCCGCCCTGGACACCACTTTGCTGGTGGCACCGGCGATGCTGCCCCGGACTTCCTGACAGCCGGGGCAGGTGCTGGGACCCTCTGTCACAGCTCCCAAGAAGGCAGGATGCGAGGCTGGCGGTCACTGCGCCCCAGAGCCGACCAGGCTGAGGACCCCCCCAACAACACCTGGCCTGTGCTGCTCCGGCCGCTGGGCCACAACGACTGCCAGCCTTGTTTCCTGCCTTCCTGGGCGCTGCTGCGGGGCTAGGAGAGGGGTGGCTGCACGCCTGGGACCCCAACAGTGTGGGTGAGGGTCTGGGGCAGGGCGGCACAGGCCCAGTGGTGAGCCCACTGTCGGCGTCCCAGGTGCGCGGCCGCCCCACCTGCAAACCCGGCGGCGGCAGCTCTTCCGCCTTTGGTGGCAGCGGCACCCAGAGGGGCGAGGCGGGTGGTCTTTGCGGCCCAGTGCCTGTGGCTGGAACAGCGCCGGCCAGGCCTTGCGGGGGGGAGGTCCTCCGGCAGTGTGCACTGGGCCGCGGCGACCACTGGCCTCGCTTCCCGGTTGCCGCTGCTACAGAAGGTGGACGAGCTGCTGCCGCCGGGCTCGGAGGCAGGGACGCCGTGCGCCTGGGACACCGACAGTGGGCTTCCTGATGAGCCCACCCCACCCCACCCCAGACCCTGGGCCTTGCCTGCACTGTCGGGGTCCCAGGTGCGCGGCCGCCCTGCCTCCTAGCCCGGCGAACCACCCGAAGGTAGGACTTTCCTCCCTGGGGGGGGGGGGAGCGAGTTTGGCCTGGAGCCCCGGGCAACTGAAACCCACCCTACGCCACTGCTCCCATGTGTCTTTAGGTAATTGCTTGATAGCATACGCCATCACAAAAATTAGTAAACACCGTTATAGAATATTTTAGGTAGCAGGAAAATCTCTGCTTAACTACTTGACCTTTCAAGTTACTGCTTGTTTTTCTTCCCCTTTCTTTAATTTTTCAGAAAAACAGCCAGATATACACCACAGCAAGTTATAGACACCACTGAAAATATTGTGGGCTTCTGTAAAGATAAAGGTTTCCCTTGCTCAAAAGCCAGTCGTATCCGACTCTAGGGTTCAGTGCTCATCTCTGTGTCAAAGCCGAAGAGCCAGCGCTGTTTGCTTTTGCAGACATTTCCACAGTCATGTGGCAGGCAGGACTAGACACCGGAGCGCTGTTTACCTTCCCACTGAAGTGGTCCCTATTTATTGACTTGCAATTTCTTGCTTTCTAACTGCTAGGTTGGTAGGAGCTGGGACAAAGATGGAAGCTCATTCCATCCTGCAGTAGTCAGGAATCGAACTGCTGACCTGCCACCTTCGAGTCAGCGTCTTAGCCACTTCAGCCAGTTCTGTGTGATTAGCTTTATCTTGTATAGACCCTGGAAAGTGAATCAATGTTAACCATGACAATTCCAATATAAAATACAACTTAGTTTTACCATGAGTCTCCCATGAGTCTCCGTAAGATAAGTATTTATAGGCTGCTGTGTTGGTCTTAGAATGGGGTTGGTTTAATGATTTTTTAAAAAACATTTTTTTGTACTTAGATGATGTCGTTGATTCAATTTTATTCCCCCCCCCCCATGGATACTTTCATATTGCTTTATCTGAGTATAGGGGCTGTGGTGGCTCAGTGGTTAAGAAGCTCGCCTTGTTAGCTGGAAGGCCAGCAAGTCGGCAGTTCAAGACCCAGGTACTGCATGACGGAGTGAGTGCCCATCGTCTATCCCAGATCCTCCCAACCTGGCAGTTCAAAAGCAAGAAATTACAAATAAATCAAAAGGGACCACTTTGGTGGGAAAAGATCTTGGGGACATGAAATGAGCTTCATTTGGGGAATCCCCTAAGCAGAGTTTCTCCTGCAAAAATCCTTTTAACCGAAGAATAATTTCTGGCACAAAATTATTATTACAAGTTGTACCTCACTTAAAGAGCATAACATGTTCCACAGGATTGCTCTTTAAGAGAGTTTGCTCTTTAAGTGAAACACCATTGTAAGAGACCAATTGTGACTTCTGCCGGGGGCGGGGGGGTTGCGAACCCCAATTTATTTGTTAAGCGAGTTTTTGGTGAGTTTTATTTGTTAAGTGAAGCGAACATTCAGAGAAAATTCTGCTCTTTAAGCAAGTTACTCTTTAAGCGAGGTGTTCTTTATGTGAGTTTTGACTGTATTATCTGAGTACTGTATGAAACTGATAACTATGCAGATGATTCAAACCAAATACAGGTACAGTATATGAAAAAGATACTTTTAAATGTACATATTTGCAATTGTAGAAATAGCTGGGCAGTAAACACTGCCAGTTTAGATCAGCTGGAGGCCTCTGGTCTGGAGTTTATATTAGACTGGAGCAGAGCCCAGTGTGAATTTATTTATGGTGGAATGTGTAACTCATGCCCCTTCAGATTTTGTTTAGTACTAGCTCCCATCATCCTTCACTTTTGGCTCAGCTGGTCAGAATTGGCAGAGGTGCAGTCTAAGAACGTCTGTAATGCCACATATTTCTCTAAGGTCTAATTTATGGGTGCAACAAGTCCCTCCCAAAAACAAAACAAAACAAAACCAGAATGTATCTTACTGAACCCAACAGGCTTATGAGTTGTGCCTTAGGTTGCATTAGAAAATGATTGTTCCGTTAGCATTGGAAAATTAAGATCACTAATCTAAGGAATTTACTTTTACACATGTTGTTGTTATGTACCTTCAAGTCAGAACAGACTTAAAGTGACCCTAATATGGGTTGCAAGATAGGCAAGGTATGGTTTTAGGTAAGGAGTGATTTTACCAGTTCCACACCCTCAAGGAGTTTCCACGGCATAGCCACAGAATCAAACTCAGTTCTCCTAGGTCCTGTTCCATCGCTCAATCCACTGTACCATATTAGGTACCCTCCATGTACAGTGAGTAAAACGTTGAGGCTTTAGGTTTTGTTTTTAAAAACTGATCAATTTTATATTCTGCATCTGTTTCTAAGAAAAGCTCCACCTGTTGATTTCTGCTGCCTTGATAAAATGCAGAACTTTTTGAAAGGGGGTCCTGGAAAGTTTAGCATAACACATGACTATAAAGAGGATTAGCTTGGAAACAGAAGAATAAATGTTCCAAAGGTTCAGATCCTCAAGGAGAAATTAACTGGGTCCAAGCCATGGCATGCATGGTTTGTGTATAATTTTCTAAAGCCTCATCACTCACGAGTGGCTCAGCTTGTATTAGTAGCAGTTGGTGTTTCTGCCTGAGCAGTGACTTAATTCAACATGTTTAAACATAAGAGCAGGGAGTCACAATCCTAGCAAGTGTTTTCAATTGTGCAACTAAAGACAACATTAATAGATTCTAGATTTTCTATGTTGACTAGTTGTCCAAGTTTTACCTGGATGTATTTGACAGATACAGTAGCGGGTGAAACCTAGTGGTGGACATAGGCCAGTTTGCCCTGGTTCTATCAAACCAGTAGTACGGACCCCGGATGGTCTCCCAGGGGGGTACTAACCTCCCCCAGAGACTACCCAGGGTGGTTGCGATTTTTTTTAGGCGACTGATTCAGTCACCTTACCAGCTGCCCCACTCTCGAGCCCAAAATGCCGGCTGGTGAGTGTGCATGAGTGAAAATAGTAATTGACACATGCGCTTCTTTAGTACTCAGCATCAATTGCTATTTTCATGCATGCGCACTCACCAGCCGCCATTTTGCGTTGGAGAGTGGGGCAGCTGAGGAAACCCTCAGCGGCCTCCTCAGGTGTGGCGGTGATGGTGGTGGTGGCGGCAGCCCTCGCTTGAGTCGCCCTGCGCCGCACTGCTGCCCACTGCCGCCACCACTCACTGCTACTGACTGTTGCCACCAATGCCAGGCCAGACCACGGCGCACTGCCAGGCCAGGCCAGGCAGTGCCACCGCCGATCCAGCCTGCGCTGCCGGGCCAGGCCGTGCTGCACCGTTGCTGCTGCTGCCTGCTCCCCAGCCAGGTAAGTGACTCATTTTTGGGGTTGGGGTGGGTGGGTGGAATGTGTGTTTTTATGTGTATTTTGATCTGCATTTTAATGTGTTTTTATGTGTATTTTAATCAGTGATGGGATGACACCGGTTCTGACCGGATCCACAGAACCGTTTTAAGGATTTCCGGAGGGCTCTCCGTGGGGGTAAAACCGTTTTTGAGGTGTCCGGATCGGACGCCTCACCGGGAGGAAAATTAAAAAAAAAAAATTGGAGCAAAAATGGCTCCAATTTAGTGCGCATGCGCAGAAACTCAATCTGACACATGCGCACTAAATTGGAGCCATTAAATCTGCCGTTCCTCTTTAAAGTTCCCCTCAAAACCCGGCACGGACGCCCACCCAGCCTCCCCGGAGACCCTGGGCGGGTGGGCTTGACCGGTTGAGGTGGAGTTGGGTAAGAAAGCCAGTTGGCAGAGAGTCTGGGCTTTGCCTTTCCAGGGCATCAAATATTCATGTTGCAATCATTCCAGCGCCATGTCGCTTAAATGACAGAACAGAGAGGCCTGGAAACGCCTCGGGCGAACCCATGGGGGCCCCTTCAGATTCGCTTACCCACTTTCCTCCCTGCCGCTTCATCTGCTGCTTGTGACAGTTACCAACCTTGCCTCTTTTCTCTCCCACTCAACCCCTTTCCCCCCCCCACACACACACCACACACACATACTTCTCTCTAATGGCAACGATAATGGCGGCGGCGGAGATTGCAGCAGCGATGACTTTGGCGGCCGCAACTCTCCACGGCGGCGCTCCTGGCTCCTAGCGCTGCCGAGGCTCGGGGCAGCCCGTGGAGAGTTGCGGCCGGAAGCCCTGGGCCGCCCGGCTAGGAGTGCCGCCGGGCGCCGAGGCTCGGGGCAGCCCGTGGAGAGTTGCGGCCGGAAGCCCTGGGCCACCGGGCTAGGCGCGCCGCCGCTGGGCGCCGAGGCTCGGGGCCAGCCCCAACGGTCCCCATTGTAAGTGGGGTTTGTGTTTGGGGTGGGTGGGTGTTTGGGTGTATTTTTATTTAATTATTATTTTATTTATTTATTTTATTAACGGTTTTGTGTGTGTGGGTTGAGGGGTGTGTGTGTTTTATTTTTATTTTATTTATTTTATTTTTGGCCCCGCCTACAACGTCATGACGTCATGACGTTGGCTCCACCCATGACGTCATGACGTTAGCTCCACCCACACTGTGATGACGTCAGGGTGGGGTACTAAAATTTTTATCATCCCATCACTGATTTTAATGTGTATTTATATATATTTTCTATGTGATTTTGTGTATTTAATTTGTATTTTAATGTGTATTTTAATGTGTATTTTATGTGCGTTTATATGTGTATTTTTATGTGTACTGTATTTTTATTTTATTTTTTACTTTGGCTCCGCCTATGATTTCATGATGTTGGCTCCACCTATGATGTCATGACATTGGCTCCACCCACAGTGTGGTAGTAGAAATTTTATTTTTTACTTTGGCTCTGCCCATGTTGTTGGCTCCGCCCATGATTTCATGATGTTGGCTCCACCCATGATGTCATGACATTGGCTCCACCCACAGTGTGGTAGTAGAAATTTTGGCTGCCCATCACTGGTGAAACCTGAAAATAACAGTCTAAGGTTGAAAGAAAGGTAGCACAGGATGGAACAGGTCAAGGACAAGCTAGGAAACCTGGGGGAGGACTTCTCTCTACTCTTTCCTGCTCATGTGCCTTCCTGAGCATAAGCTGAATTGCTCCTGGTCACTTCCAACACTAAAGAACAATGCTTTCTTTTAGCTGGTTCCAGATTTAACTTCTTGAGCTCCTGCAGAAGAAGGGGATAGCTAAGAATGATAAGGCTAGGACCATGATGGCAAATCTTGGCACTCCAGGTGTTCTTGCACTTCAGTTCCCAGAAGCCGAAGTCTCTGTGAATCCACATGAATGGGTTTACTGGCTTCTGGGAATTGAAGTCCAAGAACACCTGGAGTGCCAAGGTTTGTGGGCTAGGAGCTCATAACTTCAGGAATATTTTTCATATAGCATATCCAAAAAATCAAAACTAACAACAAAGGAGGACCCATGGATTGTGTCAGTTAAGCACATGAAGAAAAGCTGATACTTTGGGAACATTGACATACAACCCAGAAGTCAGAAAAATGGGTTCTTGCTGACAGGGAAAAGGTTCTTCTGATGTTTAGCTACCATGGAAAAGCTGAGCTTGACTCAAGGCCATGTTGTCCTTTTCACCTACTTTATTTTGGTTGGAGAAAAGGGGAAACCGGGAGAATGTGACCGCCTAGCAAACCTTTCCAATCCACACAGAAAACATAAGTCAGTGAAGGTCGGAGCGCCTAAGATCTTGCCTTTAAAAAGAAAAAGGTTTCTCGCTCCACTTCTGAAGAATTCTTGTGTCAATTTTAGGGGAAAACATGTCTGGATTGACCTCACTGCACAACAACGATTTTGCTACTGGGAATCATACATGTGATTTACATGATATCGAGCATGCTGATTACAAATCTGAACTCAGAATTTGCCTGTCAGGTAGATATTTTAAAATGTGCTATAGCTGTTCAAATGTTCGATAATAACTGGGTATTGTATTTTTACATGAGAACATTATAACAGTTGCAGCTACCACTATGTCTGCTGCCACCTCAGCTGAATCACGTCCCCTGATGATATGGATGTTCCAGCAGTGGCTGGGCATGTCTGGGCAAGTCAGTGAGCTTATATCAGAAATAGGTATATAATGTGAGATGGCCCAAGGGCTTCTCTCTAGTGCGAAACCGTCTAATTGGATAGTACAGCTAGGCCATAGTGAGTCTCTTTTGAGCTAAAGATGAGTAGGCGCAGCTGTGTTAATAAACCGGACAATTTTTGCTACATTTGTGGCAAATATACCCCGCGTTATCAATGCAAGAACCTAACTAAGAGGGTGTGATTTGCTAATTTAAAATCCTGACATCCTAGGCAGAATCAGACTTCAGATTTGGATTCAGCGCACTTGATTTGGTATAGGATACATAGAATAGACCAAGTAGCAGACAATATTTATTTTTTTGTGATGCAGTGGAATCAAAGGGAACTGGGGTGTTTTTCTCTGGATCAGCAATACGATTTGCCTGGGGCTCTTGTTGACCTCTGGAATGAGGGTGTGACGGGGGCCTTGGACGCAATCACGCCACTACGGCCTCTCTGTGCCTGGAGCACTTCTCATCCCCGTGGTTCAAACGGGCAAAGAACTCAAACAGACAAAGAGACGCCGAGAGCACTGCTGGGTAAAGACCCAGAGTGAGTCTGCCCAAACACTTGCTAGAGCTGTGTTCCGGGTGACCTGGTCCCTTCTCGGCAGAGGGAGGGTCAGGCCCTGGTTGGCACGGGTCTGCTGAGGCTTTTGCTGATCATCTGTCGGAGAAAATTGCTTGGATTCGCTTGAAGTTTGATCTCGGAAAATGCAGAGCTGGGGTTGACCAGAGAGCAGTCTGACCATATTATCTGGGATTGGTTCGATCCAGTTGTTCCTGAAGAAGTGGACAGGCTCCTGGGATCTGTTTGTGCCACTGTGTGTGCATTAGATCCATGCCCCACCTGGTTAGTTAAAACTACCAGGGCGGTGACAGGTGGTTGGGTCGGAGCAAGTATAAATGCTTCATTGCAGCAGGGGTTTTTCCCAGCAACACTAAAACATGCTTTGATGCGCCCCCTCCTAAAAAAGTCATTGCTTGACACCATAGTGCTTGCCAACTACCTGTATCTAAACTACCCTTTTTGGGAAAGGTCGTGGAGAAGCAGTGGCATGGCAGTTACAGGAGATCCTGGATGAAGCAGATTATCTGGACCCTTTTCAGTCAGGATTCAGGCCTGGATATGGTACCAAGACTGCATTGGTCGCGCTGGTGGATGATCTCTGGCGAGATCAGGATGAAGGTCATCCCTCCGTCCTGGCTCTTCTCAACCTCTCAGCGACTTTCGATACCATCGACCACGGTATCCTTCTGGAACGGCTCCGAGGAGTGGGGATCCAGGGCACTGTGTGGTCCTGGTTTTCCTCATTTCTGAAGGGCTGGACCCAGTTGATGTGGCTGGAGAGCGAGAGGTCCAGTTCTAGGCCCCTCCAGTATGGGGTGCCTCAGGGCTCGGTGCTCTCGCCTCTCCTATTTAACATCTATATGAAGCCTCTGGGTGAGATCATCCGTTCCCATGGGGTGAGGTATCATCAATATGCAGGTGATACCCAGCTATACATCTCGGCCCACGGAGATCCAAGTGATGCAGTGGAAGTCCTTTACAGGTGCCTGGAGGCTGTCATGGTCTGGATAGGGGACAACAGGCTACAGCTGAATCCTGGCAAGACTGAGTGGCTGTGGGTTGGGGGCCCTGCATTATTTTGGGAGCCACCATCTTTGGTTCTGGATGGGGCTATTTTGCCCCAAACAGACCCAATGCGTAATCTGGGGTTCCTCCTGGACTCGCGACTCTTGCTCGATGAGCAGGTGGCAGTCGTGGCCACGAGGGCTTTTGTACAACTTCGTATCATATGCCAGTTATGCCCTCTCCTAGATTGGGACTCCTTGCTCATGGTCACACATGCTCTGGTCACCTCCAGACTTGACTGGTGTAATGCGTTCTACATGGGGCTGCCCTTGATGACCATTCGGAGGCTGCAACTGGTTCAGAATGCAGCTGCTCGGGTGGCGTTGGGATGGGGCCGTTATGCGTGTGCCGCACCACTGCTCTACATGGAGCTGCACTGGTTGTCAGTGTGTCTCCGAGTGCAATTCAAGGTGCTGGTAATTACCTTTAAAGTCCTATATGGTAGTGGGCCAGGATACTTAAAAGACTGTGTCACTCCAAGAACATCTGTCCGCCCCACCAGAGCGGACCGGAGAGGCTCTCTAATTATACCATGTTTTTACTGTGTTTTAAGTGTTTTAAAAGTTTGTTAGCCGCCCTGGGTCTTTGTGAGGAGAACGGCATAAAAGTTTGATTAAATAAATATATAAATAAATAAATAGAGAGGCACATCTCTCTAGCACTAGAAGGAGGGCCTTCTCTGTGTCTGCTCCGGCCCTATAGAACGTCCTGCCAATTGAGTTGCATCTCCAGACAGAGCTGCTGCCCTTCAGAAAAGGCGTAGACTTGGCTGGTGTGGCAGGTGTGGGGTACCAGTAACACGATAACACCGGCCTGTTGGCTGATCCAATAATCACTTCTCTCTCATTTAATTCTTTTTAATCTTTTAATCTTTTAAATGTTTATTGGATTGTTCATTGTTTTATTGTTGAATTTTTTACAGTAATTGGGATTTATTGTGTTTTTTATATTTTGTGATGTTGATATTTTGTGATGCTATGTTAGCCGCCCTGAATCACTCTGCGAGTAGGGTGGCATACAAGTGTGAATAAACAAACAAACAAACAAACAAACAAATAAACATGCAGAAAAAGAAAATCTTTATTTCTTCATCTAACCTTTCTACACATATAGACTAAAGCCACAGCTAGAGCAGGCCCACTGAATCAGTGGCATTTATGGAGGAGCTGACTTACCAGATCCCACTGATTCAATGGGCCTTCTCTACTTGCCACTAACAACCAGATTTCAGCCGTTTGGGGCCAATATTCATTTTCATGCTCTCCACCCTTTGCCTGGCCATTGAAAGGCAACTTGAAAGCCTTTTGTAGCTTTGTGGTTCAAAGCAAGTCCTTTGCTACAAGCGTGTGAATTTGGGAAATGAGGCGAGTATGCAGCATGAACATGCACACATATAAGGGCCAAATCCATTATAAAAGGAGCACAATGTATTCATTCACTTCAGTGGAGCATAATGTGGCAGATTTGCAGTGCCTCCCATTTTTGCTGCCCTAGATGGCATCCATTGTGCTGGGCCCACTCAAGAAAGAACTAATGCTAAGCAAGGAATGAAGGTCTGGTTATCTGTGCCAGTTCCGGACAAAAATCCTTTGCAAGTGGAGCTTGCCATCTCCCATTGCTTAGATGAGCCCCTGAGCTAATTGTTATCATGCTTGAGCAAGGATATCTTGAGTTCTCAGACTTGCCGGCCTTCCAAGGTGCCCTTGACTAGGAAGAGATATGGCCTTATCTGGAGAAGAGCCAAGAGAAGGGAAATGATAAACTTTTGGATGCTGAATGCTGAGCAATCTTAAGACAAACTGAAACCCTAGTAATGTGTGGAGTGGAGCTGGTTGAGGGTGTTCTGTCAGCCCCAGTTTCTGAATCTTTTATGCAGGGGCTATGCTAGCCAGACGAGGCCTGCGAGGGTGAACCTTGGCACTCCAGGTGTTCTTGAACTTCAATTCCCAGAGGCCCAAGTGTCTGTCAATCCACACGAATGGGTTTACTGCGCATACGCCAGGTGTGCTTGGACTTCAGTTCCCAGAAGCCCAAGTCTCTGTGAATCCACACAAATGGGTTTACTGCATGTACGCACAGTAAACCCATTTGTGTGGATTCACAGAGACTTGGGCTTCTGGGAATTGAAGTCCAAGAACACTTGGAGTGCCGAGGTTCACCATCACTGGAGCAGGCTGATGGTTCTGCCACTTAGAACATTTATTGTGCACAATTTATGAGTTTCTGCATAAAGTTTTATTTGGCCTGCCCTGCATACTATATTTTTACTAAGTATAGTAACATTTTCTGTGCCTTTCTGTGTTTTTATCCTTGATCAGAAGCTTTTGATTGTTCCAAACAAAGATACATTAAAAATCCAGAACTGTTATGGTATAGTTTTGCTTTATAGCAAATATTTTTATGAATGCATTCTTGTGCTTGCTCAATTGTTGTTTGAAGAACTGCACTCTGGTTCTGACACACTTCTGTGCGTCTCATAGTTGAAATGTTTGAAGTGGTAGCCATGTTAGTCTGTGCAAGCCTATCAGAGAGTAAATAAAACAAAACAAAAAGATAAAAAAACGTTGTGGCACCTTAAAAACTAACTCCTATATTGTAAGGTTTTTATTATTTATTTATTTATTTATTAATCCAATTTATTTTCCGCCCTACTCGTTCAAGCGACTCAGGATGGAGTACAACAGGCATAGGGTATACCACAAACACACTAAAAGAGCAATAAAAATTAAAACCCATTAAAAACAATCTCCCATTCCCTAGCCTAAAAGGAACCGGATAAAAGGAATGGGAGTGGATAAGAGGAATGGGAATGGGAGACGGGATAGGTTAGATGTAGGAAGTTAAATAAGCCAGGGGTGTGTGGTGTCGTGTCAGTAAACCCTCACTACCCCACACCATTCCTGCCAGCCAGGTTTTCAGGCCCTTCCTAAAAGTTTATGTCCACTTTGTCAGACACAAGAGTGACGCTTCATGGCATTAATTTATACATATCAGGTACAAAGGTATTCAGCAGTTGGTTAATATAACAGATAAGTTTACAAATCAGTATAGCTTTTTACAACTGCTAATAACACAAGTTCCCTGATTAGGATTCAAAGTTATTACTGTGAAGTTTGGTTCCATTGAGTTGTAAATGGTTAGTAGATGGATGCAAAATAAACATTGTGGTATTACACATCTGCTGATGAGTTTATTTTTCAGACCTAGCATCTATTGATCAGTGATTCTCAGGCCACTTCTCAGGACAAAGAAATTGGGCTCTGACTAGGTAAGCGTTCCTTAACCTTGGCCCTCCAGATGTTCTTGGCCTTCAATTCCCAGAAGCCCTGATCAGCAGGAATGCTGGCTTGGGCTTCTGGGAATTGAAGTCCAAGAACACAACTGAAGAGCCAAGGTTGAGGAGGCCTAGGCTAGGTCACTCACACCATCCTTAATTTTCACACAGCACTGTCAATTGTGTACCTGATGTGTATAAATTAAGGCCATGAAGTCTCTCTCTTAGGTATGACGAAGTGGACTTGATCCATGACAGCTAACATTAAAACGCAGCAGTTAGTCTTTAAGGTGCCCCAGTGTATTTTGTCTTTTTGTCTTGTTACTCTCTGGTTTTCTGTGGGTCTGTAACTCTCCACTTTCAAAAGCCAATAAAGTTTATTGTTTTATTACTGAGATTTCATTCTGTATTATGTTTTTGCAACTCCTCAACAGTTAATGCAAACTAGGTTGAAGGAGAATTGCTTTCCTCGCGTTTCCAGCAGAAAAGCAGAGATAGAGATAGATATATAAAGCAGTATTACAGATATTCTAGAGAAAAGTGGTTTTCTTATGAAAAAGAGAAGTATTTTATTTTTAGAGGGAAGTGTACAAATGAATCATCTAAAAACCCTACTCCTTCGTGACAAAATGAGATAAGGAGGTTGGGGTTGGAACTTTTCTGTAGTTGGAACACTCCAGAGAGGACACGAGAAGAAATGACTCTTCAAGATTTAGGTAGAGCCAGGTATTTCTCAACCCTATTATCTTAAAAGTGTGTCTGGCAAGGTTATCCTGCTATGGTAATAGAGTAGACCAGTGATGGCAAACCTTGGCACTCCAGGTGTTCTTTGACTTCAGTTCCCAGAAGCCCATGTTCCTGTGAATCCACATGAATGGGTTGAAATCCAAGAACACCTGGAGTGCCAAGGTTTGCCATTTATTTATTTATTCATATTTCTATACTGCCCTCCTCGCCAGGCGGCCCAGGTTGGTTTACATCACGAGAGTAGACCATACTGCCAGTGACTCAACACCGAGTGTCATGTGGCGGTTAACTAACCTGACCACCCTGGGGACTAACAGCCTTGGGTGGTGAAGTCCACAGGGAAGAGCGATGGTCCCCAAGTGGATTAAATTGTCCCACTTGAATCCATCTTGATGGAGGGCAGCAGCTTCATCCACCCTGGCCTGGAGCTGATCAGGACTTTGCATGCCAAAAGGGCTCAGGACCAGAAAGTGACTCACGGAACTGGATCAGTAGTACTATGGGTGTCATGCTGCAATGCGGAAGGCAGATGAAAGGCCACTTCATTATATTCTCCGGATAGTCTTCATGGCTAATTGCCATGATAATCACCTATATTCAGATTTGGGGGGAGAAGAAGAAGATATTATCTCAACATCTCAAGGCTTGGAGACTGATTCTTGGCTGATCTCTTAAGGGAGTGGTCCTCAGGCAGGGAGACAGATCTCTAGCCAAGCGTGCAAGGAAGTTTGTTTTCTCTTTGTGAGATGGCTTCAAAGCCTGACTTTGAAGCCTCCACACATTCCCAGTTGGCATCAAGGCTTTCCGGTTTTTGACATGTGAGTTGTGCTTGCGCAATGTTGGTCACCATAAAAGCCAGGCCTTCAAAGTCATGGGTCTGAGGTGGGATCCAATCGGTTCCTTGTGCATTGGACTTTCATGCCTTTGGAATCAAGGCAGGGAGTGGAGCACCAGCATCATGGCAGTGGGAACAATTTTTGTTGTACAAGATCTGGTGGCTGGAGAACCTGGGAAATCTCCCGTGGCCTAATGATGATCCTTCCATGTATCCCAGCACCAGTGCTGTGCTTGGGAAACACCTATGGCCAAAATCCTGTTGCACCAGTTTTGTTGGGATAAAAGCATCACTAGGAGGGGGAGATTGCTGTTAATTAATAAGTTCTTGATTTGAACCTGGGGCTTGCACAACTTATATGTGATGAGTTTGATTGTGCACAAACTATTTCTCCCTGCTATTGTGTCACAGTGTGTGTTACAGTGATGTGAGGATATGAACCCTTCCAGAATGCTGCTAATGTACAGTTTGCCCAATAGCCAAGAAGTGATGCTTATATAGTGCTGTGAACCATATAGTGCCATGATGGCAAACGTTGGCACTCCCAGTGTTCTTAGACTTCAATTCCCAGAAGCCCAAATCTCTGTGAATCCACATGTAAGGGTTTATAGTGTGTACAGTAAACCCATTCGTGTGGATTCATGGGGACTTGGGCTTCTGGGAATTGAAGTCCAAGAACATCTGGAGTGCCAAGATTTGCCATCACTGCCCTCCTGTGTTTTCTTTGCCCATCCCCTGCTGTGTCTTTTTGACACCCACAGTCCCAATCCTGTGACCTAAGCTCTCTGATTTTTGACTTTGAAATTCAAGGGCATGGGAAGTTGCTGAAGAGGCAAGCCAGATATGTATTGTGACACTTTAATTAGAGATGCAGCCACTTTCCCTTTTGTGATATCCATTGTTCTTTCAGCCAGCCCAGTCTTAAGGTAAGAGCAAAACAGGATTAATACAGTGGGAGCCTAAAACAATGAGATTTGTGTGGGGCCCAAATGGAGCACCACGCTCAGTCTGTGGTTGTTCTACTTGGGAGGCACTTTCCATCTTCCCAGTCCCGACATAATCCATGGATATCTTCTTAAACTCAACAGATGGCAAAGGGGAGGACGTCCCCCATTGGATTGAATCCCCTTCCCACTAGCATTGCTGATAGAGGGAATAAAAACAATGGGAATCAGCTAAAGAGGGATCCTTCCTAATTATCTTCCTTTTTTCCTAGTGCAAGTACAGTACTGTCAAACCTCGCATAAAGAGCGCCTCGCTTAAAGAGCGCCTCGCTTAAAGAGCAGAATTTTCTCTGAATGTTCGCTTCGCTTAACAAATAAAACCAACTAAAAACTTGCTTAACAAATAAATTGGGGTTCGCGGTCCCCCACCCCCACAATTGGTCATTTACAATGGTGTTTCGCTTAAAGAGCAAACTTGCATAAAGAGCAATCCTGTGGAACGCATTATGCTCTTTAAGCGAGGTACAACTGTATCTCCTTTAAAACGAATTAGTTGCTTCTTCTGATCCATGTCTTTCTCCCCTTTCCTCCCCCCTCCAAAAAAAAAAAAAAAGAGCTAGAAATATATTAGTTTAATTATACTGGGATTAGTGAAAGGATTCTGAGAAAAGAGGAGGCCGGGACCTGCCTAGCCCTAGTGGATGTCTAGTTTATCTTGCAGAAGCCGTGACAATCCACCCTCTCCTCCCCCCTAGATTTATCTGCCCCTGGCAGAAAGACCAATAAAGCCCCCCCCTGCTCTCTGCTTAGCCAATGATAAACGTCAGTGTTAGGGCCACAAAGGCTGTATAATCCCAGTCCTTCCCAGTTCGGAGGACTCCTGTCTTCTCTCCTGTCCTTGTCAGGTTTGCAATACACTGCTGGTTTAAGTAGCATGCATTTTGTTTTCTGACCATTCATTTTCATGTTCCTGGTGGCGCAGTGGTTAAACTGCTGTACTGCAACCAAAAGGTTGTGAGTTTGATCCTGACCATGGATCAAGGTTGACTCAGCCTTCCATTCTTCCAAGGTTGTTCAAATGAGTATCCAGCATGTTTGGGCAAAATGCTAATTACACTGTGAACAATCCCGGAGTATCCCACAACTCATATAGTCAATGTCCATGATGGCGAACCTTGGCATTCCAGCTTTTCTTGGACTTCATTTCCCAGAAGCCCAAGTCTCTGTGAATCCACATGAATGGGTTTACTGCATGTATGATTATAGGCAATCATTATGGCGATTAGTGTGCAGTAAACCCATTTGTGTGGATTCACAGAGACTTGGGCTTCTGGGAATTGAAGTCCAAGAACACCTGGAGTGCCAAGTCTGGCCATCACTGGTCTATGTAGAGAAGCATCAGTAGAGTGGTTGTTTAGCTCTTAGCATTTTCTGCCTGGCCTATTGTTTTGCTCTCTCCCACAGTGGGAGAGGAAATTGGGAAGGAATTAAATTTTAAACAACCTCTACCTCTTGCAGTGTCTTTGTTCAAAAAGACAGTCTCTTGAGGTGGCTTCATAATTAAAAACATGCTGAGACACATCTGCAGGTAAGCTGCAACGTGTTATAATGGTCCTCAGCACAGACCCGTCTTGTTGGGATTTCCATCAAAACGAGTCCTGATTGGCCTTCTCCTATGTAGGAAATTTACAAAGGAGAGTTTAACACAAATGGAGCCGGCCTGGGCAACGATTGTATCTGATGGTGCCCCTCACCTGGTTTTCTGCATGGGGGCAGGGTTGTTCATGATTTTTTCAGGTAGCAATTTTTGAATCCTCTCAGTTTCAGCACTCTAGTAGCAGCTCCAATGCGTTCTTAGTTCTTTGCATTTTGATTCTTGCCGTGTGTGGGCAGAGATGGGGGAGAGGGGCTGCTTGCATGAAAACAATCCCAGTGACCATGAAAAGGGCATCAGAAGCTTACCAGAATTGGTCTTTGCAAACAAAACATATATGCTCTTCTCTGAATTGTCTGCTTAAAAGTGCACAGTTTGTCCCTGAGGAAGGCTTCCCATTCAAGAGAGCTTTCACCATGTCGCTGGCGCCCTATCTCTTGTTTCCACACAGCACAAATTTTACACACTCCCTCCCTCCTGGCCAGCCCTAAAACTGCCCTTGAGAGAGGCCACTGACAAAACTTGGCCTCGGTGACAGGCACAACACCTTATCAGCTCTGGCATTTTGCAGTCTGGGTTCTGCGGAATAAATGTAGGTAGGAATCCAGGATGCTTGCATTTAAAGATTGTCCTGGCCCCATCATTGGCTTGCTGCTCAAAAGCCATTACTCTCCCCACCACAGGGGAATAACTTGTCTGATCCAGCTGCAGATAGACCTTCTTCTGTCAAACTCTGGACTGCCAAAATGAAGCCACGTTCTTGGCTTGGTTGTTGGCCAAACTTAAGTCCTCACTGGTGCATGTTTCTTGCAGTCGTCATCATACTAGTAAATGAGCTGGAGTCTATCTCTCCACATTCACACAATGTGTTGTTCTCCACCATTAACCCCCACTTGAGCCTGTTGGTCTTACATTTAGGCACTCCGACCCTGAGCCTATTCAGGGTCTTCCAGGTGATGTAGGGGAGGTTGAGTTCCTCAGCTATATCCTCCTCCTTTCATGTCGTTCCTTGTCCAGTGAGCTCCTCCCTCCATCTTCTCATTTGGTTTTGCTCTTGCATAACTTCAAGAATGTATGTTCTTACCATAAAGCTCTTCCTGGATTTGAGCTGGTGGGCCAGATGCTCATCTCCATTTGGAGGGTGTTGAGGCTAGAGCTGCTGACCCACAAGAGGCTAGGTGGCCTCTAGGCAAGTTGCCATGCCTTTCCAGGTGGGAAACAAATCTAAAAAAGAACATGCTATGGGAGGAGAACATTTGATGTTTATGCACGCCTCTCTCCACCTGCTGAACACCATGAACATGTGTGTGTGTTGTGCTTGTTCACATAGCACTTCACCAAGATTTCACCAAATCTTTGGAAGCTACTGTGCAGAGAGGGAGTGCAGTGGCTTAGTGGTTAAGATGCTGAACTTGCCAACTGGAAGGTCAGCAGGTGAGTAGTTCAAGACCCAAGTACTGCACGATGGTGTGAGCTCCCACCGTCTGTCCCAGCTCCTGCCAACCTACCAGTTCGAAAGCAAGAAATTGCAAGTAGATAAGTAGGGACCACTTCGGTGAGTAGGTAAACAGTTCCATGCTCTTTGGTGTCTAGTCATGGCTGCCAGATGCCCACGGAAGCACCTGCAGACGCAGACTGCACTGGCTCTTTGGCTGCAAACAGAGATGAGCACTGAA
The DNA here is from genome assembly GCA_030440675.1 of Furcifer pardalis. Taxonomy (NCBI): domain Eukaryota; kingdom Metazoa; phylum Chordata; class Lepidosauria; order Squamata; family Chamaeleonidae; genus Furcifer; species Furcifer pardalis. Next base: position 291,670,516 of record CP126890.1, read on the forward strand.
CCCTAGAGTCAGATATGATTGGCTTTTGAGCAAGGGCGACCTTTACCTTACTGTGCAGAGAGATAAGAGCAGATGCTTTTGGACATGGCCTGGCATTTTCTGGAACAATGGGCCATCGGAGTGGAGCCTGGAGTCACATCTCATGGAACCTCTTGCTGCACAAAGCCCAGCAGCAGAGGAGACCGGGGGAAATTGTCCAGTGGTCATGTGTGGGTATCGGTAAGATAAACTCTGGGGAGAACAGCAGCAACCACAGTAGCTGCCAGGTGCATTTTGACATCCGCTTCGTTGTCCAAAATCTGCTGATCTTTTGCCCCGACATCAGGTTCCTTTATTAGACAGGTCTGCGGTGGCTCAGTGGTCAAGAAGCTCACCTTGATAGCTGGAAGGCCAGCAAGTTGGCAGTTCGAGACCCGGGTATTGCAAGACAGATTGAGCACCTGTCTCTGTCCCAACTCTTGAGGATATAAAAGGAGCCTCACTTGGACATCCCGTGAGCGAAGTTTCTTCTGCAAAAATCCTTTCAACCCAGATTAATTTCTGACACGAACTTATTATTAGCTGGTGAGTTGGGTCTTCCCCCAGCTTCTGAGTTCTTTTGCTGGGATTCCCCTTGTGCAGTTCCCACAAGCAGCTTCGCCTGAAGCAGCCCTGGAATCTGTGGCAGGAGAAGGCGTCCATCCTAGCAACTTTAGCAGCCACTACGTCTGCTGAAAGCAGGGCTATGTCTGGCCAAAACAAAGGCCTTTTGTAGGAGAAAGGAAGAACAGCTGAGAAAGCTAGGTAGGTCTTCCTGTCCTTGCTGGTTTGTGCACCTCGTCCTCAATGGATGGACTGCTATTACTCATCGTATGATAGCTTTCCCAACATCCAGACAGAAGTAAAATGAAACAAAAATACTTGCAGGCAGAAATCCTTTGCATTGCATAATCTTGGGAAGCAGTTGACTCAAGTGAAAAAACCTCCATAGACATGATGTGCTTCACACTGAGTTGTGAGTCCCAGGATCAGTGATGGGATGTCCTCGGTTCCAGACGGTTCCCTGGAACCGGTAGGACCAATCCCGGAGGGTTCTCCGGGAGGGGAGTCCACTTTTGAGGCGTCCGGTTCCGGACGCCTCACCGAAAGAATTTTTTTAAAAAAATCGGAGCTAAAATGGCTCCAATTGACTGCGCATGCGCAGAAACTCAATCTGATGCATTGCACATGCGTCAAATTGAGTTTCTGGTCATGCGGACTAAATTGGAGCCAAATAGCTCCAATTTAAAAAAAAAATTATTCCGAAGCTGGAGCTGCCCCTTTTTAGAGTGGCTCCGGCAGCAGCGGCAGCAGCCCTAAGAGAAGGGCACCTCCCCTAGCCGGCCACCGAGCTCCCACGGGGACGTTGGTGCCTGCCCGGGCAGTCCGTCCGCCCGCGCCGCGCCCTCCTAGGGACTTGGGACCGACAAACCCCCATGCCCTGGGTAAGCCCGGCGGGGCTCGCCGCCGCCACATCCTCCTCCGCCGGGCGCCTGCAGCTTCCTCGGGGCGGTGCCTTTTCGGCCCGGCTCTGGCTGAGGCCACGGCGGCCAGGGCCTGGGGGCAGCGGTGGCTCCAGCCCCTGGCCGTGGCTGGAGCCGCCATCATACCCACTGCTGCCCCCCCCCCCCGCAGGCCCTGGCCGCCCGTGGCCTCAGCCAGAGACAGGCCTAAAAGGCACCGCCCTGAGGAAGCTGCAGGCGCCCGGTGGAGGAGGATGCGGCGGTGGCGAGCCCCACCGGGCTTACCCAGGGCATGGGGGTTTGTCGGGCCCAAGTCCCTAGGAGGGCGCGGTGCGGGTGGACGGACGGCCCGGGCAGGCACCAACGTGCCCGTGGGAGCTCGGTGGCCAGCCAGGGGCTGTGGCGGCCGTGGCCGGCGGCTGCAGGGCCGGCCGCGGCCTTCGTAGGAGGAAACGGCCGCAGTCGGGGGCAGCGTGTCTTGCCAGGTGGCCCCGGGCCACATGGAGGTTCGTCGGCGCCAAGGAAGGTAAGTGAGGCTTTTATATTTAGGGTGGGTGGGTGATTTATTTGTGTTTTGGGTGGGTCGTTGTACTTTTATTTAATTTTTATTTTATTTATTTCTTTATTTTATTTCTTTAAGTTATTTACGGGTCTGTGTGCGTGTGTTTTTTTTTTTTTTTTTTTTTTGGCCTTGCCCACAACGTTGGCTCTGCCCATGACGTCATGACATTGGCCACGCCCATGACGTCCATGACGTCATGGCATGGTAGTAGAATTTTTGACATCCCATCACTGCCCAGGATGCCCCAGACAGTGTGTACAGAGATTCCTTCACTTGGAGCAATCTCCTTCTGTCAATTTTTTGTGTCACAGTGTGGCAGGATTTCAGCCAATGTGTCACAACCGCACACAGGACAGTAAAGGGTGTTGTGAAAAGTCCTGCCTCTGAATTTCCAGTTCCAAAGGATTCCATATTTTTCTTTTCCCTGTTGCTTTAAAAGTTGTCAGAGGCAGAAATCCAGCAGACAAAAGCTTCTTGCATCACTCTGTGGCAGCAGTCATGCAACATGTCACTCCACATCTCATTTCTGGCTCCTGGATGTGACAGCTAAATATGACTCTAGCCACCCTGAGTGCAATCAGCCCAGAGGCCCTTTTCACATTAGTTCTCCACCCATGCCTCCCCCTTCCTGGTAACTGGCATTTACATCTATATGTTTTATGCGGCTGAACATCCCAGTAGCATCTATGGCTACTTGCTATGATTAATCACAAAACCCTTGGTTAGATCTTTGTATGTTTCCTCTAATGTGGAAAATAGCAGTGATGGATCCAGGCTGAGTGCTCCATACTGAAAAAGGGGTTGCGGTGGCTCAGTGGTTAAGAAGTTCACCTAGTTACCTGGAAGGCTGGCAGTTCGGCAGTTCGAGGCCTGGGTACTGCATAGTGGTTTGAGTGTCCGTCTCTGTCCCATCTCCTGCCAACCTAGCAGTTTGAAAGGAAGAGATTCCAAGTAGATAAACAGGGACCACTTCAGTGGGAAAAGTTCTTGGGGACATGAAAGGAGCCTCATTTGGGCATCGTCCCCTAAGTGGAGTTTCTCCAGCAAAAACTCCTTTCAACCCAGAATAAGTTCTGACACGAAATTATTATATTCCTGAGAAAGTGGCACTGGAAGAGAGGATGAACGCTGCATATCCCACAGTTATTTCTGGAATTTATTTATTTATTTATTTATTTATTTATTATTCAACTTGTATGCCACCCCACTCACAAAGTGACTCTGAGTGGCTAACAAAGATTCAAAATATATAATTACAATTACAAGGTACCATATTATAATAATACAGAAAAATTTCAAAAGATTTCAAAAAATGTCCCAATTACAATTACACTTATAATTACAAAATATTGAGTTATCATGATACAAAACGTACTTTGAAAACAATACATAGAAAAAAACTATCATAAACTCTAGCCCTATGTCCGAGAGAGGTGGCAGCGGCAGCGGCAGCGTCATTCTTATAGCTGGCCGGCCGGGCAGCTCAGCTGTACATTTTAAGCCAATGTACAAAAATGCAAATGTGCAAATACAGCTGCTTACATATCACTCTGTAGTGCTAGAGCACTCCTTGGGCAGTTTACAAACTGTAGTTTGCTGTACACTCATTTTAACAACATCAGAAAGGCAAAGTGTTTGTCAGGATCAAACTCAGATCAGGAGCAGAGTTGTGGGTGCAATACAACAGCATTATTAGTTTGCCCCTGGAGCTCCTAATATAAACTGGAATGGTATTACTGCATATATTTATGCTGCTGTAACCCCAGATTGCCACAATGTAAGAAGTCAGCGTTAAACTCTTACTCTCATACTCCAAATCACACGAGAAGGTAGATTTTACACAGACTTTTTGACGTGTGGCAATGTTCTGCTGATGTTTATACTGATGGAGTTCCACTAGCCACGTGTTATGAATAAACAGCCTTTTGGTCATACAGTGTTAATCCTTCGGCCTGACATTATTTGCCTGTACTTACATGAAGCATCTCTCCAGACTGCCAGAGAACATGTCCCTTAACATGATCTGCTACCTTACCTGTTGTTATAACAGAAGATCTTAACAACTGCATCCGTTTATGAGGTCCTGTAGGCAAGGTAAAGGTTTTCTCCAGCCCTTATCTATGGGGTCTCTTCAAAAGGGGGGAGGGGACAGGTGTCTGAAGACAGATTTTAACCTGTTCTCCAGGGTAGCTCTTAAGCGTCTTCCTCCCTCCAACACTGTTAATTTTCTGTAAGAGAACAGTCATTTTATGGTGGTAAATTCTGTACACATTAGGAAACTCTGGTGGCAAACGGTACAAAAGTGGTTAGAGGTGAAACAGTCTAGTTTCCTGATATGAAGAAACAGGTCTGGTTGTAACATTTTATAGCTCAAACCATTGGCTGGGAAGTTTATATGGGTTTATAAAACTTTAGACTTCAAAGAGAGAGCATTGTTTCTTCATGGCTCCAAGCGAAGTAATTACACCATTTCTGATGCTCGCCAGGTCACGTCCCTAACGTGCTGTTTGCCAGGTCTTATTTTTAAGGTAGAACGACACGCTATGCAAAAGACACATGGCATGTAGGCTACAGATACATGGCCTGTGGACTGGATGGCTGACCCGTGGAATAGTCTCTCTGCCTATGGAATGGCCTCGAGGAAATCTTGGGTTTGTTTCACAAACAGCAGGACGATCTGCTTACTTTGGGTGAAAACACCTGAGGATTTCTGCTGGCCAGGACTTCTGCACAATGGAATGAGCAGAAAGAGAGAAAGGGAGATGATTTTTTTGGCAACAAGGTTATAGCTGAGCTGGAAGATGATGGAACAATATCAACAGTATGCAAGGTTGGAGGCTTTTGTTGGGTCAAGGCTCGGAGTGTACCCTGATAAGATGTCATTATCACACCATGTGCTGCAGGAGAAAATGATTATTTAGTAAAGGTAAAGGTCGCCCTTGCTCGAAAGCCAGTCGTATCCAGCTCTAGGATTCAGTGCTCATCTCTGCTTCTGCAGACGTTTCTGTGGACATATGGCTGGCATGACTAGACACCGGAGTGCACATAATGCTGTTTGCCTTCCCACCAAAGTGGTGCCTATTTATCTACTTGCAATTTCTTGCTTTTGAACTGCTTGGTTGACAGGAGCTGGGACACAGACGGGAGCTCACTCCATCATGCAGTACTCGTGTATCAAACTCTGACCTTCCAGTCTTAAGTTCAGTGTCTTAACCACTTGAGCCACCGCAGTCTCTGAGAATAGAAAAACGCGTGTGTGGGGGAAAGCACATTTTCTCCCAACTTGCCATCTACCAATGTTGTTATTGCTCTGTGCCATCAAATCAGAACCAACTTATAGTGACCCTAAGAGGGTTTTCGAATTCTGAAAATAAAAATCCACTACCAATCGACCGTCCGATGGCTTCCTGGATGTACCAAAGGATTTCAGAAGAAAATCAGCCTGTGCTTTATAGAATACAGCAAAGCATTTGATAGTGTGGGTCACGAATGATGGTTCTGAAAGAAATCGGGGTGTCTCCACACTTGATTGTCTTGATGTGTAACCTATTCCGTGGACAAAAAGCTACCATTAGGAGGAATATGGAGAAACAGAATAGTTTCCTACAGGCAAAGGTGTCAGATGATGCAAGAACTACAGAACTTTAAGTTTAAAATGAAGAAATTGAAATAGTGAATGGTTTTTTATACTTTGGCTCAATTGTCAAACCCAACAAGGACTGCAGCCAAGAAATCAGAAGAAGACTGAGTCTTGGAAAGGCAGCAATGAAGGAATTAGAAAAGACCGTCAAGTGTTAAGGATGTGTTATGGGAGATCAAGACCAAGATTAGCCACACTATTGTATTTCCAGTCACCATGTACAGGTGTGAAAGCCAGACAGTAAAGAAATTTGATTGGGGAGGTGGGGAATGATTCATTTGAAATGAGGTGCTGAAGGAGAGACTTGCAGATACCATTGACTGCCAAAAAGACAAACAAATGGGTCTAAGAGCATATCAAACTTGAATTCAGTGGTGGGCAGCAAAAAACCTTGCTACCACACAGTGGGCAGAACCTACATCGTGGGTGGAGCCTATGCCATGGGCGGACCCTACATCATGGGTGGAGCCTATGTATGTCATGGATGGAGCCTACGTCTTTTAGGCGATCTAGTCATGTCTGCCATATGGTCATGTATACATCTGCAAACACAGGCAGCACTGGCTCTTTGGCTGTAAATGGAGATGAGTACTGCACCCTAGAGTCAGATATGACTGGCTTTTGAGCAAGGGAGACCTTGAACCACTTACAGGGACAAAACCTGACGGGGCAAGACAGGGAGGTGGGTGTGGCCACCCAATTTCGCCACCCACCTGCCCAGAGGCCACACAATTTTGCTACACCCCCCCTTCCCGGTGTGGGTGGGTGTGAACCTGTTGCTGCCCACCACTGCTTGAGTTGTCTGTGGAGGCAAAAATGATGAAATTGAGTTTATCTTACTTTGGACACCTCATGAGAAGAAGGCAACAATCTCAGGAAAAGACAATAATATTTGGAAAGGCAGAAGGCAGCAGGAAAAGAGGAAGCCTAAAAGCAAGATGGACTGGTTCACTAAGGGAAGCCACAGGCTATAACTCGCAGGAATTGAGCAGAGATGTTGAGGGCAGGACATTTCGTACTTCTCTCATCCAGTGGGTTGCCATAAGCTGGAGACCACTTGATAGCTTGTAACAACAACAATAGGGTTTTCAAAGTAAGTGAACTATTTAAGGAGTAGTTTTACCAGTCCTACTCCCCAAATTGGTTTCCATGGCTGGGTGGGGATTCGAACCCAGGACTCCTGAGTCCTCCTCCATCACTCTACCCATTACTCCATACTGGGTACCCTTGAGTCTGGCCAGGTTATTCTGCTATGGTAATAGAGTAGACAATACTGCCAGCAACTCAACACCTAGTGTCAGGTGGTGGTTAAGTAACCTGACAACCCTAAGGACTAATGACCTTGAGTGGCAAAGTCCACAGAGAAGGAAGGGTAATGGTTCCCAAATGGATTAAATCCCACTTGAATCCATCTTGATGGAAGGAATCAGTTTCATCCATCCTGACCTGGGGCTGAGGAGGACTTTGTGTGTCAAAAGGGCTCAGGACCAGAAAGTGACTCATAGAACTGGATCAGTGGTATTATGGGTATCACAGCGTTGTGTGGATTTCAGCCGCTTGGGGCTTAAGCCAAATTTGCCGCCCCCTGGTGGACGCTGGCTCCCGCTAGGGCCTCTGGGAATTGCAGTCCAAGAACACCCATAGCCCAAAAAGTGCCGCCCGGGGTGGGCCACCCCCTGCCCTCTATGCTATGCCACTGGGTATCACACTGCAATGTGGAAGGCAGATGAAGAGCAACTGCACTATATTTTCAGGACAGTCTTCATGGCTGATCGCCATGAGGATTGCCAATATTTGGATATGGCTATGCCAGAAGAAGAAGAAGAAGAAGAAGAAGAAGAAGAAGAAGAAGAAGAAGAAGAAGAAGAAGAAGAAGAAGAAGAAGAAGAAGAAGAAGAAGAAGAAGAAGAAGAAGAAGAAGAAGAAGAAGAAGAAGAAGAAGAAGAAGAAGAAGAAGAAGAAGAAGAAGAAGAAGAAGAAGAAGAAGAAGAAGAAGAAGAAGAAGAAGAAGAAGAAGAAGAAGAAGAAGAAGAAGAAGAAGAAGAAGAAGAAGAAGAAGAAGAAGAAGAAGAAGAAGAAGAAGAAGAAGAAGAAGAAGAAGAAGAAGAAGAAGAAGAAGAAGAAGAAGAAGAAGAAGAAGAAGAAGAAGAAGAAGAAGAAGAAGAAGAAGAAGAAGAAGAAGAAGAAGAAGAAGAAGAAGAAGAAGAAGAAGAAGAAGAAGAAGAAGAAGAAGAAGAAGAAGAAGAAGAAGAAGAAGAAGAAGAAGAAGAAGAAGAAGAAGAAGAAGAAGAAGAAGAAGAAGAAGAAGAAGAAGAAGAAGAAGAAGAAGAAGAAGAAGAAGAAGAAGAAGAAGAAGAAGAAGAAGTTCATCTGATACTTTAATCCAGATGTTTCTGCTTTTTTAACTTTTCATTTCATCATTGTATTGTATTGGGTCAGAAATGCATGAATTTCCCTTTAATTTTTTAATATTACACCTTCCTTTCTCTGCTTCGTTGGTGTGAGTGAAGAAGTCTTCAAATTAAATGCCCTTGTGACTAGCCTCAGATAATCACCAGTTACCCATCGAAGCAAATAAAAGGACCTTATTTTCACTTCGAGGTGGTTTCCTTTTGTGCTATAGGGCAAGTGGGCAACAAGTAACTTACTGTACTGAGGCCAGTTGAAACAGGAATATAGAAAGGTGTGACAAATGAATGTCTGTTTTTTAAAAGGTGTTATCTTTCACCTTTTACAGAGAAATCTTGGCATCTGTGCATTTTAAGAGCAGTTCCCAGGGTGCAATAGAACACATGGAGAGTAAGCAGAAAGTTATAGGTTCAGTCCTGGACAACAGCTGCTGGTGGAGCTGGATAAAACCGTTGTTGGAGGGGGGTGGCCAGGCAGGAGAAAATCAAATAATAATTAAGGGAATGCTGTGCCCAGTTAGGGTTGCCATAATTCTTTCCCGCCAAACTGGAACAGCCACATGACATCATTGCATTCTTCAGACTGTGCATGCATCAGATGGGGCTGTCAGGGAGACGGTGGCTCTAAGACCCAGTGGAATCACCGTTCAGGGTGGACAGCCTTCGTCAGTTTAAAATAAACTGTAGTCAAGAGGTTTTTTGCCATGTGATTCTTCTTGCAAAAGACTATTCTTGATGGTTCTATTTTTATTTTTTTTTGAATAAAATTTCTTGGGCCACTCTTGAAACCACCTTTCCTCCCCCCTGAGTTCACCCCACCCTCCCCTTCTCACACACACCACTGAAATAGACTCACCCTCAAACCCCACACGAGGATCCCTTGGAAGAAAGTTCTAAAGAGGGACCCAGAATGGCAATGCAGTCCATGGCGCCTCCGTTTCCCTCCGGAAGGAGAAAAGCAGGAGACAGGAAGGGACTTATTTTGGAAGAAGACCTTTGTGATGGAGGACTCTTCACTTTCTGTCCACCCTGTTCCCTTCCTCTCTAGGAATAACGACCCTATGCAATTAACCGTTTGCGGTCATGTGAAGAAGGAATCCTCTGTCCAAGTGTATGGTGGAGGTTTGGCTTCTTAGGTATGGGTATTTCCTGCCCCCTCCCAGATTTCAAGGAAAAGGGCTGAGGATGACTCCTTGTCCCCCAAACTTCAAGGTGAGCCAAGGGATTTTTGCAAAAAGTTAATTTACTGCCTCCGTGCCTTTCTTTCAATTATCTTGCTTACAAGTGTCTCTCCTCCCCAGTGGGCTTCTCAGGGTGCTGTTTTGCCTTCACTGCTTTCAAGCAGGATAATTGAAAGAATGGCAGGGAGGCAGTGAATTAAGTCTTTACAAAAATCCCTTGGTGGGGGTGATCTTGCTTCTTTTGTTCAAATTTAAAAATCTGGGACTTTTACATGTTTTTTATTGAACCAGCCAGGACAGCTCGAATCCAGGAAAATCCTGGAAAACTGGGACATATGGCAACCCTATGCCCAGGGATTAATGTGAGGACAAACTAGATGACAATACTTAGCTTCCTATTTGTGACTTTTCCGATTGTGTTTTGTTTTTGTGATTGGTTATTGGAAGGATCCTCTTCTTCTTCCTCCTCCTCCTCCTCCTCTTCTTCTTCACGCCCTTTGGTTGTCGAGGGAGATACAAGGTTCTTGCTCTAGCACTTCTAGCATTAGTTGGTGTTCTTGTAATATTTCTTTGATGTTATCTCTCCACCTTCCTTTGGGTCTGCCTCATGGTCTTTGTCCTTCTCCTCTTTCCACATAGACCTTGTAAGGTATGGAATTCCAAGACATTCTATCCAAATGGGCAAACCACTTTATTTGTTGTTTCTGTAGGTAGTTTAAGATTTGTTCTATTTCAGTTCTTTCCCTTATAACCTCATTCCTGATTTCATCCCATCTAGTCACTCCAGCAGCCTTCCTGAGAAATCTCATTTCCATAGATTGGAAAGGTAATTGGAAGAGACATTCCCCCTTAAAATATATCTTGACCCTCATTCTCTGACTCTCTGAGATGTATAATCTCAGCAATCAGATTTGCCGCTTAACCTCTTGTTTATTTTTCACTGGTGAATCAAAAGCAAAGCACACTAAAATCTAAGATGGGCTGGTGAGGAAAACCACCATAGGCTGCAACTATGGTTTGGAATTTCCTGCCCAGTGAGCACAAGGAAATTCAAAGTATCTTTCAATAATCTCACAATGCAAAGGCCAATGTGACTCAGCCTCGGCCTTCCTATTTCCAATTCAGAGATTTTCCTTCAGCTCTTAGGGCCTTGACTTTTTAAAGCTGGAATGATTCAAATGACAGTCTCCTTGTGTGACTGCTAGATCCTTGTTAAATATAACAATTTAAAAATATACCAATCCTTGTTAAATGCTACAATGTTCTAATTCTGGGTTATCTACAATGTCTGTTTTTGCTCTACCAAGTTCTTCATGGCCTCTATGAATCCACACGAATGGGTTTAAACCCATTCATGTGGATTCACAGGGGGCCACGAAGAAGAAGAAGTGTTACAGGTAAGCCACCTGTCATTATAGAGCCCTGATGGCACAGGGGTTAAACTGCTATCCTGCTACCAAAACGTTGTGAGTTCAATCATGACAGGGATCCAGGTTGACTCAGCCTCTTCCATGCTTCCCCTGTCAGTAAAATGAGTCCCCAGCATGCTGGGGCAAAATGCTAATAACCTTGTGAACTCCCCAAAGAGTGCACTAAGCACAATGGGGCAGTATAATAAGTGCCATTGCTATTGCTATTGCCATTCTATAACAAGGCAAAGTGTGTGACTCTGTGTGTGGTTTTGGTGGTGTATTAAGCTGGGGCATATTGTTTTGGGACAACAGGAACACCCAACCCACAATTGTTCTCCCAATTGTCACTCCAAAATAGTGTAATTTTTTAAGAAACCAAACTGAGGTTTGCACTAGATCACTTTATCACTGCAGTGATGCATTACTCAGTGCTAGATCACCTCTGAACAGATAAAACAGTAGGAATGGAAAACCTGGGGACCTCCAGGCAAATGATGTCAGAGGAAGCGTGGTTATGGGCTGTGGGTGAGTATTGTGACACATGGGATTGAGGACCAGTGAGGAAACTGGCGCCAGAACAATTTGAGGTCTTTGTGGGACCACCTAAAAACCAAATAAGAGTAAAAGAGACTGTGCTGAATCCCTCCAGTTTGGCTCGCTAGTATAAATATCTATGTCTGGCCAGGTTATGCTGCTATGGTCATAGAGTAGACCAAGGGTTCCCAACCTAAGGTCCATGGGCCTGATCCGGCTCATGGTACCATTTCATGTGCCCCAACCAAGGACATTCAAGAAACAAAATGGCTACCCCTTTGACAGTCCCTGTCAAAATCCAAAAAGGCAGGTCTTTTGTAAAGCTAATGGGTTTTAATTGCCCTTTCAAGTCCAAAGCACCCTTAACTTTGCATTGCACCAAAGACAGCTTGCAGTGTACTCTTCCTGACAAAATCAGTGTCTCTTCCAGTTTCTTGTGTGGAGTGCAGCTAAATTTGGAAGGAAAAGAGAAGACTGGAGAGAGATGGTGGGGGTTCCTGCTACTCAGAAAGCCTGGGATTGCTCTATTGGCTGGAGCCCTTTAAGGCTACTTTTTAAAAAAAGATTTGTTCTAGCACTGAATGTAGAACCTGAGAAGGGCCATCCAGTGTTTAGTTTCCACCACTATTGCCACGCATAATGGGAGTTGTAGTCTAGCCCAACTAGAGATGTTGCCACATCGCAGGAGGCCATTCTGGCTCCCCATACCTTTCTCTAACCTCTTTACCTGGGCGTCAGAATGAGTGCTCCCCCCCCCCCCAACACAGGTCTTTGTTCCCACAAATTCTGCATGTGAGGAAATGTTGTCTTCTCATGAAGGCGCCAGTCTGCGACCGGTCTGAGGTTATCGACCTGCTAGCTAGAAGATCGGAGCCAGGTCAGGTCTGTGTTCTCCTGTCTCTGGCCTTGCCCATGTTGCTGTTGCCTCTCCGAAAGACAGGGGTGGTGCGCTAAACAACCCATTAACAGAACAGGCAGCCGATTCCTGATCTGATCTTCAGAAACTCCAGTGGATGCAAAATGCAGCATCCAGGGATGGTTACAGGGATCACATAACTCTTCCTCTTATGGCAACTCCACTAGTTGCTGATCCATTTCCAGGAAGAACTCAAGGAGTTGTTTTTGACCTATTAAGCCCTAAGTGGTTAAGACAGTGAGCTTGATGACCAGATGGTCAGCAGCCAGCAGTTTGAGACCCGAGTGCTGCATGACTGAGTGAGGTTCTGTCATCTTTCCCACCTCCTGCCAACCTAGCAGTGTGAAAGCAAGAAATTGCAAGAGGATTAATAGGGACCGCTTTGGCATGAAAGGTAACAACGTTCCATGTGTTTTAATGTCCAGTCATGCCTGCTACATGACCATGGAAACTCCTGCAGATGCAAACAGCTCTGGCTGAAAATGGAGACGAGCACCGCCCCCTATGACTGTCTTTCAAACAAGGGTGACCTTAACCTTTACCTAAGCCAGGGGTGGCCAAACTACGGCCTGCAGGCCAGATCCATCCCCAGAAACCAATTCATCCAGCCCGTAGGCCATAGTTTGGCCACCCCTGGCTTGTGTCCAGTCATGCCTGCAACATGACCGTGGAAAGTTCTGCAGAAGCAGACAACGCTGGCTCTTCAGCTTTGAAACAGAGATGAGCACTGACCCCTAGAGTCGGATACAACTGGCTTTTGAGCAAGGGAAACCTTTACTAAAATCTATCTCATCCTGTTGCAGAACATATCTGTTGCAAAACAGATTGCAAGGCGTGTTTTACTTCCGCTTCCGGTGGGAGGAACCACGTCACTGACCCACTGAACCACATGACCAGCCCACGGCCCGAAAGGTTTGGACACTCCTGACCTACACGACATGGTGGGCTCAATTTTTTTTTTATCACACTGTGGGCGTGGTATGGTGGTGGTGGCCGGGGGAAAGCCCTTTGTTGCACCTGAATTGTTGTTGTTCAGTTGCACAGTCGATTCTGACCCTTTGCGACCCCATGGACCACTGTCCGCCAGGCACTTCTGTCTTTCACCATCCTTCTCAACTCGCTCTGCTCTGTGCCCATTGTGTCCACAATACCATCTAGCCATCTCATTTTTGGCTTCCCCCTTTTTCTTTTGCCCTCCACCTGAATTAGGACTACTTTATTTCAAAACTTGGATGGGCAGAGGGGCCAGCCAGAATATCTGCTACCGGATCTGGCAAACTAGTGCGAACCTGTTGATGCCTACCACTGCCTACGCAGCTCAGGTCCAGATCTTTAGGGAAGGCTTTTCTCTTGGCCCCACCATCCTCCCAGATCTGACTGGTGGGGATATGAGAGAAAGCCTTTCTCTGTCTCTGCTTTCAATCTCTGGAACTCCCTGTCACAAGAAACCAGGCCAGCCCCGTCTTTGGTGTCCTTCTACGAATAGATGAAGGTCCTTCTCTTCAGGCAGGCTTTCCCTGCCTGACTATCTGTCCAAGACAGGGATGCCCAAACTTTTCAGGCCACGGGCCAGTCACGTAGTTCAGTGGGCTGGTCAAGTGGTTCCTCCCACCAGAAGTGGAAGTAAAATGTGCCTTGCAATCTGTTTTGCAATAGGATGAGAGAGATTTTAAGCTGCCATTTTATCTGCTTAAGCCGGGGTGCTCAAAGTACAATCCACAGTCCGGATCCGGCCCTCGTCGCTCCTGGAAGTGGAAGTAAAATGCGCCCATACATGTGTTTACATCCGCTTCCAGGAGCAACGTGGGCGGTGCGGGCCAGATGAATTGGCGTCAGGGGCTGGATTCAGCCTGCAGGCTGTAGTTTGGGCATTCTTGGTCGAAGAGATGGTTCTTTAAGTGGGATGACTTGTGCTTTGTTACTTTTCAATGTGCTTTTAGTCTTTTCTTTAATCTACTAGTTTTTAATGTTATGTTTGTTTTCTTTCTTTTTAAAACATTGTAATGATGTATTGTTCTTAGCTTCTAACACTGTATATTTTCTAATAAAGTATCCTTCCTTGGTTTTTTTTTAAAAAGAGAAAGAAAGGATGTGGATATTATAAATAAGTAAATAAACAAGAAAGAGACCCAGGACAACAGCCAGCAATTGGTTTCCGCTCCTCATGGTTTGATCTTTCAACTCTCTTTGCAGGTCTACATCTGTGGACTGTGAAACCTACTGAGAGCCCTGACAACCTAGAAGGATTTCCTAATTAGTATCATAGAATAATTGAGTTGGGAGGGGGGTTGTGTACCCATTGAGTCCAACCCACTGCTCAATGCAGGAATCCAAAGCAAAGCAGATCAGATAGAGCAGGAGTGCCCAAACTTTTGGGCCGCGCGCCGGTCACATGATTCAGGGAGCCAGTCACTATGCTCCGGGGGCCGGATCCAGTCCCCAACAGCAATTCATCCAGTCCACAAAGCCCTCATCGCTCCAGGAATCAGAAGTAAAACAGCATGTTTTACTTCCGCTTCCAGGAGCGACGAGGGCTTCATGTGCTGGATGAATTGGTGTCAGGGGCTGAATCCGGCCCCCGTGCCGTAGTTTGGGCACCCCTGTGATAGAGGGTTGTCCAATTCTCAATTAGGCAATTTTATTATGTGGTATACTGCTGATAGGACTGTGGTAACTTAATGGTTAAGATGCTGAACTTGACAACTGGAAGGTCAGCAGGTTAGCAGTTTGAGACCCGAGTGCTGCATGATGGAGTGAGCTCCTGTCTCTGTCCCAGCTCCTGCCACCCTAGCAGTTTGAAAGCAAGAAATTTCAAGTAGATAAATAGGATGAGAAGGTAAACAGCGTTCCGTGCACTCTGGTGTCTAGTCATGTCTGCCACATGACCACAGAAACGTCTGCAAGCACAGACAGTGCTGGCTCTTTGGCTATAAACAGAGATGAGCACTGAATCCTAGCATCAGATACGACTGACTTTTGAGCAAGGGTGACCTTTACTTATACTGCTGATGGATAGAGAGGTTCTACATGTGCCATATTTAATTAATCAAAATGGAGGCTTTGCTTTTAGTGGGTTTAACATGGTCACTGCGTTTCTTTGCTTCCTGAGTAGGGATGAAGAAATTCTGGGAATGTATCCTTCAAAGCCAGGTGCAGCTTTTTGTCCCTTTGGAATTCATAGAAATTTCATTCTGTAGGAAGGGAAGTGTGGAAGATGGACATTGACATGTGCTATCTTAATGGTTGGGAGACAGGAAGAAGTGGAATGAAGGATGAAAAATGGGTTTGGTTATCTTAGAATGTTCTAGGACTGTGATGACGAACCTTGGCACTCCAGATGTTCTTGGACTTCAATTCCCAGAAGCCCCTGTGAATCCACACGAATGGGTTTACTGCGATTCATCCAACCCACGCCGCCCTCATCACTCCTGGAAGTGGAAGTAAAACGCGCCGCCCCTACAGAGGAAGGGTTAACCCAGAAGAGTCTTAACTGTACAGGTGTGTTTTACTTCCGCTTCCAGGAGTGACGAGGGTGGCGTGGGCCAGATGAATTGCAGTAAGCACATTTGTGTGAATTCATGGGGGCTTCTGAAAATTGAAGTCCAAGAACATCTGGAGTGCCAAGGTTTGCCGTCACGGTTCTAGGAGAAACACCATGATTATGAGTATGCATGTTCCAATAGCAGGTGGCGACAGGAGATACCAATGCTTGCTTGTGAGTAGAAACAGTATAAAGATGTACAGTACTCTTGATTTTATTAGCTGGCTATGCCAGGACCTGTAGATATGTCTTTCTTATTTTATCCAGGGAAAGGGGAAATGTAAAATGTAAAAATGTTCCTTTTCTATTTTTGTATCTATTTTTTGTGATCCTGAACTTTGTGATCCCCTTCAAACAAAATATGATCACCAAAGATGTACTTTTGATATAGAGCATAAATTGGTAGGAGATTTCCAGTTCTTTTATTTCTTTATTGGCAACACTGCATATTGCTGCCTAATTTACACATTGCTAATTCCTACCTGATCTGGCTGATTTGTCAGCATAAACATTCGGTGGTTGAAACCTATCATAGATTTCTCTAGCCTGGAGCAGAACCACAGGTACTCTGAAGAAGCAAAAAGCTTTATGCTGGCTTCCTGAATGGATGCAGGTCTCTGTCAGGTGGGATGAGTCCTACAGTAGTGGGATAATGGGCTTTGTTATCTTCACACCATGCAATGGTCTACCAAGGGCCAACCGGACTGAGTTTGCCATGTGGGAGATTGGCTTAGTCATGGTGAACCTTGGATTCATTGGCTTGGATTGGCTTAGTCATGGCAAACCTTGGCACTCCAGGTGTTCTTGAACGTCAGTTCCCAGAAGTCCTGATCAGCAGGAGTACTGACTTGGGCTTCTGGGAGTTGAAGTTCAAGAACATCTGGAGTGCCAAGGTTCGCAATCAACCCTTCAGCGCTGCATTTTTCTGTAGGAAAAGGAGAACAATTCTCCAGGTCACCAGATCTCTTATTCATCTCTTTTCATTCTCCTGTTTGCATAATTTTCTCCAAGATGGAACTTGTGGCTTTTCTTTAGTGGGGAGGAAGGGCGGCTGGAAAGCTTTACGCAGACTCATTTTTTAAATGAAATCAATCCTTGCGTACCACTTTTTCCGTCCAGGAGTCCAAGCCAAGCCGGGGGCGAAATGAACTACCGTACCTTCTTCCTTCACCCACACATGATAACTCAAGTTTTTTCAGGTGCAGCCGAGATGTTCTGCTCTCTGGCTAAAAGATGGAAACATTCAAGATGGATTTAGAGTTCTGTTAGATCGGGTGGGCCACATCTGGCCTCCCCCAACTAGGGCCATGATGGTGAACCTTGGCACTCCAGGTGTTCTTGAATTTCAATCCGTGAAAGCCCAAGTCTCTGTGAATCCACACGTAGGTGTAACAGCATTTATGCCAGCCTGGAGTTTGATCTGGCGCTAAGAGCAACAACTCAGTCTGGTTACATTTTTTTGTCGTATTTTCTTTCCAGTCCAATGAAAGAAATATGTCATCTAAAAATATTTTAAAATTAAACGAGAGCATACGATCTTGATCCATATGTGCCTATGTTTCTTAAAGTCCTCCAGTTCAATCAAAAGCCAGCAATAACAACCTTCCCCCAGACATAATATTTGAGGTAGCAAGGAGAAAAATAGGATCCCTTGTGTCTCTCAACAAGACATCTTGGGTTAGAAACTTGGATTTTACTCAAGAGGATACAGGTGTTTAAAGTTTACGGAAAGAAGGACCACCCTTTAGGAAAATATTTTCCTGCCAAGGATCATCTGGCTGCAGCTAGACGAGGGAAGTTGTATAACATCTGGACCAGGGACCCCCACTTTTGCTTCTAGATTCCTTTGAGACCCTTCCTTAAGTTTAGCCCCTGGACATATCTTAGGGCAGGGGTGCCCAAACTACAGCCTGTGGGCCAGATCTGGCCCCAACACCAATTTATCCATCCCATGCTGCCCTTGTCACTTCTAAGAGTGGCAAGGGCAGTATGGGCCAGTTGAATTGGTATCAGGGCCAGATCCGGCCCATAGGCTGTAGTTTGGGCACCCCTGGTTTAAGCAGAGAAAATGGCAGCCTAAAAATCTATCTCATCCTGTTGCAAGACAGATTGCAAGGCACGTCTTACTTCTGCTTCCTTGGGAGGAACCATGTGACCGGCCCACTGAACCATGTGACCAGCCCGCGGCCCAAAACGTTTGTGCACCCCTGTTCTTAGGGGATGTTTCTTAGGTGTGGCTTGTTTGGCAATCTTTTCAATAGGATAATAGGTTGCTATTATTAACAGTATACTTTTAGTAGTGTATCTTTCTTTTAAAAACAACAACATAACAACCTCATCAGAGGAGTTGGCAGCCAGTCAAAGCTCAGGAACTGAATCACCCCTTGCCCCCATCCCTCAAAACCCGGTAGCTTTTAAATTTAAGTTCACATTGGTGGTTTAGTTTTATCTCTGATATCTTTATATCTATGCAACATTCTTCTTCTTCTTCTTCTTCTTCTTCTTCTTCTTCTTCTTCTTCTTCTTCTTCTTCTTCTTCTTCTTCTTCTTCTTCTTCTTCTTCTTCTTCTTCTTCTTCTTCTTCTTCTTCTTCTTCTTCTTCTTCTTCTTCAGTGGGAGCCCGAGGAAATCCATACTCTGCAAAGTGTTGTGTTTTTTGCTCTGCCTGGTTCTGTAACAATCCTGTAATTCATGAAAACTTCCAACTTGCACGGCCAGCTGACGTAACCCACCCAGTTATTTGAACTATAACCTCATCCTAGGTAGTATTTTTGCAAATGTTTACACTGTTAGCATTCACCTTTTGTTTGTCCTTCGTGGAAGAAAAAAATCAAATAGACTTTTGAAAGTATTTGTAAGCTTTCTCAATTGATGCAACAGCTATTTATCACTGTTCCTTCTGTTTTTGAATTGTTTTGACATTATCTGTATATTTTGTGTACTATTTGAGTCACTATTAGGGGACAAGTGGGATACAAATAAGCTTTCTTCTCCCCCTCCTTCTCCCTCCCTTTCATCCTACACCTTTGGTTGCAGGGCCGTAGCCAGGATTCTAGATGTGGGTGCGTGGGTGAATATTTTTTCAGGATGGGCAACAATGTCATGTATATATGTCATATATATATAAGTAGCCAGGAGTTTGAGGGTGGGCAAACTGCTAACTCAGGGTGGGTGATGCAAACCCTGGACACCCCCTGGCTACGGCCCTGTTTGGGTGTTGAGGGAGATACTGTACCAGGATCTTGCTCTGACACTTCTAGCAGCCTACACTGGTGTTATTTCCTGTTCTTGCAATATGTCTTCGATGTTATCTCTCTACCTTCCCCATGGTCTGCATCATGGTCTGTGTCCTTCTTTTCTTTCCACATATGTTGCCTTGAAAAGTACAGAATCCCAAGACATTCTCTCCAAATGACCAAACCACATTATTGGTTGTCTCTGTATATATTTTAAATTTGGTTCTATTCTAATTGTTTTCCATATAATCTCATTCCTGATTTCATCCCTTCTAGTCACTCCACAAGCCTTCCTCAGACATCTCATATCTGTGGTGACCAACTTTCATTGCTGTTTTGTTGTAAGTTTCCATGTTTAGCACTAGTAACATAAGATGGGAATGATTATGCTTTTTATGAGGTATTTCTTTGTGCTGGTCTAAAAATGAGTGAAAAATAAATATATACATAATTGGTAATTACATGAAAACCTCACATTTGGTTTAGCTGCCACTCTGTACTGCAGCTTGAAATCAGTGAGAAAGTGAATAGCCTTCCAGTAGTCAATGAGTCCGTGCTTTCTGCCCTGGTACCTCATTCTCACTGTTTTAGCCCTTTTGTGGTTGTGGTTCTGGTTGTTGGGGGTGGGGGATGTGCCATTCAGATGTTCCTTCTACCAGTGAGCACATGAAGGTACAATTCTGGTCATAATAACAATGCATGACTCCAGGTTTGTTTCAATCATGCCTTCATTTCCCCATTGTTATGTTTTGGCTTCTCAACGGGATCAGTATTTCCTCAGCCTGCATGAACATTTGCACACATTTTCCCTTCCAGAACATATGTTTACACAATTACTTAAAATGCCCATGTTCTACACACTTTCAAATTTACTCTTTCTTTCTTTTGCGCATTGCATTGCAATGCAAGTCTGGAAACAGAAAAGAAGGATATCTGAGATTAAACAAAACAGAACAACAACAAAAAAGACAACAAAGTGTTGTGGCACCTTAAAGACTGACTCCTGTATTTATATGTGAGCTTTCATGGACCAAGTCCACTTCATCAGAAAAGGAGCAGAGCCACAGCCCACAAAAATGCCCTGTGGAATGAAAATTGAGAAATTAAAGACATGCCCCATGACAGAAGAAAGTCTATGTGGACTCAACTAATAGCAGTTAATTACTATGTAGCCATGATGGCAGACCTTGGCACCCCAGGTGTTCTTGAACTTCAATTCCCAGAAGTCCAAGGCTCTGTGAATCCACCCGAACTGTGTACGCGCAGTAAACCCATTCAGGTGTGTTACCTGAATTTCAGACTCCATGCCTCAGAGCTACAAGCATCCAGGCCAAGGGGTAAATAAATTATTTTGTTGTAATATTAAAGAACCATTTCACAGGCGGAAGCTTTAAAAATGAGCCACAGACAAATTGGTTGATACAAATTAAAGAAGTTTACCTAGACATCAAATAAGGAAACAATAACAATACAGACATCCCCCCCCCCCCCGGGCGCCATTTCCCAACAAGGCAAAGGGCCTGTGGTTTTGACCTAACCCTCGGCAGATGGAAAGCCAGGAATGAGGTGAGGGGCTTTCTTCAGAGTTCAATTTTATAATGTTTCATGTGGCCATCCGGCCAAGCAAACTAACTACAGAAGATTATTACAGGCAAATGTTACAGTTTAGGTACACAAAAGGGAAGCTCATGGCTTATTCAAAGAGGATAAATACACAGATTAAAAAGATTCAAATCAATTCAATTCAATTCTTCGACTTGTATGCCGCCCCACTCAGAGTGTGACTCTGGGCGGCTAACAAAAAGCAAAATATTGCAGTTACAAAATATCACAATTACAATATCACAATTACAATTATAAAGTAATTACCAAAACATTTCAAAAGCAAAACTCAGAAATACATTACAAACTCAGTCCGAACTACTCTGTCCGTTACCCTCCAGGCTGAGTCAGCTGAGGGGAAGAGTCTGGTGACAGTGGTGGGCAGCGGTGGCACAAAAGCAACAAAATGTTTTTACAAGTACTAACAATACAGTAACAAGTCACCCTCTTTTAATTAAGCATCCCAGCCTTCAGAGATTGTAAAGACTGGCCTCTTGACCTCTTGCAGACACATTGATATGTAAGCTGGCATTTCCTCTCTACCAGCTTTATTTGAGATTCAAAGCTGGTATTCCCTGTGGCAATGTATGGTTGTGAGAGCTGGATCATTAGGAAAGCTGAACGCAGAAGAATAGATGCCTTTGAGATGTGGTGTTAGAGGAGAGTTTTGAGAGTCCCCTGGACAGCGAGGAGAACAAATACGGTAGGTCAATCTTAGAAGAAATCAACCCTGACTGCTCCCTTGAAGGTCAAATAGTAAAGATGAAGCTAAAGTACTTTGGACATCAAATGAGAAGAGTGGATTCACTTGAGAAAGCCTTGATGCTGGGAATGGTGGAGGGCAAAAGAAGAAGGGGGCGGCCAAAATGAGATGGCTAGATGGTATTATAGACACAATGGGCACAAAGCTGAGCGAGTTGAGGAGGATGGTGGAGGACAGAAGTGCCTGGCGGACAGTGATCCATGGGGTCGCAGAGGGCCAGAATTGTGCAACTGAACAACAACAAAAAGCTTTATTTGACTTCTGCATCTGTCTGATAGTATTGGCTGCAAAGGCTAGTTGAAAACAAAAGTCCTTCGATAATGATTCCCTGAGGGCACAGGGTGTTTTCCCTCAGGAATCCTTTAAGATGAATATTTTAATACTGTATTGTGCTCCTTCACAGCTCTGCATTGCTTTAATAACAGAGCTGTCCTTTAGCTATAATACTCAATTTAACTGTTTCTTGGAATGAGGAGACATAAAATAACACCAATATTAATATCATAGTCAGACAGAAACAGATGCTAATCCATAGACATTACCTATACATTCCACTGAAAGATTCAAAGAACTTTATTTAAAAATAAAGACTATAACTTAAACTAAAGGGTGAATTTCAAAATATTATGTAACAGGTGGATTCACAGAGACTTGGGCTTCTGGGAATTGAAGTTCAAGAACACCTGAAGTGCCATCACGGCTACACAGCCCTTGGCCCCAGTCTGTGCAGTCTACATTTTGCCTTTTGTCTCCTAATCTCAGCCCATGACCCCATTTACCAGAGATCAACTGGACCACGAGGAGCAAACCACTTGTAATGGTGAAATTACATCACCAAAGTGCCATTTTGCCGCTGCAGCTGAATGGATGGGTATAAGCCACATGTACAGGCAGTTAATTTAGGACATATGGCTTGTGGAGATCAAAACTGCTGACTCTCACTCACTCCTCAAATCTAAGGCCACCCAGATGAGCCCTGGTTTATTTATTTTAAGGCCATTTGGCACTTCCATGAAGGAGATTCCTTCCACCTCAGAGGGAAGTGGTTTCAGCAGGCATTTTCATTTCATTTCTCCACTGAATCATTTGTCAAATCTCAGCCTTTCATCTCCCAAGGAGCTCAGTTTTGGAGTTTGTCCATCTTCTAAATATTCCCGTTCTTTTGAGGTCTCTATGGGAGTAACATGTATTCCTTGGGCTGCACATGGCCCTCTCAGGGCATCACCTTTGGCCCTTTGGTTCTCCTGGGTCCCCATTCTAGGAAGGGACAACTCTACCATGTTTTGAGACACCCTCATCTGTAAAACCTAAGATCATGGCATCCATCCCCATCCATCACTCCCTGGCAAATAGAAGAGGAAGAAAGGGAAGCAGTGACAGACTCAACCTTCTTGGGATCTAAGATCACTGCAGCCATGACATAAAAATACACTTACTCCTTTGGGAGGCAAGCAATGGCAAACTGAGGCAGCATAATATAATAATTTTGTGTCAGAAATTATTCTGGGTTGAAAGGATTTTTGCTGGAGGAACTCCACCCAGGGGATGCCTGAATGAGGCTCTTTTCATGTCTCCAAGATCTTTTCCCACCAAAGTGGTCCCTATTTATCTGATTGCAATTTCTTGCTTTCACTCTGCTAGATTGGCAGGAACTGGGACAGAGACAGGTGCTGAAATTGTCATGCAGTACCCGGGTCTCGAACTGCTGACTTCCCAGCCTTCCAGCTTACAAAGCAAGCTTTATAACCACTGAGCCACCACAGCCCCAGTAGGCAGCATAATAAAAAGAAGAGAGATCATCCTGCCAACAAAAGTCAGCATAGTTAAAGCCATGGTCTTCCCAGTAGTCATGTATGGCTGTGAGAGCTGGACCTTAAGGAAGGCTGAGCAGCACAGAAGAATAGACGCCTTTGAATGGTGGGGCTGGAGAAGATTTTTGAGAGTCCCCTGGACTGCAAGGAGCTCAAACTAGTCCATCCCAAAGGAAATAAACCCTGACTGCTCCTGAAGCTGAAGCTCAAGTACTTTGGCCACCAAATGAAATGAGGGAACTCACTGGAGAAGGCCCTGATGCTAGGAAAGACCGAAGGCAAAAGGGGAAGAAGGGAGTGGCAGAGGGTGAGATGGTTAGATAGCATCGTTGACACCGAGGGCGTAGATGTGTGTGGGCTATGGAGGATGGCAGAGGACAGAGGAGTCTGGCGTGTGGTGGTCCATGGGGTTGCAAAGGGTCAGACGCGACTGTGCGACTGAACAACAAAACATCACCACATACTCTTTTAAAACTATTTTAAAACCCATTTTCCACACTGGAAGGCACAAAGTGGCTCCCACTTCATTTTGCACAAAATAAAATAAATATTTTGGGATGGCGAAGCCCTTCATGTGATCACAGACATGCATGTGTAATGCCTGGACCTTAGCCTCTTGGGAAATTCTACCCCGTGGAAAACAAGCATCTTTCTGATTCCC
This sequence comes from Furcifer pardalis, assembly GCA_030440675.1. Classification (NCBI taxonomy): domain Eukaryota; kingdom Metazoa; phylum Chordata; class Lepidosauria; order Squamata; family Chamaeleonidae; genus Furcifer; species Furcifer pardalis. The sequence continues at coordinate 291,694,264 of CP126890.1, forward strand.
AGACCTGAAGACTGTCTGCTAATCATGGTCCACCATGAAACCCAGCAGTTTCATATAGATGTTAAGCACAGTCTTTCACTGCCTTCTGAAATGGGCCAGCAAAGATCAGAAGCAGCAAACGGGGGGGGGGGGGGGAGAGAGAGAAGAGGGCAACTTCCCTTGTAATGCCCAAAACAAGCTTTCTGCCCTCCTGGGGGCCAGGTAGGACAATCTTTGCTGCTCTTATAGATCAATTCCTGGCACAGCTCCGTTCCTATCTTTTGCAGCCAGCTGTCTCAAGGACGACGCCAGAGGCTGCACAAATACTAAACAGGGCCGGCTGGCAGCCGATGGGTCATTGCTCACCACACTCTCATAGCCTGGTGCTTTAGAGACAAGCTGCTTTCTTCCCCAGGGCATCACACTCACTACCATTTGCCTTTGATGTCTGGAATCACTGGAGCAATGATGCTTTTGAGTATGTGCTGCCTGCCTCCTTCGCCAACATCTGGTAACCACTACTAGCCCTTTCTTGGTGTGGGGCAGTGATGTGAACCTTGGCACTCCAGGTGTTCTTGGACTTTAATTCCCAGAAGCCTATGTCTCTGTGAATCCACACAAATGGGTTTACTACGGCACTCCAGGTGTTCTTGGACTTCAATTTCCAAAAGCCCAAGTCTCTGTGAATCCATGCGAATGGGTTTACTGTGCGTACGTGCAGTAAAGTCAATTTGTGTGGATTCACAGAGACTTGGGCTTCTGGGAACTGAAGTCCAAGAACACCTGGAGTGCCAAAGTTTGCCATCACAGGTCTGGGGTAATGGCTGGTAAATCTTCCATCCCTGCTGAGAGAGCAGAGGCCTTGTGGCCACATTTGGTCTCCAACCCCCAAGGAGCCACAGAGGTCCATGCAAGGAAAATCCAGTTGCCCAAGAGAGCAAAAATACCAGATATTGGCTCAAAGGGTCACGAAACTTTGCATGTTCCAAAGCTTGGCAAAGTCCCAGTGGAAATAGTGTCTGGGGGATTCTGGGAACTGTAGTCTTAAGAAACAATGTTGCTAAATTCTGAGATTTTTCACATGGTTGCAAAGGATTCTGGGCTGAAGGACCTGAACAGGCATTATCTGTTTTTAAAAAAGGTATTCTGTTTATACCAGTCCCCTGTCATTCCATGGAAAGCCTTGACTCAAGTAGCAACTGCACACACCCTCCTTCAAATGGAAGGAGACACCCCCTCAAATTAAGGGAAATTCCCCCGACCTGAGACAGATTGTTCCCTATCAGTGTGACCTCCATCTTATCCAGATTCAGTTTCAGCCTAATTCTCCTCCATCTCCTCCATAACTGACCTTAGGCAAATATCCATGGTCTGGATGGCATCATCTGCTGATGTGGAAAAGGATAGAGTTGTATATCATCAGCATACTGATGAAAGCACACTCCAAATCTCCTGATGACTTCTCCCAATGGCCTTATATAGATGTTGAACAGCATTGGAGAGATAGCCACACCCTGGGGTACCCGATGTTTTTTGTACCCAGGGGTCTCACAGTTCCTTCCCTGGACATGACCCTCAAGAAAGGACCAGAGCCACCTCAAGGCTTGGCCATCAGTCCCCAACCCTTGAGAGTCTATGCAAGAGGACACCATGGTTGATGCTATCAAAGGCCACTGAGATGTCTAAGTAAGAGGACCAATCATGAGGAATTACCACAGCCAGCCTCCTTTGAAAGGTCATCCAGCAGCATGACCGAGACTGTCTCAGTCCCATGTTGTGGCCTGAAGCCAGACCAAAGTGGATCAAAGCATTAAGTCCTCTTCAGGAATAACTTCCACTGATCTGCTGTCACTCTCTTCAGAAAAGCTATACTGGAGACAGGTTAGTAGTCATTAAAATTGTCTGCTGCCAAACTGGGCTTCTTGAGGACAGGTCGTGTTAGATATTTGAAAGTCCTAGCGGCGGGAAAATCGCCGCTACCCATTGGTCAGTGGGCGGGGTCAAGCAGGGTATTTAATCCCCTGCTGACCCAGCCGTTGTTGTTGTTGTCTGTGCTAACCACAATAAACAGACGTGTTGTTGGTTCACCCTTAATGGCTTCCGTGTCCTCACTCCCGCGCCCTGATCTCCGGATCTAACACTGGCGACGAGGATGGGATCTTGAGGAACGGACCAGAACCATCACACACATCAGAGCCACCACTTCCGAAGGCACCTCGCCATGGCTACTTATGTCCCACCGACACCCTTCCAGCCGAAAGACGAACGATGGAAGAGCTATATGGACCGGTTTGAATTCTCCCTGCTAGCTGCGGAGCTGGGGGAGATCGCACCGGAGCGGAAGAAGGCGTTCTTCCTTACTCACTGCGGGGCCAAGGTCTACAAAGTGGCCCAGTCCCTGGTAGACCCCACACCAATTCTGGATGTCTCATGGGAAGCCCTACAGTTGGCCCTAAAGAACCACTACGCGCCAGAGCCCTCGAAGTTCGTGTTCCGGATTCAATTCCGGGACCGATATCAGATGCCGGGGGAACCCATCGGCGAGTACGTGGCCGCCCTGAGAGCAGCAACCATCCCGGCCGTCTTCGGGCCATTTCTAGAGGACTCTCTGACCGAGCAGCTCATCAGAGGAGTCCGCGACAATAAGCTCCGGAAGAGACTATTGGCCCGGAGAGACCTGACCCTGGTCGGGGCCATCGAAGAGGCCAGAGCCTTCGAGCTCTCGACGTCGGCCGCAACCTCCATCAACCGGTCCCCGTCGGTGCATCGCCAAGCCTCCGCTCACCATCAGGACATCGTTCCCGACGAGGACGAAGAAGAAGAAGCAGAGGTGTGTGCGACCGACGGGGGAAACTCGGGCAGGAGCAACCAGCGTTGCGCCAGCTGTGGAGGGCCACACCAGCGGGCGCATTGCAGATTCAGGGAGGCCATCTGCCGCTACTGCGACAAGCGGGGACACATCGGGAAGGTCTGCAGGGCAAGACAAGCGGAGAACCAAGCTGACCGGCAGATTCAAAAGTTCCCGCCGGGCAAGATGGCCGCCAACCAGAGGACGAATCAAAGGCGCCAGGGGCGAAACAGCGGCAAATTCGAAGATGCCGAGACACACACGCTCACGATAAGCCACACCGCCACACAGAAGGGGGAGAAATACTACGCCACAGTCACGATCGACGGGGCTGAGTGTCCAATGGAGGTCGACTCTGGGGCCGCCATTTCCATCGTCCCGTGGAGGTGGATGAAGAAGACATTCCCGTCTCTAAAGGAATCAGATCTCCAGGCCCAGCGGATCCGGATCAAGGACTGCCAAGGCAAGTTCCTCCCCGTCGCGGGACAGAAGTACGTCCGAGTCACGTACAGCCCGAAGGAAGAAAGCCTACCACTGACCATCGTCCACGGGGACATCCCAACGCTACTGGGCACCAACTGGTTCCCCGCCTTGGGGCTGTCCATCGCGGGCATCCACTCCACCGCGACTGACCAACCCGGGGACGCCTCACTGAGGGACGACCTGATGGCCGAATTCCAGGACGTTTTCGGGGAAGGCTTGGGCAGGTATGTGGGGTCCCCTATATCATTTGCGCTCAACCCGGGCGTTGCTCCCATCCGCCTTAAAGCCCGGAGAGTTCCACTAGCGCTCAAGCCCAGGGTTGAGAAGGAACTCGATAAACTGGTCGCCCAGGGAATCCTTGTTCCCGTCGACCACGCTAAGTGGGAGACTCCCATAGTGACCCCCATCAAACCGGACGGGTCAGTGCGCATCTGTGCAGATTACAAATGTACAATCAACAAGGCTTTAGAGCCGAGCGCGTACCCGGTCCCGGTCATTGACCACCTGCTCCATTCTCTGGGCCCTGGCAAAATCTTTGCCAAGCTCGACCTGGCCCAAGCCTACCAACAGCTTCCGGTGGATGATGCCACGGCCGAAGCCCAGACTATTGTCACGCACCGGGGGGCATTCAAGTGCACAAGGCTGCAGTTTGGGGTCAGCATAGCCCCAGGGCTATTTCAGAGCACAATGGAGAGGCTTCTCCAAGGACTCCTGGGGGTGGTGCCCTATTTCGATGATGTCCTGATAATCGCCGGGGATTCCGGCCAACTCAAAGACAGGGTTGCCGCCGTCCTGGCCAAATTCAGGGCCGCGGGGCTCAGGGTGAAGCGGGACAAGTGTCTGTTGGGGGTCCCCTCTGTGGAGTTTTTGGGGTTCCGCATCGATGCCAAGGGCATCCACCCCACGAGGGGCAAGGTGGAAGCGATCCAGAACGCCCCGGCCCCCAAGAACAAGCAGGAGCTACAGGCGTTCCTGGGGCTCCTGAACTTTTACGCAGCCTTCCTAAAAGGGAAGGCCACGGCGGCTGAACCCCTGCACAGACTGTTAGCGGCCAAGGCAGAGTGGGTGTGGGGGCCCGAGCAAAAGTCGGCTTTTGCGGCTGTAAAAAATCTCCTCTCGCAGGACAGTTTTCTGATACAATACAACGCGACCCTGCCACTGGTCCTCGCCTGCGACGCGTCTCCCTACGGCGTCGGCGCAGTCCTGGCCCACCGACTCCCCAATGGTCTCGAGGCGCCCATCGCCTACTATTCCAGGACCATGTCGTCAACGGAGCGAAACTACGGCCAGATCGACAAGGAGGCGCTGGCGGCAGTGGCAGGGGTAAGAAAATTTCATGACTACTTGTATGGCCGGGACTTCGAACTTGTGACTGATCATAAGCCCCTGTTGGGACTCTTGGCCGGCGACCGGCCCACACCCTCTGCCTTGTCCCCCCGGATGCAAAGGTGGGCCATTTTCCTCTCCGGGTATTCGTATACCTTGGTCTACCGGCCTGGAAAGCACATGGGCAACGCGGACGCGTTGAGCAGGTGCCCCCTCCCGACCCTGGACGGCGCGGAAAAGGGGGAGGCATCAGTTCTTGCCCTGGACATCCTGGACTCTGCCCCCACCACGTCGACCGAGGTCGCCAGGGCGACGGCGAGGGACGCCGAGCTCCGAACCGTCGCCAGCTGGGTGCAACGGGGCTGGCCGGACAAGGGGGAAGGGGAGTTTAAGGTATTTTGTGATAAAAAAGACGAAATGTGCTGTGTGGGGGGGTTGTTTGCTGTGGGGGGACCGGGTAGTGGTCCCCAGAAAACTCCGTCCCAAGGTCCTAGAAACTTTGCATGCCAGCCACCCGGGAATAGTAAAGATGAAGGGGCTAGCCCGAAGTTACGTATGGTGGCCGGGTATTGACAAAGACATAGAGTCGTGGGTGGCCCAATGCACGCCCTGCCAATCATCACGGCCCAATCCACCAGCAGCCCCGGTTAGAGAATGGGAACAGCCCACGGGCCCATGGCAGAGGATCCACATTGACCTCGCCGGCCCCTTCCACGGCCAAACATTCCTGATTGCAGTGGATGCATACTCGAAATGGTTGGAGATCCGACTCCTGAGTAGCACCACAGCCAGAGCAATCATCAAGGAACTCAGACAACTTTTTGCAACGCACGGCATTCCAGACACCCTAGTTTCCGATAACGGGCCCCAGTTCACAGCCACTGAGTTCGAACAGTACCTGGCATCCTTAGGTACCAGGCACGCTCTCACCTCCCCGTTCAGGGCACAAGGGAATGGGCAGGCCGAGAGGTTCGTGCGAAGCGCTAAGGAGGCCCTGGAAAGGCTGGGACCAGGGGACTGGCAGGAGCGCATAGACACGTTCCTGTTAGCACACAATCTGCCCTGTGCTGCCACGGGAAGGGCCCCCGCGGAGTTGCTCATGGGCAGGAGACTCCGCTGTCAGCTGGATCGGTTACACCCCAGGTACTCCCCAGACAAGTTTAAGGGGGACCAGCCACAGGGCCGGACGCTGGCCATCGACTCACCCATCTTCGCCAGAAACTACGCGTCCGGCCCACCGTGGGAAGAGGGAACCGTCAGCGAAATGCTGGGTCCCTACACTTACAAGGTTCGCCTCGCTGATGGTCGAACATGGAAACGCCATGTCGACCAACTCAGGAGGCGAACGAGTCCCGACACGGATAGCTACCTCCCCCGGGGAGTGCAGACCGGCGTTGAGCCAGTCATGCACCCGATGGACGAACCGGTAACCGACCCGATTCGGCCAGAGGACAGCCCCATTCGAATAGCGCCATCACCAGTCACCGTACCGTGTGGAGCAGGCTCACCCCCGGTCACCGCGGAACCTGACGCTCGTGTTCCGGAGCAGCTCCCGGCCCAGCCAGGGCAGAGCGAGAGCGACAGGTCCACTCTGCCCGATGTCCCAGTGCTGACTGAACTGCGCAGGTCTGATCGGGTAAGAACACGCCCCCGTCATCTGGAAGATTATGTATGCAAATAGGGAACTGATGCATTCTGGGGGGAAGGGGTGTTAGATATTTGAAAGTCCTAGCGGCGGGAAAATCGCCGCTACCCATTGGTCAGTGGGCGGGGTCAAGCAGGGTATTTAATCCCCTGCTGACCCAGCCGTTGTTGTTGTTGTCTATGCTAACCACAATAAACAGACGTGTTGTTGGTTCACCCTTAATGGCTTCCATGTCCTCACTCCCGCGCCCTGATCTCCGGATCTAACAGGTCGCATGACGTTCTCCTTCAATCAGATGGGCATAGATCTAGTGAAGAAGTGGTGGCCCTGCAGCCAGAGAGCATCCCTGAGGTTTCCCAGATGTTACCGGCTATAACTGACCCAAGAAACATGGACCAGATGATACATTAGGCATCTCCACCCACTTTCAGGGTTTTCTAAGTAGAGAGTACTCAGAAGTGGGCTACCCTTCTTTTCTTCTGGGACCATCCAGACTCTGGCAAATTGGCCAATGCCAACACAGGCTGACTCTTCTGGAATGCAAAGTGGGGAACTCAACTCCCTACATCCAGAACCCAATGCCTAACTCGCAGCAAGCCCAGAGGAGCGTTTAGTCCACTATTTGAAGCTCTGTCGATTCGCTGCATCCAGATTCACTTTACTGTTGATCGCTCCAAACCCTCACCATCTTTGAATTATTTTTTAGAATTCCCTTTGAGCACATTTCTTTTTACAACACTGCAAAATACATCACCCTGCAGCCTGTTGTGGTTATTATTTGGTTCTTGCATGATTCTGCGCGCCATATTAACTCTGTGACAGTCCTGGGACACCAACAGTGAGGTGAAATCCAATGGACAATGGAGTTCTGTGATGAAAAAACCTGTTTTTCATGCCCTTTTCATGCCACTGTTATCAATCTAGTGCAATTTTAAAGGCCTGTTCTGGACAGGAAAGTCTTATTTGCAGACTATCACTCAAGCTTCCACTACTTCTGATCTTGCACAATTCCATATAAGACCTGAAAGCAATGCCAGTTTCCATTTTTACTCCGCTGTGATTTCAGCACCCATTTCCCCACCTTGCCAAGAGCCATCAGGTGGCACAAAAAGACATGTGTTTTTGCAATGTTAGTTTGGTGTTAGATGTCCAGTTAAGATTAGGTGGCGCCGTGGTTGCTTTACCTGTTTACGCCAGGCAAGGGAAAGGCCAGGGTCTTATTCTAGCTGACCAAATCCTCAGATTTTACTATTTATTCATTTTTCAATTGAGCCATGGATGCTATGCCTTCAATACCTCCATCAGGCTTCCACATGGAAGATCAGTTTACCGCCCAAAGACCAGTCACAAAATAAAAACAAAGTGATTTCCAACATGCTGAGTCAGGCAAGCTCACACCTCTTAAAAGGAGTTTTGCTTCTAATCCCAGGCTAACTGTGTTGACTCATTTGTGTCTTCTTCTCTAATGGGATGACTAAAATTCCCTTGTGAAATATTATTAGTATCAGCCAATACTTCTTCTTTTCTCCTGTTCCTCCTCCTCCTCTCTTCTTCACTTCCTCTTATACCCCATTGGGTGTCAAGGGAGATGCAAGATTTTTGTCCTGGCACTTCTCGTGGCCTCCACCAGTGTTATTTGGTGTCATTCTCATGTCTCTTTGATGTTCTCTCTCCACCTTATTCTTCTTCCAGATCTGCCTGGTGCTTTTTCTCCTCCTCTTTCCACAGAGGATGCTTTGTATGGTATGGAATCCCAAGACCTTCTCTCCAAATGGACAAACCACTGTTTCCTGTCCCAGCCTCTGCCTCTCAGCATTCCCTCCATGCTCTCAACTGAGGGTCTCGAGGGGTCCGACATGTCTACTTTGAAAAAATTAGAGTGTCAATCTCCTGAATACTCAAATACTACTATTAATAATACTGTAATTAGCAAAGATGTGCTTGTTCACTTGGGATTTCTCTGTTTTATTGGAGGTATTACAAAAGCAAGAGATTACAGTGATTTAGTGGTTAAGACACTGAACATGACTGGAAGGTCGGCTGGTCAGCAGTTTAAGACCCAAGTGCTGCCTGATGGAGTGAGCACCTGTCTCTGTCCCTGTCCCTGCCAACCTACCAGTTTGAAAGCAAGAAATTGCAACTTTAAAATGCTGTTAGCATTAAAAAGGAACCACACACAGCATAGGTTCCAGTGGCAGAGGCAGAAGCAAGGGCAGTGGGCCATATGAAATGGCACTGTGGGCCAGATCTGGCCCATGGAGCGTAGGTTGAGAACCCCTGTATTAGACAACTAGGACATGAATAATGGCCCCCTGGAACGCTGCCCAAGGGTTCTCCCTTGCTCTTTTTCTGGGGCGGCTGTTCTGCTTTACATCTGACTTTGACTGCAAAGAAGAATAAAGGGTTAATGGAGGGTGGAGGGGGAGCCAGATGTTGAATAGAGATTTAGCAAAGAGATGCTGCCATCTAGAGGTCAGGTACATAATCCTTTCCAGGGTTTCCTAGGTAGGAAATACTGTGTACACAGATATACCATCCTCTCCCTCTCTCTAGAGCGAGCTTTTGGGGTTCCATACCACACAAGGTGACTGCAGTGGCTTAGTGGTTAAGATGCTGAACTTGATGACTGGAAGGTCAGCAGGCCAGCAGTTTGAGACACGAGTGCTGCATGATGGAGTGAGCTCCCGTCTCTGTCCCAGCTCATGTCAACCTTGCAGTTTGAAAACAAGAAATTGTAAGTAGATAAATGGGCACAGAGCTGAGCGGGTTGAGGAGGATGGTAGAGGACAGAGGTGCCTGGCAAGCAATGGTCCATGGGGTCACAAAGGGTAGGAATCGACTGTGCGACTAAACAACAAAAATAGGTGCCACTTCAGTGGGGAAGGTAACAGCACTAATCATGCCTGCCATGTGTCCACGGAAATGTCTGCAGATGTAGACAGCACTGGCTGTTTGGCTATAATAAGAGATGAGCACTGAACTCTAGAGTTGGATACAGCTGCCTTTAGAGCAAGTCAGACCTTTATGTTTACTCTTACCACACAAGGCATCCTACGTGGAAGGAGGAGAAGGACAAAGACCACGAGGCGGACCCAGAGGAAGAAGGTGGAGAGCGGACACCAAAGAAACATGACAATAATACCAAATAACACCAGTGGAGGCTTCTAGAAGGGCCAGAACAAGAGCCTTGTATCTCCCTCTACACCTGATGGGGTAAAAGAGGAAGTAAAGAAGAGAGGGGAAAGAGAAGAAGAAGAATGGGAGAAAGTCCTGTTTTTGTGCTTTGCCTGCCTCAGGCAGCAGAATCTCTTAGTTTACTGCCATCAGCAGCAGGCAGCTTTGCTTGTGACACACAATTGGGTTCTTTCCCTCACTGAGCGCTCTTGGAAAATGTACATCTTTCGAGGGCTCCAGATCCCAGCGGCGTCCCATGGCCAGACCAGGCAGGGCTGACCAGCTTCCAAGGGACAGAACCCACAAGGACCGGAAGAGGAGCCAAGCACCCAGGGAAAAAAGCAGCTGCTTTGCAAAGGCTTTTATTCGTGTGCCCTGGCATACAAAACTACGGTCAGTTGAGAAGCAGGGAACCCGCGAAGAGGCCTTCAGATGTCAGACACCGAGAGCAGCGTGGCCGTGGGCAAGGACGAGGCCCTCCGTCCGGCGTGGATCTGGGATTTCCAGTGCACCTTTTGGTCCATGCCTAGCAGGTCCACGGAGCCCAACATGTCAGGGACTAGGAGAAAAGACACAGCAAAGACACAGCACAGTGGTTGTGGGCCTGGCCGGCCTGCCCAACTGGACCCTGAGCGCCACCAATCACCTGTCCAATGTAAAATAGCAACCCAAGCATGGAAATGTTGCCTTTTCTGGACTACACTTCCCAGAATCCCTAGGCATCTTGACCACTGCCTATGGATTCTGGAATATGTAGTCCACAAATGCAGAATTACAGTCAGGGTCTTATCCTGCACTGGCCAACAGAAGGACTGATGCTTTCTGAAGCCTCTGCCCTGCCTGTAGCTCCCTCGGTCAAACAAACCTTTCCTCCTTCTGCAGTAAAAGCTGTCCCACACTGGCCCTCAGCTCACCTGAGCCAGGAGGAAGTGGTGTAACTGTACGGTTATAACCCACCCCACCCAGAATGGGGAAATTGTTTTCTCCAGATGGCTGGTGCAGAAATGCATTAGATCAGGGTGGCTACCCTTGGTGCTCCATGTCTTCATGGACTTCAATTCCCAGAAGCCCCGATCAGCAGGAGTGCTGATTGGGGCTTCTGGGAACTGAAGTCGAAGAACAGCTGGAGCACCAAGGGAGGTCATCCCTGCCAGTGATGGGATGACAAAAATTCTACTACCACGCCATGACGTCACGGACGTCATGGGCGTGGCCAATGGCATGACGTCATGACGTCACGGCCGACGTCATGACGTCATGACGTTGTGGGCGGGGCCAAAATAAAAATAAATAAAAAATAAAAATAAACATACACACACACCCCTCCCTCTCAGCCCACCCACCCAGACACAAATAAATAAATAAAATAAAAACAACCACCCACCCAAAACACAAATAAATTACCCACCCACCCCAAATAAAAACCCCTCGCTTACCTTTCTTGGGACCCGGCACCCCGATTGCTGTCCACAGCCGCCGCCGCCGCCGGAGCTGCCTGCACCCCTGTGGCGTCCTCCTTGGGCCGGTACCTTTTTAGCCCGGCTCCGGCCATGGCGAGGGGCGACGGGCAGCCGCGGCTGCCGCGCCTCCCTGGGCCGTCCCCATGCCGCACCGCCGCCGCCTACAGCTTCCTCCTCCGCAGCGCGCGGCAGCCGAGCTCAAAAGGGACCGACCCAAGAAGGAGTCCACAGGGATTCAGGCAGCGGCAGCTCCGGCGGCGGCGGGCGGCGGCTGTGGACGGCGGGTGCAGGCACCCGGCCCACAGGCGCCCGGCGGAGGCGGCGGCAGCGGTGTACCCCGCCGGGCGTCCCCAGGGCATGGGGCTTGTCAGCAGCGGACGGCCGAGGCAGCCCTCAACGTGCCGCGGGGAGGCGCCCCCCTCAGAGGGCTGCTGCCGCCGCCGCCGCTGCCCTGAAAGTTCTAAATGTTTTGAAAATCGGAGCGAAAATGGCTCTAATTGACTGTGCATGCGCAGAAACTCAATCTGACGCATGTGCAATGCGTCAGATTGAGTTTCTGCGCATGCGCAGTCAATTAGAGCCATTTTCGCTCCGATTTTAAATTTTTTTTTTCTTTCGGTCAGGCGTCCGGAACCGGACGCCCCAAAAGTGGACTTCCCCTCACCACAATCCCAGTTCTTGGCCTTCTCCATGCCCTTGAAAGGTGCAGCCAATGCAGGGGTGCCCAAACTTTTCAGGCTGTAGGCCAGTCACGTGGTTCAGGGAGCTGGTCACTATGGCCGTGTGTGTGTGTGGATCCAGCCCCCAATGCCAATTCATCTGGCCCACAAGGCCCTCACTGCTCCTGGAAGCGGAAGTAAAATGTGCCCATACGGGAGCATTTTACTTCTGCTTCCAGGAACGAGGGCTTCGTGTGGCGGATGAATTGGTGTCAGGGGCCGGATCTGGGCCGCGGGCTGTAGTTTGGGTACCCCAGATTTAATGGGTTAGTTGCTGGTGAGCTACTCACTAGTGATCTTCATGCCCTTGTCTGGGCTGTTCAGCTGCCAGTCTCTTCTCTGCTTGCCATCCTGCTGGAAGGAGCATTTGTTCACTACCAGTGAGGAAGCTGAACCTTGTGCTTCTTAAATCCCACCCAGACACCCCTGCTGACCTTATGGAGCCCTGTTTCCCAATCTTTTGGTTTTGGACTTCAGTAGTTCCCAGAAGCCCAATTCAATTCCTCAAAGCACTGATCAGCCAATGGACTGACTGAGGCTTCTGGGAACTGAAGTCCAAAAACCAAAGGTTGGGAAACACTGCTCTGTGAAGCCACACGCATTAGTTTACTGCATGTAAGCCGTAGCCGTTTGTCCCCTTTAGGGAGTCAGGTTATTCTCTTGTGTGTATTCATCCTGTAATATCAGAACAGGCCACTAGAGGGAAACAGATAATTATTGTTGTTATCATTATTGGCCTGCCAGTGTGGAGAATGGATTGGACTCTAAACAGGAGCTAAAGGTGTTAACTCTCTATAATAAATTTGTGTCACAAATTATTCTGGGTTGAAAGGATTTTTGTGGAAGAAACTCCACTCAGGGAACGCCCAAATGAGGCTCCTTTCATGTCCCCGAGAGCTGGGACAGAGACAGGTGCTCAATCCATCATGCAGTACCAGGGTCTCAAACTGCCGAGTTGCCAGATTTCCAGCTAACAAGGCGAGCTTCTTAACCACTGAGCCACCGCAGCCATGTTAACTCTCTTAGGTGGAGCAAGGGTAATAAAACCCATTGTCAGACTGCTTCAAAGGAACGAGGAAGGCAATGAGCTGGGATCACGGCCATCCCTTTTGGCACAGTGGTTAAACTGCTGTACTGCAACCAAAACGTTGTTAGTTTGATCCATCCCATGGCCAAGGTTGACTCAGTCTTCCATCCTTCCCAGATCAGTAAAATGAGGACCCAGCTTGTTGGGGGCAAAATACTAATTAACTTGTGAACTATCCAGAAAGGGCACTAAGTGCTATGGGGCAGTATAGAAGTGTAATTGCTAGTGCTATATCCTTGTTAATTATAACAATCCTTGTTAAATATAACAATGTTCTAATTATGGACCATCTGCAGTGTCTATTTCTGCACCTATGCTCTATCAAGTTCTTCTTTGTGGTCTCTGTGAATCCATTCATGAGGATTCACAGGGGACGATGAAGAACAAGATGAACAGTTACAGGTAAGCAACCTGTCATCATAGAGCCCTAGTGGTGTGGGGATTCAATTGCTCAACTGCAGCCAGAACATTGTGAGTTTGATCCTGATCAGGACCCAAGGTTGACTCAGGCTCTTCCATCCTTCCCAGGTTGATAAAATGAGGACCCACCATGTTGGGGGCGGCGGCGGCGGCGGCAAAATGCTAATTAACACATGAACCACCCGGAGAGTGTACTAAGCACCCCTGGGTGGTATAGACGATGTATGATTGCTTTGCCTTTGCTTTTGCAACAGGACTTTCTCAGCGTTTGCTCATCACCTGCTCTTTTGCTTCCCGGGGCCTGAGATCCTGTCGACGCAGGAGGCTCCCCATGACGGACAAGATGTGGCGCCAAGCCTTGAGAGCCTTCTGCCCCCTGGGAATGACCTCTTGGGGCTGGGAGCCCACCGGAACTGTGTTGGCCTGAGAGGTTTGGGAGCCACGGTGGAGCTTGGGGGCATCTCTGGGTTCTGACACCATTGCTTTCCCAATGGGCATGGCTGACTTCACTCTGTACCTGCCAGGAGAAGAGCAGAAGGAAGGGGTGGGGGTGAGGAATAAAATTGAACCCATGGTGGGCTGCTACTCAGAGGGCCACCCTCACCTGTGAAGTCTCAAATGAAGGCAAGGGCCACTCACTTGTCGGCGTTATTCCAAAGCATGCCCAAAGACGGGGGGTCCTGCATCCCTACAGAGAGCAACGAGGCAGAGGGAGCCTGTGGGAGAAGACAGAGGGATGGTTAGGGAGAAGAGCCGGGAAGGGTCTAGCTCCCCACCCCCACCCCCGTCTTATGGCCTGGTATTGTTGTTCAGTCGCACAGTCGATTCCGACCCTTTGCGACCCCGTGGACCACTGTCTGCCAGGCACTTCTGTCCTCCATCCTCCTCCTCAACTTGCTCAGTTCTGTGCCCATTGTGTCGACAATACCATCTAGCCATCTCATTTTTGGCCACCCCCTTCTTCTTTTGCCCTCCACCCTTCCCAGCATCAAGGCTTTCTCAAGCGAATCCTTTCTTTTCATTTGATGTCCAAAATACTTTAGCTTCATCTTTACTATTTGACCTTCTAAGGAAGTGTCAGGGTTAATTTCTTCTAAGATTGACCTATTTGTTCTCCTTGCTGTCCAGGGGACTCTCAAAACTCTCCTCCAACACCACATCTCAAAGGCATCTATTCTTCTGCACTCAGCTTTCCTTATGGTCCAGCTCTCATAACCATACATTGCCACAGGGAATACCATTGCTTTGACTATACAAATTTTTGTTTGCAATGTGATGTCTCTACTTTTCACTATGTTCCCCAGGTTTCTCATAGCTTGTCTCCCAAGAATCAGTCGCCTTTCTATTTCATGGCTGCAATCACCATCTGCAGTGAGCTTGGATCCTAAGAAAGTAAAATCTGTCACTGCTTCTAATTCTTCCCCATCTATTTTCCAGGGACTGAGAGGGCCTGTTGCCATGATCTTGGTTTTCTTGATGTTGAGTCTCAAGCCAGATTTTGCACTTTCTTCTTTTAACCTAATCAGGAGCTTTTTTAATTCCTCCTCACTTTCTGCCATTAGGGTGGTATCATCTGCATATCTCAAGTTGTTGATGTTTCTCCCAGCAATTTTGATCCCAAATTGCGATGGCCTGGTGAGCCACTGAAAAGTTGAGTATTGTAGTGAAACCCCAGGCATGCGGTAGGTGTTAGAACACTAACCATAGGGATAGAAATACTAGCCTCAACTAAAGGAAGATGTTTTATATTGTTTGTCCCTAAGTAACACACTGGCACTTTGGCTGAACTTTGTATGTTGTTTGGGGAATTCTGGTGTGGAGCTCCAGTCACAGACGCCGTAAATGACTCTGTAAGGGAAAGGGTAACTTTGCCCTCGCTCGAAAGCCAGTCCTATCCAACACTAGGGTGCAGTGCTCATCTCCATTTATAGCCCAAGAGGCAGTGCTGGATGCATCTGCAAACCTTTCTGTAGTCATGTGGCAGGCATGACTAGATGCCAGAGTGCACGGAATGCTGTTTACCTTTCTACCAAAAAGGTACCTATTTATCTATTTGCAATTTCTTGCTTTCAAACTGCTAGGTTGGCAGGAGCTGGGACAGACAGCAGGAGCTCACTCAGTCATGCAGCACTTGGGTCTCAAACTGCTGTCCTGCTGACCTTCCGGTCATCAAGTTCAGCATCTTAACCACTAAGCAATCACAGCCCTTAACTGAATCTGTGGAAGAGGCTTTATTCTAGAGCATTTGATGGGAGGGGGAGGAGGAGGGGGAGGAGGAGAGGCTGCAGAGGATGCATGCAGAGGTGACTTTGGGTGACACAGGCAGGCCTTCCTGACCTTGACTCTCCTTCCTTCCATCTCCAGGTGTGCTGCTCACAAGGAATCCGCTATCCAGAAAACAGAAACCGAAACCTGAGCCTCTGTTGAGTTTTCCTTGCCCCACACGTGCCCTGTTAAAACCCACCCAGAAGTCCACCTGCTGGTACCTGGGACTTGCACTTCTGCTGAGCTGCCAAGATGCGCCCGATTTGGTTGTATAAGAGGATGAGCAGAGGCACCAGGCAGAAGGCAGCCGGGATGGTCACCAGCACCCTGGGAGCAGGGCAAGAAGTTAAGGGAGCGGGTGGAAAATGAGAGAGAGAGAGAGAGGGAGGGAGGGAGGGAGGCCATCAGGCGGCCACATCTTTGGTCCTGAGGCCAAGAAAGGGAAAGACAGCAGGGAAGAGAAGACTACCACGAGCTGTGGGAATCGGAGTCTGGGTGTTTCCTCTTTTGGGAAATGCCCACGCCTGTCCACAGACAGGGAAAGAGGCATGTGTGCCATGAGCCGGGAATGCCTTCATCAGGTTGATAAGCAGGACGGCTGACCAGTGGAAGGTCACACGTGGGGAATAACCTATTTCTCCGAAAATAAAACCTAACCAGAAAAAAAGCCCAAGCATGGCTTTTCAGGATGCTCGTAAAATAAACCCTAACTCAGGGCACACAGAAAGAGCCTCCTCAAGGAGTATGATATTTCTGAACCACAATTGGGCGTGTACCCTGGTAACGGCACCCTTGTGTTGCCAACTAATCTTTCTCACAGTATGTCAGGTGAAAGGAACTGCAGAATGAACTCACCACAAGGTGCCTTCGTTTTGGCAGTTTCACATCTGGCCTAGACACAGAAGATGCCCTGCCCCAAAAATAAGCCCCCGTGAAGATCATCAGCCAGATGGATGCATTTACCATTCATTTCATTTAATTTCATTTATTTGATTTATATACCGCCCTACTCGGTGCAATTTACCAGTAGTACTGTATGTCTATTGTAACACACGACGGATGTATTGAATAAATAATAACATTAATATATCATTAAATAAAAATGAATAAAATTATTGACATTAATACTTAAAATAAATTATAACATAAATTATATTTTTTTTGTAAATACTCAAGTGGGTGCCTTTGGATGAGAGATAAACGACTATGTAAACAGATGAACTCGAGACTTATTGCTGAATGACCAATTGGAGTAAAGACAATGCATGAATTATGCGCGGACATAACCACCGATGGACTTAATTGTGCCTAATATGAACCTCCATAATGAAATACATCGTGTTTTGTAACGGATGTACTTAATAAGCCATCCCCTGAAAATAAGCCCTAATGCATCTTTTGGAGCAAAAATTAATATAAGACCCAGTCTTATTTTCAGAGAAATACAGTTCCGCTTTTTTTTTTTGAACACATGAAGGCGCTCCCAGCCCCATTAAGATATGTAAGACACTACCCTCCAAGGCCTGTAGATGTCCGGCCGTGGCAGCTGGGAAGGATGGGCTTTGTAGTCTGAGGCTCCAGGAGGATGCCAGGAAGGCAGACTCCAAACTGCTCATTCCTATAAAGTGCAACCCCTTGAGGGGGGGGGGGATTGGGGAGGAGGGGAGGGTGTTTAAGAGACTCTTGCAAGAGTTTGTCCCAGGAGGGATGGAGACACAGGATGGGAATGGGTTTCGGTGCTGCGCCCTTTGGGTGAAGGATACGTGCAGATCTTCTCAACGTTGAAGGGTTCTTGGGAGTTGAGGACCAGGTAGATGAGGCAGGAGGTCAGCACGGCCAGGTCGTAGCAGGTCAGGAACACCACAAAGTGGACGAAGAAGCGGAGGTTGTGGCAGCTGATGCAGTTGTTGACCCAGACACAGTGGTGGTCAAACTCCTGCAGGCAAGAAGAGAAGAGACCAGGTTGGCCTTTAGAGCAATGGACCGGCCTGTGTGTGGTTTCCAGGTGCAGAGAACATGGGAGCTCGTTTGCAATTGAAAGGTCAAGAAGCAGCAGTTCGACCTCTTTCTGTGCCCAGGCTGATGGTGGTCGGTCTTCTTGAGCACTCCATTCTGCTGAAAACAGAGACCCAGGCTGAGGAAGGCCTCCTTGACTGGGGCACCATCTGGCCCAGAAGAAGGGACTGGGATTTTAATGTACTGAGCAGGGGGTTAGAGACTGGGCGGCCTCAAGAGAACCCAGCGGCATCAAACTCGGACGCTGCAGAGGAGGGAGAATGTTGATTCTCCACAGAAATGTCTGCAAATGCAGACAGCGATGGCTCTCCAGCTGCAGATAGAGATGAGCACCGACCCCTACAGTCAGATATGACTGGCTTTCGAACAAGGGGGACATTTACCTTTTTCCATGCCAACATGGCATGGATTGAATCTGAGGTTTAAACCTGCAGATGTGAGAGGAAGCAATATTTCCCTATCCACAGTGTAATGGGTCAAGGTCTCCCTTGCTCAAAAGCCAGCCGTATCTGTCTCTATGGTTCAGTGCTCATCTCTATTTTCAGCGAAAGAGTCAGCGCTGCCTGTGTCTTCAAATGTTTTGGTGGTCAGGTGGAAAGCATGACTGGAGTCCATAGTGCACAGAACGCTGTTACCTTTTCCATCAAAGCAGTACCTATTTATGTACCGTACTTGCAATTTCTTGCTTTCGAACTGCTAGGCTGGCAGGAGCTGGGACAGACGATGGGTGCTGACTCCATCATGCAGCACTCGGGTCTTGAACTGCTGACCTTCAGGTTGTTAAGTTCCTTATATTCTAGTGTAGAGCTTGGTAAAAAAAACCAACCCAGGCTGAATGCTTCGAACTGTTAAGTAACCACACACTTATCTCCTGCCCCCCTAGCACTTAGTGCACTCTCCGGGTGGGACACAAGTTAACTAGAATCCCCCCCCCCCATCATACTGGGGACTCATTTTACAGAAGGATAAAAGGCTGAGTCAACCTGGATGGAACTCACAATGTTTTGGTTGCAAGACAGCAGTTTAACCACTGTGCCACCAGAGCTCCTGTAGTCTCAAAGAATAACCTTTCTCAACTCCAACCCTGTATAGGGAATGTCGATGAATTGCATGGGAGAAAAACTTTGGCCAGCTTTTGCTTTGGGCCAGGTCATAGCTTGCAAACAGCCAGGGGCGGGGGGAATGCTGAGGGCCTGGAGTTCCCCAAAGGGACCCATGAGATCTGTGACCCCAATGGCTCATGTCCTACATTACCTCCACACAGGTGTTGCACCATGGGCAGTGGAAGGTGCGTGGCAAACAGTAGAGCTGGCATTTGTTGCACCAGTGCTGGCGTGGGTCGTTCATGGTCACAGCTTGATTCATCAGCTCTTTATCGATGCCTGGCAGGGGGGAGAAGAGGAGACCGGAGGGCAGTGAAAGACTTCCGATGGCCCTTCCCAGCCCTGCAAGGGGTTTGCCTGGATCTTGCATGAACAGCATGTGGGGGGAGCCAACCTACAGCAAGGGGCTGTCCGTCCACACACAGGGAAGAGGCATCGGCGCCATGAGTTGGGGTTGCCTTTGTCAGGTGGCTCATAAGCAGGATGGCTGACCGGTGGAAGGTCACTCTTGGCAGGTACCCCCCCGCCATTTCCCTGAAAATAAGACCTACCCCAAAAATAAACCCCAGCATGGTTTTTCAGGATGCTCGTAATACAAGCCCTACCCCAAGGTACACAGAGAGAGCCACCTTGAAGTTTATGGTAGCCGCCCTGAGTCGCCATGGCAAGTGGGCGGTGATATAAATCGAAATAAATAAATAAAATAATAATAAATAATAAATAATAAATTTCTAAACCACAATCGGGCATACCTTTGTAACAGCAACTTTGTGTTGCTGGCTAATCTTTCTCACACTAGGTCAGGCACAAGGAACTGCAGAATGAACTCACCCAAAGGTGCCTTTATTTTGGCAGTTTCACACCTGGCATAGACACAGAATAATAATACATCGATTGTTTTTTCAATCTTTGATCAGTCTTTCTGGAAAACATTAATCAATTTTAGTCTGTTTCTTTTTCCTTTTATGGTCAGCAGAGAAACCGCTCTCAACACTGGCTATGCCGCTTTCTTGGTTTTTTCCCTTTCACAATGGTTAGATCCATTGTTAATCGCACACTGTTAATCATGCAGCTTGCGCGTGTCTGTGTTGTGTGTGCTTTTGTTTCATTTTACCATTGGCTTTTTAAAATCGATCCTGAAAAAGTGGGGGATTGAAAGGGGGGGATTAAGTCTTTGTGCAATTTGTATTGCATACAGATCCATCATTATCATTGTTAAACTGATGAATCAAAGTAAGAAAACATTGTCTTCTTGGATGTTCATCTAGGAAGAAATTAATTGCTACCAATTCTGCATGTCACTTTTCTTACCCTTGGTGAAGACTGGACTCAACTGGTCAAGAGAGAACAAATTAAATGATGGTCAAGATATCACTTGCAGAGGTGGTCAATATAGAGAGGTTGGCTTTCCATTGTGTACAGATAGGGTGCATATGCCTGGCCTATGGAAATTAGGTCAACATAGGGAGGTGTTCAATGTAGGGAGCTTTTACTGTATAGTTATTTAGGGTTGGGACCTGATGAAGGCTTAGGTGTGTATGATGGAGAGAATGACAAGGGAGGAGGCAGGTAGCAGCCCTACGCCTTACCTTTGTGTAGGATCCCTGTGTTGGTGAAACTGGTGTGGAGGAAGTAAAGAACAGTCAGGATGAAGAGGTGGCCGCAGATGATGGGAAAGGCCCAGGAGACGTGCATAGTAAGCCAGCTGCACCTGGGAAGAAAAACAAGATGCTGCTGTGACTGGATGATAGGCCTTGGGGGGGGGGGGGGAATGATGACCTCCCTTTAAAAAAGGAAAAGGACAACGCTCTATTCCTCTAAAATGCCTTGTGATTCTTAATTATGATGATGATAGTTCTTGTTAGTTGCCTGGTGGTGCAGCGGGTAAACTGCCGTACTGCAACCCAAAGGTTGTGAGTTGGACCCTGGCCAGGGCGTAAGGTTGATTCAGCCTTCTGTCCTTCCAAGGTCAGTAAAATGAGTACCCATCAGACTGGGGGCAAAATGTTGATATTTGGTCCACCTGGTGGCCTTTCTCCTTTTCCTCTTTCCACATAGGATGCCTTGTAAGGTATGGAATTCCAAGACAGTCTCCCCAAATGGGCAAAACCATTCTATTTGTTGTCTCTGTATGTAATTTAAGATTGGTTCTATTCCAATTCTTTTCCTTATAATCTCATTCCTGATTATATCCCTTCTAGTCACTCCAGCAGCCTTCCGCAGACACCTCATTTCCATGGTGACCCACTTTTGTTTGTTTTTTGTGTAAGTGTCCATGTTTGGCACTGGAAACATGAGGTGGGAATGAATATACTGTCAGAGGTGTTTCTTGGTGCCGGTTGGTATTGCCTTGTGTTGTCAGAGCAGAGGTAACTGTCCCAATTTTTGGTTTGCCTTATTGCAGCGCAGTAGCATAGCCGGGGGGGGGGGGGGGCTGCCCCAGACTGCATTTTTGGGTGTATGGGTGTTCTTGGACTACAATTCCCAGAAGCCCTAGCGGGAGTGGGCACCGATGCCCTAGGAGCCCGCCAGGGGTTGGCAAATTTGGCTTACGCCCCAGGCGGCTGATCCCATGCTACGCTACTGCTGCAGAGCATGTTAATTTCTTCGTCCATTTTCAGTAAATAATTGTTCCTAGATATTTGAATGTTTCCAGTTGTTTTATACTTGCTCCCTCTATCCCTGTATTATGAATAAAATTGAAAAATAACTATTTTGGATGACAAAAAAATGGTTAACTTATGGAATGGGGGAATGTCATTATCTGTACATGAGGACAAGGAAGCATGGTTTGGAAATTTGCTTGGATCCTTGTTACAATACAATAAAATATGTAGTGTTGAATGCTAGGAATGCTCTAAGGATGCTTTGAAAGAGGTAAATTTGAATGCAGAAAAGGTAAAAAAACTTTTCAGAGTGATCTGAATTCATTCAGCTCTACAATATACAGAACAGAGTATGGGAATGTTCATTTGTGGGTAAAGGTAAAGGTTGCCCTTGCTTGAAAGCCAGTCGTATACAACTCTAGGGTTGAGTGCTCATCTCTGTTTACAGCCAAAGAGCCAGGGCTGTGGCAGGCATGACTAGACAGCTGAGCACACAGAATTAGGTTATCTTTCCCACCAAAGTGATCTCTATTTATCTACTTGCAATTTCTCGCTTTTGAACTTCTAGGTTGTGGGGTGTTGTTTTTTTGTTCAACCGCATAGTCTATTCCGACCCTTTGCCAACCCAAAGACCACCGCATGCCAGGCACCCCTATCCTCCACCATCCTCTGAAGCACACTCAGCTTTATAGGCATTGCATCAACAATGCCATCCAGTCATCTTATCTTCTGCCACCTCCTTTTCCTTTTGCCCTCAATCTTTCCCAGCATCAAGGCCTTCTCGAGTGAGTCCTCTCTTCTTATTTGGTGTCCAAAGTACTTTAGCTTCATATTCACTATTTGTCCTTCCAAGGAGCAGTCAGGGTGGATTTCCTTCAGGAAATTTAATCTCTTTGCTCTCCAGGGTACTCTCAAAACTTTCTTCCAGCACCACATCTCAAAGGCATCTATTCTTCTGTGGTCACAACCATACAATACTATGGGAAATACCATAGCTTTTGACTATGCGGAGTTTGGTTGGCAGGGGGATGTGCAGTGGTGGGCAGCAACAGGTTCGCACACACACACACACGGTGCAACAGGCAACATGGTCTGTATTAACCACTTGCTTTGCGGTAATTACCAGTGTTTTATTTTGTGCTTGGATTGTTCACGACAAAATTTATTCTTGCTGAAAAGTTCTTTAGAATTTCTGTAAATGGTTTACTGAGTAGAGCGGTTTATTATTATTATTATTATTATTATTATTATTATTATTATTAGTCTAGCCGTGTTATCTGGGATCAGCTTGATTCAGTAGTCCCTGAGGAAGTGGACAGGCTCCTGGGGGCTACTCGCGTGACACCACTTGCTTGTTAGATTCATGCCCTGCCTGGCTGATTAAATCTGCCAGGGTGGTGACAGGCAGTTGGGTCAGAGCGATGGTAAACACTTCTTTATGGGAGGCACTGTGTGGTCCTGGTTTTCCTCATTTCTGAGGGGGCTGACCCAGTCACAGTGGTGTAGGGCCCGGGGCCACAGGCCAAACTCACCGTCCCCCCAGGCTCCCCTCCACCTAGGTAAGAAAGTCCTACCTTCGGGCTTCGCCGGTCTAGGTGGCGGGGCGGCCGCGCGTCTTGGACCCCGAAGGTACGGGTGAGGCCCAAGGTCTGGGGCGGTGCAGCGTGGGCCCAGCAAGGAGCCCACCGTCAGGGTCCCAGGTGCGCGGCAGGGGACAGAGACAGGTGCTCATTCTATCATGCAGTACTCGAGTCTCGAACTGCTGACCTGCCACCTTCCAGTCAGCGTCTTAACTACTTGAGCCACTGCAGGCCTTACTTACGTGAAGGTAAAAAAGAGACAGCTGAGAGCCATGAGGGTGCTGAAATTGAAAGAAACAAAGAGGCCATTGGTCAGGGACTGGCAGTTTTCTTGGCTGGACCCCATGTTTCCCAGGACCAGGAGAGCATCCAGGGAAAGCAGTTGGAGCAATCAGTAAGCCCTGAGTGTTACCATGGTGATGCAGGGAAACAGGAGAATGGTTGTGATGGAAACATTCCTCCAGGTGGAATGTTGAGCTTCCCATCATGCTTTGTGGTTTGTTTGTTTTTTGCATACCAATATGGAAATGCGAAGAGCTAGCATTTAACAAACAGAATAATCACCTGGTTTTGAATCTAAATGACCAATTAGCAGGCTAAATGTTTCTCCCCTCCAAAACAACTGCTTTCCACTTTGATATGTGTGTGTGTGTGTGTGTGTGTGTGTGTGTGTGTGTGTGTGTGTGTGTGTGTGTGTGTGTGTGTGTGTGTGTGTGTGTGTGTGTGCGCGCGCGCGCTGAACATTCTCTCTGAGTGGATGGTTTAATTACAGGTATTTCAGTCTGAGTGGTTCAGTTGTTCAGCCTAGTTCAGTCTCCTTTTGTCTCAAAATGTGTTAGTCTCAGGAAGTTAGTAACACAGAATCTTCCTGTAATCATCATTTGCTTGAGAGATTTTTTCTTCCTGTTTATTTCTTTGCAATTAAGATGAAGTGAACTGCTGTATTATATTTTTTTGCCATCTACCTGGCCACTTTATTTGAACACAAGCTTTGTAACTAGACATTATTTGTTCTTCTGCTAAAGTTGTGCCTGAGTACATGTTTAGTAGGAATTAAATGGAGGATTCATGCATTGTTATGTCGGACTCTGTGTGCATTTCCTCCCCCCCCCCCAATTGATTTCTATGCTTTTATCTCTCATTTTGCCCACTTCCCTGAGCAGATGTTGTTATTAATAAAACCATTCATGTGTATTCCCCCCCCCCCCAACCCCAAACTCTTTTAGAAAGGTTTTTGCAGGACGTTGGTGTTGGTGGGAGATTTTTTTCCCCTTGCCCATTATGATCTGCAAAATAACTGGCTGTGCTATGCAAATGGTCTTCAGGATGGAAACCTGCCCTCCATTTGTGAATCTGATTTCTCAGCCACAGGGAAATCTGCCTCAATCGGCCCTCTTTCTTCAAGTGCTCTCATGGTTTCAATTCAGACTTAACTGGCTTTTGAGTAATGGATATCTTGACCTTGACCTTGACGTGGCACAAAATCTCACGTGCAAGAGACCCATAGTGTTGTCACCCAAACTGCTGACCTGCTGACCTTCCAGTTGCCAAGTTCAGTGTCTTAACCATTAAGCCATCACAGCTTACAAGACATTAAAATGTTTTTACCTTCTATACCTTGGATACTTTTGGAGTTGTTATTCAGCGAGAAGTCCGTACATTGGTGGCTGTCTCCGCAATGACATTTCGCACATGCAAAACCTAGTCCATCTGCATGCGTGTCTTTTTAAGCCATTTGGATATCACGTCACCCACCAGCTAGGTGGACCCTGATGTGCCCCCTCTGCTTTCACCTTGCCCATAAAAAAATAAACACATGGAATACATTTATAAATAACAGCAGAAAACAAAAACTATGCCCCCCAGTTAAAAACCTAACAAAAAACATTGGCTACTGTGAACGTTAGTCACAACCTATTGCTCTGCTGTTGGGTGAATGTCCTTAAAAATCTTTTAAAAGAGGAATGATTTGAGGTGTTTTTTTTTTTAATCAATAGAGATAGAACCTGGTGCAGCTCAACCGGTAGAAAGTTCCACAAAGATGATGCTGCCGCTGAGAAGGTTCTTCTCTGAGTTGCAGCCTTTCTTGCTAACCTCAGGGTCATCACCTGGAGCTGCGCTGTCTGGGATGAACAGGTGATGTGGGCTGATCTTCGGAGGGGAAGATGTTCCGCTCGGTTCAAATTCTTGGGTTGACCTGATCACTTGCCACAATGCCTGCTGTGGTTTGGATTTTGGCAATGCCACTTTGGGGGCTCATACATCAAGAGTGGCCAAGCCGGGGAGCTCTCTGAGCTTGCAGGGCAAGGAAGGACATCATTCTTGGCCAGAGCAGTTCTGTCTGTGGCATGGATGGATCAACAGTTTAACCATGTTCATAGTCAAGAGGAGGGAAATCCAATGTGGGGAAAGTGGGACCCACAGGCTGAGGAAGAGAAGGGAGACCCACAGGCTGAGGAAGAAAAGGGAGACCCACAGGCTGAGGAAGAGTGCCCTGGAAGATGGACCACGTGGCACTGGATACACCCTTCCCTGCCCTGGATTCCCCGCCTGCTCCTTCCTGGTTCATTAACCCTGAAAGCTCATCCAGGTTGGCCACCTGCCATGTCCTCCCTGTCAATGAACTTGTGGGGGCGAGGAGAGAGGATTGGGGAGAAACGGAGTCAATCCGAGGGAAGAGTAGATCAATGGATGGTGGGAGGGACACAGCAAATTCTGGGACCCTCCCAGAAGTGCTCAGAGATGTAGGACTCTGACCCAGCTTTGCAAACACGGCTGAAGAAGAGGCGGCGCTGTCCTTGCAGGGCTCAGGAACTGAACATTGCCTTGGCTGGGGTCAGCAGCAGCCCTAGAAAGTGACTGTTGAGAAGAAGTGGGATTTAACATGGAGCCTTTAGAAGACCTGGTGGAAGACCCCAGGTAAGCAAGCAAAGCCACGCCTGCCTCGGGTTGGCTACTGAGCCACGTGTTGAGCAGAGCCTAAATTGCTTGGGGTGGGGGCAGATCAAGGCAAGTCACACCTAATTCAAGCAAGGGCTTTGCTAGGGCAGGTTCTGAGCAGCTTTGGCTGCAAGAAGACTTAATTTTAGCTTTTCAAAGAGATAAAAACTTCTTTGAATCACCTTCTTGAATTCTTAATCATTGACTGGATTTTTATTATCTCACAAGTTCAGCAGTTACTCGGTTAAATCTAAAGCCAAAAAAAGGTTTAAAAAATAGATTCTAGTTTTCCTATTTATTTTTGATTGGCTGGGTGTGTTTTTAAAGTGTTTTTTTTACTCAGTCATATTTTAATACCATGACTTATTTAACTATGGCTTGGCATTATAGCTCCCTGCTTTTATCTGAACCCATTTTTCATTTGTTTGTATGTATATTTGTGGTTTTTAAAAATCTAGTTGTAAACTGCATTGAATTCCAATTCTGGAATGGGTTCTGAGGCGGGAATAAACTCAAACAAAGCAGCTAGTTTGCAAAGTGGTACTTATGATCTTCATTTAAAGGTGATTTTCAGCACTATGAATTCATTTCCCCTTAATTCCTACATGGATGACTCATGTTCTCTTGCCAGTTCCACCATAGATTATCCACCTGTGACCTACTGGCATGCTACCAGTAACTGGATTCTCTCTCTCTCTCTCTCTCTCTCTCTCTCTCTCTCTCTCTCTCTCTCTCTCTCTCTCTCTCTCTCAATCTCCTTTTGCTGCAGCCAATTTGATGTAATTGGTCAGGTACAGTGGCTAAAACCCTGTAAATTAATCTCAACGATGTAGCACAATCAATGCAAAATTTTGGTGCCAGTGGGATCCAGTTCAGAGGCATTTGTTGGCGTGCAAACTTGTGCTGCAATTCACAGTTGAGTTTCGCACCAATGGCACTGTGTGACTGTAAAGCAAGGGTGGCCAAACTTTTCAGGCCATGGGCTGGTCATGTGGTTCAGCGGGCTGGTCATGTGGTTCCTCCCACTGGAAGCGGATGTAAAATGCACCTTGCAATCTGTTTTGCAACAGGATGTGATAGATTTTAAGTTGATATTTTCTCTGCTTAAACCAGGGGTGCCCAAACTATGGCCCGTAGGCCAGATCCAGCCCACGGGCCGTAGTTTGGGCATCCCTGCTGTAAAGAATGCAATCCCTTTGGCCATAGAGAGACTTGTGAATGGGCAAACCTCTTTGGAAAGAAAGCAGGCATCTTTCTTCCAAGGTGAGATTTGCTGTAGTGCCTGAGGGGTAAGATAAACAAGGTTAGAAGGCCAGATTTAGTGGGGCTGAGAATGATGGATCCCTGCTATAACCTTGGCTATGTGACTGAGAGGGAGGATAAATTCACATGGAAATCTCTAATTCTGCCTCAGGAAACAACAGAGCAGGTAAGGCAAAGAGGGGACCTCACTCCCACCCTGAATCCTAAGAAACTATCTCTGCCCCTGAAGATGTATCAGTACTTGTGCTTTATCAACAGAGATTTATCTTACTCAACTTCCATCTTATCTATGTCAGTGGCTTGGGTGGCCTTTCCCTCCCAAAAAACTAGATTTCAACATTTTGGTTTCTTCCATTCTTTGAGATGTCAATCCATAGGTATTTACTGTATTTTTAATTACTGGTTTTAAGCTTTTTATAGTTCTCTAGTGGGATTTGTGTAGTTCAGGATGTAATTGTTGTGTGCCGCCCACAGTTGCTTGCCAAGTGGGTGGCATCACAAATGTGACTAATAAATAAATAAAAATAATAAAGGCTGCCCTCAAAGTGGAGGTAGTAAAATAATTTACAAAATCTTTTCGGCAGAGCCCTCCATTATTAAAAATTCATCTCCTTGGAGAAGGCCATCCCTCTGCACAAGAATGAAAGCAGTGGGTTTAAAGCATAATTCTGCAGATGAGAAAGGTAGCTGTGGGCAAGCAAATGCTGAGGTTGAATCTACAAGAGACTAAAGCAAAAGCAAAGCAATCACATATACTGCTCCATGGCGCTTAGTGCACTCTCTGGGCGCTTCACAAGGTAATTGGTATTTTGCCCCCTAGCATGCTGGTTACTCATTTTACCAACTTTGGAGGAATAGAAGGCTGAGTCAACCTTGATCCGTGGTCAGGATCGAACTCACAACCTTTGGGTCGCAGTACAGCAGTTTTAACCACTGTCCTGCCAGGGCTGCTGATTAGTACCTGGCACAACTGAAGGGGCAGGTTGCTCATAAGAGCACCCAGTTTGTGCAGGCCGGGAGTTGCCAAACTCTCTCTGATGGAGAAAGAGGATTTGGCCATTTGAGTGAAACACAGGTCTACTTGACTTGGCATGGCTTCCAAGGCATTCAGACGGAGAAAGCATCCTGTGTAGTATGGAGCTCAGTATGGTCAATGAGGACTCAGGAGATGAGGATTCAAATCCCTTCTTGGAGTCTAAAGTAGGATACAGTAGTTGTGTGGAGGAGAAGAGCCATATGTGAAACTCTGATCCATTAAAAGAAAAGACAGACAGAAATGAATTGTAACAGCACTGTCCAATATCTGCTACCCAAATCTTTTAGCCCAAGCTTGGGGGAATTTTTAAAGAAATGTACAGCACATAGAATGCCTCGGCTTCAGAGGGATCGGCCACGCTGGTTGAGGACCTTCTGAATTTCCAAGGCCAGCTTTTAGTTGGGAAGTTCGGGCACTCAACCTGGGTCTTTAGCTGCAGTGGCTGATGGGTGTTTTGGTTGGTGGGCACAGTTAGGGGCAAAAAATGGGTATTCTTTTTCTACGCATACATACAAGGCAGAGAAGCCGACCATTGACCCCTAAAAGCAGAGACTGTCTGAGTCAGATAAACAGGCCAGGAAGAGCTTTATGGCAAGAACAAACATTCTTGAGGGTATGCAAAAACAAATTATAAGATGGAGGAAGGAGCTCAATGGACAATGCATGACATTCAAGGAGGAGATGGCTGAAGAACTCAACCTCCCCTACATCACTTGGAGGACCCTGAATAGGCTGAGGGTCGGAGTTCTTAAATGCAAGACCAACAGGGTCAAGTGGGGGTTGATGGTGGTCAACAACACACTGTGGATGTGGAGAGAACACAGAATCCATGGGCTCATTTCCTGGCCTGCTGATGACTGCCAGAGAGAGGCACCCATGAGGACTTGGGCCTGGACAATGATAACGTGAATAAAGTGACTTCATTTTGGCAGTCCAGGGTTTGATTGGGACATGAAAGAAGAAGAAGCAGGTCAGAAAGGATTAGGTGGTTGGAACAAGGCAAAGATGGGTTGGCACGAGAAGCCTCTACTGGTCACTTCTTCCCTCTCTTCTCCTTTGGTCACACTGTGGGTGCTGGGAGCCGGTATAGGGTGGACAGAGCTGTTGTGGTCCCACGTCTCACTGGAGCAACCTTACCTCTTTCCCACAGATTCACCCCGGAGTTTATCCACCTCCTGATTTACAACTACAGTGCACCAGTCGCCTGTTTCTCCCTCCCACCGCGGGCTCTGCAGATGCTGCAGCGTAAGTCTGTGAGATGTTGTGACATGTTCAATTCTGGGCAATGGACTTTAAGAAAGATGCAAAGCAATTAAAGCAGGCACAAGGAAGAGCAACAAGGAGGATCAGAGGACTGGAAACCAAGGCATTGTTACCTGGAAAATTGTTACCTTTTAAATTTGGGGGATCGTCCCACAGGCAGGGTTGAAACAGGAACCAAAGACCACATTAGATTGTGGGTTAAAATAAGGAGTTTATTAAATTGAAGGTACCAGTCAATTAAACAAAGTCCACCCACAAAATGAGCCCCTAACTAAGTTGATGTAGAAGGCAGCTGTAGTTCTGTTCATCTGAAGTGTTTTTCTATTATAGTTACAAACAGTGACAAAGATTTTTTCCCCTAACTAAGGATCTTTAACATTAATTTAATTTAATTTAATTTAATTTAATTTTTGAATTTATATCTCACCCACTTAGGTTTTTAGCCCGACTCAGGGCGGCTCACATCAATCAAACAATCACAACTATACAAATCATGAAATAAAATTTTGCACAATTATTATAAAACCCTATTAAAACACCAATATTAAAATCTAACAGATAAAAAAAATCAAAAAAATAAAAGTTAAAAATTAACAGATTAAAATATTAGAAGGGGAGAGACCTTTTACTGAATTAACCAGCGGGCAGGGGTCCCTATACCACTGGAGCTCCAGACCTATCCTGCCAGCCAAGTCTTCAGCCCTTTCCTAAAGGGCAGCAACTCTGTCTGGAGACATAGTTCAACTGACAGAAGGTTCCATAGGGCCGGAGCAGACACTGAGAAGGCCCTCTGCCTTGTGCTTGAGAGACGTGCTCCTTTGGTGGATGGAACCACCAGAGAGCCTCTCCAGTCTGCTCCAATGGGACGGACAGATAACTCTTGGGGTGATGTGGTCTCTTATGTATCCTGACCCACTACCATGTAGGGCTTTAAAGGTAATAACCAGCACCTTGAATTGTACCCGGAGGCAAACTGGTAACCAGTGCAGCTCTTGAAGCAGTAGTGAGGCATGAGCATAACACCCACACCCCATCATGACCTGAGCGGCCGCCTTCTGCACCAGTTGCAGCCTCCAAATGGTAATCAAGGGCAGCCCCATGTAGAGCACATTACAATAGTCAAGTCTGGAGGTGACCAAAGTGTGATCATGAGGAAGGAGTACCGATCCAGGAGTGGGAGTAACTGGTGTATGACACGAAGTTGTGCAAAAGTCCTCCTGGTCACAACTGCCACCTGCTCTTTGAGCAGGAGTCGCGAGTCCATGAGGACCCCCAGATTACTCACTGGGTCTGTTTGGGGCAAAACTGCCCCATCCAGAACCAAAGATGGTAGCTCCCGAGCTGACCCCCGACCCACAGCCACTCAGTCTTGCCAGGATTCAGTTGTAGCCCGTTGTCCCCCATCCAGACCCTCACAGCTTCCAGGTACCTGGAAAGGACTTCCACTGCATCGCTAGGGTCCCCACAGGCCAGATATACAGCTGAGTATCATGTGCATTTTGATGATACTTCACTCCGTGGGAATGGATGGGTCTCACCCAGAGGCTTCATGTAGATGTTAAATAGGAGAGGCGAGAGAACCAAGCCCTGAGGCACCCCATATTGAAGGGGCCTAGGGCTGGACCTCTCGTTCTCCAACCACACCAACTGGGTCCAGCCCCTCAGAAATGAGGAAAACCAGGACAACACAGTGCCCTGGATCCCCAATCCTTGGAGCCTTCCCAGAAGGATACTGTGGTTGATGGTATCAAATGCCGCTGAGAGGTCAAGAAGAGCCAGGACAGTCGGATGTCTACCATCCCGCTCTCTCCAGAGATCATCCATCAGTGCGACCAATGCAGTTTCCGTACCATATCCGAGCCTGAGTCCTGATTGAAAAGGGTCTGCTTCGTCCAGGATCTCCTGTAACTGCCATGTCAATAACACAAAGGGGACCCTACTGAGAAGTAAAATCAAAAACAAAGAATGTTTACAGAGCACAAGCTTCATACTAATTAGTTGATTACATCAGTTTACATAAACAAAGAACGGTAGTTATGATATGAAGACACTCCCTGCCTTGACCTACCTTCCTTGCCTAACCAATGTGGAACCAATGATCATTGGGGAAGGAGTCAGCCAGGCCAACTAGAGCCATAATCCTCAAGATACATTAACCCAGGGGTCCCCAAACTTTTTGGGGTTCAGGGTTGCCCAAACTACGGCCCCAGGGCTGGATCCGGCCCCCAACACCAATTCATCCAGCCCGTGCCACCCTTGTCACTCCCAGAAGCAGAAGCATGGGCATGTTTTACTTCTGTTTTTGGAAGTGACAAGGGTGGCATGGGCCAGATGAATTGACATCAGGGGCCAGATCCGGGCCCCGGGCCATAGTTTGGGCTCCCCTGCATTAACCAATGGAATTGTAGAATTCTCAGAAGCAGGAGTGCAGTTCATCCAATGGAATTGAGTGGCTTGTCTTCCCCCACTTCCCCAAACTCTATACATCCCAAAGATGACCTTTGCTCATGCAAATAGCCTAATCAGTTTATTTCTCTCTCTCCCCTCCCCCGATCTTTAGATATCTCTCCTTTTGGCTAACCTGTAGTATTTAAAGATATAATTTTATTAGACATCGCTATTAAAACATTATTTCTTTATTTAAAACTCCATCTGGACATTCAGGGTATAATGCTGGCCATTTCTGTGGCTTGCCTGTGAAGAAAAAAAGGGAAAGAAACCATTTGTATTAATTAAAGGTGGGATGCAGCCGTGTGGCTTTTGACTCCTGAGCCCTGCCAGATCTTTCCATGGTTGTCAGGCTGAACCAGCGATGCTCCCAGTTCCAAAGGCTTTTCTGCTTCTTAAGTGGAATAATTTTTTTTATTAATAATTTCGTACATTTAAAGTCCACAGTAATAGAAATGATTAACTCCATTTCCTAGCCATTGCCACATTGAGGGAGTGCCTGTAAAGAATGGGGTGGGTGGGTTGCAATATAATTCATTGGCTTTTGCCTTCCTTTGACTATAATGGGATATTTTCTTAGTTATTTTATTTAGCAGTTTGTGTGCAAAAACGTTTATTAAAAATATATGGACTGTGGTTATTTACCTACAGCTGTTGAGTAGTTGTGCATAACTTATGGTGTGTTACCTATGAATGCTTGTGTGAACATAAAATAAAGGATAAAATAAATCTTTATTGAAAATAAAATATTTAAAAAAAATAAGCAGAAATGAAAGTGGGATTTCTGGATTTAAGGTAAGAGCATGTTTAACCTTGAGAAAAGGAGACTGAGGGGAGAGGAAGGATGATGATAGCACCCTGCCAATACCTGAAAGGTAACCCTAAAGAGCAAGGGAAGGATCTGTTCTCCATCATACCAGAATGCAGGAAACATCATAATGGGCTCAAACGAAAGGAAGCCAAATGTAGGCTGACTATTAGGAACGGGCTCCTGCCTTGAGAGGTGGTGAAGCGCTCCAGCACTGGAAGCATTCAAGAGAGAATTGGACCACCATCTCTGTCAGATCTGCTATGATTCAGATTCCTGCATTGAGCAGGTGGGGTTTGACCCTATGGGCTCGAAGGCCTCTTCCAACCCAGCTATTCTATGATTTTACATTGCAGGAGTTCCACTGAGAGGGGATCCCAAACTCAGCATTTTTCTCAAGCTTTAAAAAGCTTGTCTTTGGGGCTACAGATCCCAGATTCCCCTGCTAGGGTGGGAACTTGCTGGACGGGGGGACCTGGGGACTGTAATCCCCAAATATGGGGCTTCCTGGTTTTGTTTCTGCAGGCAATTTGCACCTTGCCCTGTGCATGGAGTTTAACCAGTGGCCTAAGCGTGGTTTTGCTCCTTTTGCCATGGCTTCTTTTCACTGGTCTGCCTCCTTTCCCTCCTCCTGGGATGGGAGGTAGTCATCTGTTAATAGGGGTGGGGTGGGAAACTGTGGCAGATAATGTCGTAGGACAGGGATTCTCAACCTGCGGCTTGTGGTCTGAATGCGGCCCCCAGAGCTGTCTAAGGGAGTGTGACCCAAGCCCTGGCTTAAAAAGGCTGAGAACTCCCAGCCTAGGTAAACAGATGAACTCAAGACTTATTGCCAAATGACCAATTGGAGTACAGACACAAGGCACAAATAACATCCACACTTGATAACAGACGGATGTAGTTGTGTCTAATATGTATGAATCTTCGTAACAGAATACATTGTGTGTTGTTACAGATGTACTTAATAAGACATCCCCTGAAAATAAGCCCTAATGCATCTAATATAAGGCCTGGTTTTATTTTGGGGGAAATACGGTACCTCTTTTTTTGGACACATGAAAGCACTCTTGGTACCGTTAGGACACGTGGAAGCAATAGCAATTAGATTTCTATACTGCCCCATAGTATGTAGTGCACTCTGTGGGCAGCTCACAAGGGAATTAGCCTTTTTGCCCCAACATGCTGGAGACTCATTTCACCAACCTCAGCAAGATGGAAAGCTGAGTCAACCTTGGGCTCCAGTCAGGATCAAACTCACAGCCTTTGTGAGTAGTTGAGGGTGCAACTTTTGGCTGCATTACAGTGGTTTAACTACTGTGCCACCAGACTCTTCACCAGTTCCCTTCCACCTTAAGAAGGAAAGCAAGAAGGCTTATGTTTGTGTTTGCAGAGAATTCATGGGAGAAGAGTGGGGGGCAAAAAGGAGGGGGAGAAGAAGGAGGGTCAAATAGGCAGGGCAGTTCTCTTACAGCCTTGACCGGCACCTTTGGGCTCCCTGGACCCCAGGGCAGGGGGTGGAAAATCCATTTAGACATTTTCCTGTTAGGAGTAGTTGAGGGTGCAAATGAGAGGTTGCCTTTAATTTTGTTTTGTTTAAAGGGTATATTTTGGGGGTTGGGGGCATTGAGGAGATCCAGGAGGACTTGCTCACCCATGGCCACCTTCAGAGTGGGTTACATCCTCCTGGATTTCTGGGAATCGCCACTGCTGCCTTTGGCAAATGAAGGCCATGGCCCCAGGTGGGAAATGCTGAGGAACCCAGAACAGGTAGCAGCGCCATGTCTCTGAGGCAGATCCACTTTGTGTTTCCTAAGTGGGACTGTTTGTCACTCATGGATGTCGTGGAGAAGATGTTCATGCCTCGTTGTCATCAGTCTTGAGATTAAACCCCTCTACCAGCCAGGTCGGGTGGAGCAGATGGAATCAGGGCTTGGTGGAGACAGGTGAAAGGTTTGGGCTTCCTCTTCCTCCAAGATAGGTCTCTTCTCCATCCTCTGCAGAGCTGAACCTTGTGGAGCTAGCTGTCCTTGGCATGATGACCTTCCTCACTTTGGTGTCCATCCTCATCTTCACGGAAGATGCCCTGTATTTGTCAAAGAAGGTCCGATGTTTTACCAAGATGAAAACTCTCATCTGGAGCAGCTCAGGGCCTACCGTAAGTATCCATCCCTTGGTGCCAGGTAGCAACGGAAAGGTGTTCTGTAATGGATTTCAATTTCTGGTCTCCCTGATCTAGGCTACTGCTGTGCATTACATGTTGGGCTCCCCTTGAGGGTGGTACCATAGATGTAGTTAAAACCCCATATAGCTGCCAGGAGCGTAACTGAGACCAATATATTTTGTTGGAAGGAATCTACTGGCCCATGGTTTGATTTCAGGCTTGATTCAAGGTAGTGGTAGTGGTTCAGTCACACAGTCGGGGTACACAGAAAGAACCTCCTTGAAGATTGTGAAGTCACACTAGGTCAGGTGAAAAGAACAGCAGAATGAACTCACCCAAAAGTGCCTTCATTTTGGCAGTGTCATGCCTGGCCTAGACAAGATGCCACACAGTCGAGTCCGACCCTTTGAGAACCCCATGGACCACCACACGCCAGACTCCTCTGTCACCTGCCATCCTCCATAGCCCACCCACATCTACGCCCTCTGCCTCAATGATGCTATCTAACCATCTCACCTTCTGCCACTCCCTTCTTCCCCTTTTGCCTCCAATCTGTCTCAGCATCAGGGCCTTTTCCAGTGAGTCCTCTCTCCTCGTTGGGTGGCCAAAGTCCTTGAGCTTCAGTCTCTGTCCTTCCAAGGAGCAGCCAGGGTTGACTTCCTCCAGACTGGACTGATCTGATCTCTTTGCAAGCCATTCAGCCTCATTGCCCCACCTCGCTGGATCATTGTTCTGTGAGGGAGAAAACCTCCTCTACCCTGTCCTTCTCTACTCATGGAGCACCCACCAGGGCTCCTGCTTGTCTCTCTCCGAGCGGCTTAGGAGGAAGCCAGAATTAAAAGGGGAAAGGTGTGGAAAGGGACACGGTTGCAGCAGCTAGAGCTTGGGAAAGTGACTTCTGTGGACTGGAGCGCCCCATGTTTACCAGCCAGCATTGGGGTTCACTCTGCCAGTCCCCTGACAAAGAGCCAGTGGGCATGGGGGTGGGCATTCGTTTTGTTGTTGGGTTTCAGCTGGCTTTCCTTTCTCTCTCTTCCTCTGCCAGGTGGTCTCCGTCTTCTGCCTTGCGGGGCTTTGGGTGCCCCGTGCCATGTGGGTGGTGGAAATAGCCATTGGCACGTGAGTAGTAACTGTCTAGGCAGGTGTTTCCCCACACCAGGTACAGCAGACTTGGCAAGTCAAGGGTGGCGGTGGTGGTACAGGTGGACCCTTCTGTAACACGTAAATGTGAGAGGAGGGCAGAGTCCCCTGGCAGGAGGGTTGAACTGGTACTGGAGTTGAATTCAGGTGGGGTGAACCTGGAGGCTCCCCAGGGCTCCCGAGAGGGTTGGGGATGTCCTATGGCAGTGATGGCCAACCTTGACACCCCAGGTGTTCTTGAACTTCAGTTCCCAGAAGCCCAAACCAGCACTCCTGCTGATCAGGTCAGGGCTTCTGGGATTTGAAGTTCAAGAACAGCTGGAATGCCAAGGTTGGCCATCACTGTCCAATGGGAAACCATCACCCCCCCTCCCATGACAACAGGTGAGGGAACTTGGAGAATCCCTGGTGGAGTTAATTAAGGTTAAGGGAATCTCCTTATTAGAAGAAAACCTATCAAGATTCAAAAGACTTAGGAGCCTGGAAAGCCTCTCCATTTGTCTATCCTCCCTATATAAGAGTCCTGATGGTTCAGTGGTTAAACTGCTGTACTGCAGCCAAAAAGTTGTGAGTTCAATCCTGACCATGGGTCAAGGTTGGCTCAGCCTCTTCTATCCTTCCAAGGTTGGCAAAGGAGTCCCCGGCATGTTGGGTTAATTGCCATGTGAATCGCTCATAGAGGGCACTAAGCACCATGAGGTGGTATAGAATAATTCCTATTGGTATATCCTTGCTAAATATAACAATGTTCTAATTATGGGCTATCTACAATGTCTATTTCTGCCCCTGTGCTCTAGCAGGTTCTTCTTCATGGTCTCTGTGAATCCACACAAATGGGTTTACTATGCTTACGCACCATAAACCCATTCATGTGGATTTACAAAGGAACACGAAGAAGAACAGTTACAGGTAAGCAACCTGTCAATAAAGAGCACAAGGGATAACACTGTGTCCTGCAGCTCAAAATATTGTGAGCTTGTTCCTCATGGGACTCAAGGTTGATTCAGCCTCTTCCATCCTTCAGATGAGTACAATGAGATACCCGGCATGTTGGGGAGTGGGGTGGGTAAAATGCTAATTATCTGCAAATGGCCCAAAGAGTGGGGGTGGTATAGAAGTGTCATTGCTATTCATATCACTGGGCAGCTCCCCCTCCCCAGACTACAGCAGGCTCTTTCTGTCCCCTCTCCAGGTACTTTGCTACCTGCTTCTACCTGCTGATGCTGGTCATGGTGGAAGGCATGGGAGGAAAGGCTGCCGTCCTCAAGGCCTTGAAGGACACTCCCATGAGGATCAGCACCGGACCCTGCTGTTGTTGCTGCCCCTGTTGCCCTCGCATCACAATGAGCAAGTGAGTGGACGGAGGGAGAAAGGAGATGGCCAAGCAGGGGTGTAGCCTAGCCAAGGCTCCCAGGGTTGAAGCCCTAGGGCAGGGGTGCCTAAACTATGGCCTGCTGGCTAGATCTGGCCCCCAACGCCAATTCATCCTTTGTAGTGTGATGAGTTTCACAGGGCAATGGAAGTAATGTACAGTAATACCTCGGATAACGTTTACCTCGGATAACGCTGAACTCGCATAACGTTAAGTAATCTGGGCAGGAGAATTGGATCGAATAACGTTAAGGTCCTATGGGATGGATTGGATAACAACCGCTAAAGCCTGTGCGTTGGATAACACTAAAAATCGGATAACACCAAGACTTGTGGAACCAAGTTTTAGCGTTATCCGAGGTGTTACTGTACTTGATACAGTGGTGGATGGACCGCTGAGATGAAGAAAGGCAGAGGTGAAGCTGGGCCTGTGTCCACCTTTCCCTTCTGATCCCAACCTCGTGGTCACCTTGCCCTTTGGCTGGCACAGGTGGACCACTAAGAAACTTTGGCTGACCTTTGTTTTTCCTTCCAGGAAAAAACTGAGGGTCCTGATCCTGGGCTCCTTCCAGTTCGCCTTCTTCAAGGGCATTGGTGCCTTTCTTGGACTTGTCTTGACCACTGAAGGATTGTACGACTCTGCTGAGGTGAGTGGGTGACACCAGCTGGGGCAGACGACAGGAGCTCTCTGTCCTGTAGCATTTGGGTTTTGAACCGCTGATCTGCTGACCTTCCAGTCATCAAGTCCAGTGTCTTAACCAGCCCCCCCCCACTATGGCCTGTGTGCCAGATCCAGCCCGACACCAATTCATCCAGCTTGCGCCACCCTTGTTGACCCCAGAAGTGGAAGTAAAACGTCCCCGTATAGGTGGTGTGAGCCAGATGAATTGGTGTTGGGGGCCGGATCTGGCCCACAGGCCATAGTTTGGGCACCCCAGGATTATCTCACCCAGTTGCAAAACAGATTGCAAGGCAAGTTTTACTTCCACTTCTGGAGGGAGGAACCACATGACCGGCCCCCGGCCCAAAAGGTTTGGGCACTCCTGGTCTTAACCATTAAGCCACTGCAGTCCCAGTTCAACCCATAATTAGCCCCGATTAGTGAATAGGGCAGATGCACTCTGAGCTCAGAGAATATGCCTATTCCAGTGTGCAGGTCATAGTTACTGACACACTTCCTTTTATCTCTCTCTGTGTCTCCTGCTTTCTAGATGTCAGCCACCAGCGTGGCCCTCTGGATAAACACGGCCCTCGGCGTTTCCACCCTCTTTGGCCTGTGGTCTTTGGCGATCATGTTTCGTGCAGTCAAGCCACACCTGGCTGAGCAGAACATGGGGTGGAAATTTGTTTGCTTCCAGGTAATTCTGCCCCAGACCAGCTGCTGCTCAGTAGGGGTGAAAGAATCGGATGCCTGTGTTTGCATTTGGAGTTTCCTCCAGTGCTTTGCACAGCTTCTTCTTTCATGTCTTGGTCAGACTTTAAACTGTCAACATGAAGCCACTTTCTTGGCTTTGTTGTTGGCCAAACTTAAGCCCTCACTGGTACATGTTTCATCAGCAAACCAGCAAATGAGCACATGGATTCTGTCTCTCTCTACATTCACACCGTGTGCTGTTGTCCACCAGCAGCCCTCACTTGGACCTGTTGGTCTTGCCATCAGGAGCTCTGACCCTCAGCCTACTCAGGGTCTCCTAGTGGCATGTAGGGAAGTCATGCAGCACTTCTGATCTGCTCACTTACAAGACCTAAAAGTCAAAGTGACCCTTTTGAAATAAAGAAGAACTTGACTAGATACTTCTTCTTTTGTGTCCAGATCAAATGTTGAACTGCCAAAATGCAGCCACTTTCATAGCTTTGTCGTTGGCCAAACTTAAACGCTCACTGGTGCATGTTTCTGGCAGTCATTGGCAGACCAGGAAATGAGCCAATGGATTCTCTCTCTCCACATTCACACGGTGTGTTATTGTCTGCTGGCAGGCTCCACTTGCGGCTGTTGGTCTTGCATTTAGGGACTCCGACCCTCAGCCTATTCTGGGTACTCCAAGTGACATGTAGGGGAGGTTGAATTCCTCAGCCATCTCCTCCTCCTCCAGTGTTATTCCTTGCCCAGTGAGCTCCCTCCTCCATCTTCTCATTTGGTTTTTCTCTTGCTCACCACGAAGAGTGTTTGTCCCCACTTCTGAAGGAATCTCTTGTCTTTGTTTTTGGGCCAGCTTCTCCTCATCATGACAGCGCTGCAGCCGTCCATCTTCAGCATCCTGGCCAGTGGAGGCCAGATTGCTTGCTCCCCACCCTTCTCCTCCAGAGCCCGATCACAGCGTAAGTGGACTCAACCTCCCTATCACACACACTATTATTATATACAGTGGTGGACTCAAAAATTTTTTTTACTCACATTTAAATACAGGAGTTAGTCTTTAAGGTGCCACAGCGTTTCTTGTCTTTTTGTTTCCTCTCTGATATGCTGTATTTTAATGTCAGTTTTTGTGGACCCACTCCCTGTGAATCCACACTAATGAGTTTACTGCACACCTACAAAAGCTCACATTTAAATATAGGAGTTAATCTTTAAGGTACCACAACATTTCTTTTGTTGTTGTTTTGTTTACTCTCTAGTATTATTTATGCCTGTAACTTACCCCCTATCTCTTTACAGTAAGCTTGAGAGATAAGTTAGAAAGGGAGGAAATGTGAACATATTACCGTGGCTAGCTGGGTCAAATTAATCCGGAGATGAGGGAGTAAATGGGGATTTGAAGTCGGAACTCCCTAGACAAAATTTAACACTCTGGTTCTGGAAAAGGAGCGATCTTAGGACAGGCAAAAAGGAAGAGAGAAACTCCTAAACAGGGCTTTTCGTTCCAAGGGCAGAACACGTAGGCTGGGGAACGATTCCAGAACGAAGGCATCTCTTGAGGATGCGGAGTCCAGATCGATGTGCCATGAATTCCCCAGTGGTGAGATAAAGGCAAAGGTCGTCCTTGCTCAAAAGCCAGTCATATCCAACTCTAGGGTTCAACTCTGTTTATAGCCAAAGAGCTAGCGCTGTCTGCGTCTGCAGACGTTTCCGTGGACACGTGCCAGGAATGTCTAAACATGGTGCATGGAATGCTGTTTACCTTCCCACCAAAGTGGTACCTATTTATCTACTTGCAATATCTTGCTTTCAAACTACTAGGTCATCAGAAGCTGGGACAGAGACAGGAGCTCACTCTGTTGTGCAGTATTCAGGTCTCGAACTGCTGATCTGCAGACTTTCCAGTTGTCAAGTCCAGTGTCTTAACTACTAAGCCCATTAGCAGTGAGCT
Organism: Furcifer pardalis; assembly: GCA_030440675.1. Taxonomy (NCBI): domain Eukaryota; kingdom Metazoa; phylum Chordata; class Lepidosauria; order Squamata; family Chamaeleonidae; genus Furcifer; species Furcifer pardalis. Next base: position 291,734,713 of record CP126890.1, read on the forward strand.
ACAAGCTGGAGAACGGAGGTGAACACAGCAATGATTCTGTCATCTCCAGACCAGACATGAAACTGTTAAAATGAAGCCACCTTTTCATGAGTTCATTTTACAGTTCCCTTTGCTTGACCTAGTGTGAGAAAGATTAGTGGGCAACACAAGGTTGCTGTCCTCAGGGCACACCCGATTGTGGTTCAAGAATACCACAATTTTTGAGGAGGCTCTTTCTGTGTACCCCAGGGGTGCTTAAACTTTTCAGGCCATGGGTCGGTCACATGGTTCAGTGGGCCGGTTGTATGGTTCCTTCCACCGGAAGCAGAAGTAAAACGTGCCTTGCAATCTGTTTTGCAACAGGGTGAGTTAGATTTTAGGCTGCCATTTTTTCTGCTTAAACCAGGGGTGCCCAAATTACGGCCCATGGGCCAGATCCAGCCACGAATGCCAATTCATCTGGCCCATGGGCCATAGTTTGGGCACCTCCGGTGTACCCCAACACAGCAGTGAACAGAAGCAGGTGTGAGAAAGGGCCAGGCTCACTCTTTTCTCTCTTGACTTTCTGCCCGAAGAGATGCATGCCCAGCTCCTCATCGTAGAGACATTCATCTTGGCAGTACTGACCAGAATGTACTACAGGAAGCCGGATGACCAGGCAAGTTGCTGTCCAGCCAGATCTCCCGAAAGCAAGCCAGAGGTCAGCCAGTGAGCCCAATGGCACCGGAGGCCAGAAGCAAGTGGGCTGTTTCAGCAAATGTCGGTTCTGAAATACCAAACCAGAAAGGACCCCCACCCTCCACAGGACGTCTTGCCTTTTGCTGGGGGGGGGGGAGGGAGGGAAGGGAGTCAGGTGCTGCTGATGCTTAGCGGCAAACTCGTTACATGGACTCGCTGTATCACCCACATTTTTTTGGAGGGCGACTTCAGGTCAGGACAACTGCATTGTTGCTCAAGCAGCCAAAGGAAGTAAAATAAACCTTCTTAAGTCTTTGCATGTTTTGAGTATCTTTAGGGTGAGGAAACTACACCAAGGTTGAATCTCAGTGCTACAGATCTGAAAGCTGCAGTATCTTGATTCACAGATAAACCAAGGGGAAGAATGGCCACCTCTGCATGGGGAAAAGTTAAAGCTTTTACTCAAGCCATCTAAACTTTGCCACCCAAAATCAGCCACCTGTGTTACATCTATACTGGGGAGCAGCATAGCTGGCCCTGCCCATTTTGCTTTAGTTCCACCCGTTCCCTGAGGCTAGAGTTGCCATAATTCTCTCCCACAAAACCGGGACAGAAGTATACTTGACAAAAATGAGCGGGTTATCTGTAAAATAGCCTTTTTTAAAACAAACATAATATAATGACAGTTATAAAACACTTATTTATTTACAACAGTTAATTCTTACTGTAAGATGATCTGTTGTTGTACTTCTGAGAAGTCAACTCTTAACATCCTCAGCTCCAGGAAACACACTGGTGGTCAGACTTATCGGTCTGTGGTGCGAGGCAAAGACAATAAGATTTGTCTCCAGGTAGACTCCAACGTGGTAGGAAATCGCTTGTTTGATGGCGAGAGTTCACATTTATTTTAATGGTGTGTTATAATACACAATAGGTACGTTTTTAAAATCCGGGACTTTAACATGATTTTAATTGAACTGGCCGGGACAATTTTTCCAACCTTGAATCCAGGACAATCCCGGTTTTTCAGGACGTATGGCAACCCTACCTGAGACTCACCCACTTCTGACAGGTAGCCTACAAAACACTCCCCCAACTGGAATTTGGTGCCAAGGCATTAAAAAAAAGTGTTTTTTAGCCGAGGTTAATGCAAAGGACAGGTTGCACTTACCTGTAACTGTCGTTCTTCGAGTATGTTGTTTGTGAATTCACACTGATGGGTTCTGCGCTTGCGCGGGAGCCATGTCGGAGCTGGAAAGCTGATTGGATAAATTTGAATGGTTAGTACCACCCACCATCTCCACCCGCCCTTTGCGCCATTTCGCGCTTTCCGCCTCAGTTAATATTAAAGCTGTACAGAGGATAAGCATCTCATCCCTGCAGCAGTAAGAGGGGAAGGACGGGTGGGTTGTGTGAATTCACAAACAACATACTCGAAGAACGACAGTTACAGGTAAGTGCAACCTGTCCTTCTCCTTCGTGTTGTTTGTGAATGTACACTGATGGGTGACTAGCAAGCTCTCTTACCTGGATGGTGGGTAGCTGGTGCTGTGGTGAGATGTGCCGCTTGGTGGAGATGTGGTCTGGTCTCAGGATACACTCAAAGGTCAGGAGGTCATTATGGCATTGAAGCACGAAGACCTGCTGTCAAGACCGAGCGTCCCAGCCTGGAGTCGGGGATGGCTCTGGTGTCCAGTCTGTAGTGGTTGACAAAGGTGAGTGGCCTGGACCACGTTGCGGCTTTGCAGATGTCTTCCATGGGGATTCCCTCCAAGAAGGCCGTGGAGGTGGCCATGGATCTGGTGGAGTGAGCCCTGATGTGGGGTGGTGGTTCCCTCGACGTCAGGCGGTAGGCCAAGTAGATCGCCTCGCAGATCCATTTAGAAAGGCGTTGGGCAGAGAGCGCGTGGCCTTTGGATCTCCCGCCGTAGGCGATAAATAGTCTATTAGATTGCCTAAAATCTCTGGTACGTCGTGTGTAAAAGAGCAGTGCTCTTCGTACGTCCAAGGAGTGCCAGCTTCTTTCCTGGGTACTGGAAGGGTTGGGAAAGAAGGCAGGCAAGGTGATGACCTGGGATAGGTGGAATTCTGTGATCACCTTAGGGAGGAAAGAGAGGTCCGGGTGCATGACCACTCTGTCATGGAAAAACTTGAGGAATGGGGGATCATTCCTGAGGGCTGTCAGTTCCCCTACTCTGCGGGCTGAGGTGATGGCCACCAGGAACGCAGTCTTCCACGAGAGCAGGTGGATCTCGGCTGTTGCCATCGGCTCGAAGGGCGGCCTCATCAGAGCTTCCAAGACGGTAGACAGTGACCATTGTGGTGTGGGTATTCGTGTGGGGGGAAAAACATTTTTCAGGCCCTTGAGGAACCTCTTCATGGTGTGGTCCCGGAAGGCCGAAGAGAGGGTAGAGCGAGGTGAAGCATGGGCGACAACTGCAGCTAAGTGCACACGTATGGAGGAGTGTGCCAAGCCGGTTTCAGCCAGGTGGAGCAGGTAGTCCATCAGGTCCTCTAGGGAAGCTGTGGTCAGTTCCTTGTCCCGGTCCCTGAGGAATGCATTAAACCTCTCCATCTTGTTCTTATAGGACTTGGATGTGGAGGGTTTCCTGCTCTGTTCCAGGATCCTGCTTATCCTGGGATTATGAGCCAAGCCGTGAGGTGGAGACTCGGTAGGTCCGCGTGGAACATCTGGCCCCGTTCCATGTGGAGGAGCGACGGGTCGTCCGGGAGGGTGATCGAGTCCGTCGCTAGTTCCCTGAGCAGTGGGTACCAGTGTTGCCTGGGCCACGCTGGTGCAATTAGAATGGCTCGGGCCTTCTCCTGGCGAAGGCGGACCAGGACCCTCTGGATGAGCGGGAAAGGTGGGAAGGCGTAGAGGAACTTCCTCGCCAGGGAATCATGAAGGCGTCCCCCATGGATCCGTGTCCTGCTCCGGCTCTCGTGCAGAATAGGTCGCACTTCGCGTTGGTCTGGGACGCGAAGAGGTCCACTCGTGGTTGGCCCCATCTGTTGCACAGGAGCTCGAAGACCGATGCGTTGAGCTCCCATTCGTGAACGTCCGAGGTCTTGCGGCTGAGGCCATCCGCTGTTGTGTTGAGTGTCCCTTGGATGTGCACTCCGATCGGTAGGACGTGGTTCTGGAGGCACCACTCCCAGAGTTGGACTGCCAGGTAGAGTAGGGATGGTGAGTGAGTCCCTCCTTGCCGGTTGAGGTAGGATAGGGCTGTGGTGTTGTCCGAGGCGACCTGAACCGTCGTTCCTCGGAGGCTGGATTGGAAGGTTTTCATGGCCTTCCAAATCGCGAGTAGTTCTAGGAAGTTTATGTGGTGTGCTCGTTCCTGTCGAGTCCACTTGCCGCTTATCTCCAGGGATCCGTAGCATGCTCCCCATCCGAGTGTGCTCGCATCCGTGGAGATCTGGGTTGACGGTGTGGGAAGTAGGAAGGGTCTCCCGATGGCCACGAATTCGTGGTTGGTCCACCACTGTAGTTGCTGTTTGAGTTCGCGGGTTGGCATGAGCCGTTTGTTCGGATCGTCCAACACAGGGTTGAAGAGGTGTAGGAACCAAGACTGGAGCGATCTCATCTTTAATTTGGCGAACGGTATGACCGCCGTGGTGGAGGCCATGAGGCCTAGGAGTCTCTGCGCCGACTTGGCACTCACCGTGCGGTTGTTCTGGAACTGGTGTACCAGCGATGCGATGCGTGCTAGGCGCTGGGGAGGGGCGAATGCTCTTGCCTTCGTGGCGTCCAGGATCGCCCCGATGTAATCCATCTCCTGGGCCGGTTCTAGGCGTGATTTCTTTACGTTGATCCGAAGACCGAGATCCTCCATGGTTCTGAGGGTGAATCGTACGTCCCTCCGTGCTTGTTCTGCAGATGGCGCCGTTATCAGCCAGTCGTCTATGTAGGGAAATACCTGGATGCCCCGGGTTCGTAGGTACGCCGCTACCGGTGCCATGCACTTCGTGAAGACCCTCGGTGCGGTGGAGAGGCCGAACGGTAAACAAGTGTACTGGAAGGCTTTTTCCCCGATGCAAAATCTGAGGAATTTGCGGTGATCTGGGCGTATTGAGATGTGGAAATACGCATCCTTGAGGTCGATTACTGCAAACCAGTCTCCGGTCTTCAGGAGAGGGAGAATGGTCTGGAGCGTGACCATGCGGAACTTCGCCACTCGGATGTGTTGGTTGAGGCGACGGAGGTCCATGATGGGTCTGAGTCCTCCGTCTTTCTTGCTGACTATGAAATACCTGGAATAGAATCCGTCGCAGAGAGATGTTGGAGCGACCGGTTCTATTGCCCCCTTGAGTAGAAGGGCTGAGAGTTCTTCTTGCAGCTGGGGGGACGGGTTGGTGGTGCGAATGTGCCCTAAGGTTGGCCATCTCTCGAATTCGATGGCGTAGCCAACGTCTAAGATTCGAAGCACCCACCGATCGGTGGTTATCGCGTTCCAAGTGGCTAGGAAGTTCCGGAGCGGTATGTACGGCATCGGATGGGGCGAGGGAGGATCTTCGGTTCGGAGGGAGTCAAGGTTGTTGCTTTTGCCTCCAGTCAGAGCGCTTGGTGTTCTGGCCCTGGTTCTGGAAGCGCGTGCGGTTGTATTGTTTGCGCGGTTTGTAGAATTGCTGCTTGGCTTGGCCTTGGGATCGAAAGGACTGGCGGTTGCGGTAGTCCTGACTGTAACCCGAGGAAGACCTGCGTTGGTATCCGCCGGTCGAGCCAAGCCGAAGTCTGTTGGACGTCGTGATGTCCTTGTGAAGTTCGTTAAGGGCATTGTCCGTGTCCTTGGCGAACAATCCCTTGCCGTCGAAAGGGAGCTCTTCGATGAGTCTCTTGGTGTCGTCGTGTAGGTCGGCCGATCTGAGCCACGCGTGGCGACGCAGCTGTATCGCAGCCGCTACGGTTTTGGCTCCCGAGTCGCAGATGTGGCGTGCGGTTCGGAGCTGTTGTTGGCTGAGTTGGATCCCTTCCTCGGACAGGGTCTCAAACTCGGCGCGGAGATCGGGTGGCAGTCTGTCCAGGGAGGCTTCCACCTTGCCCCACAGCTTGATGTTATAGGCTGCCATGGCCGCCTCGTAGTTAGCTGCGCGGGTAGAGAGGGATGAGGCGGCGTAGACCCTCCTTCCGATGCCGTCTAGTTTCTTTCCCTCCTTCGAGGATGGGACAGGCACGCTATGCACGGCGGTGCGGTGTTGGGTGGCCTTGACTACCCTCGAATTCGGCGTGGGGTGCGAATGGAGGAACTCACCCTCCTCCCCAAGGAGCTTGTAGATCCCATCCAGCCGATTGGAGACAACGTGGGATGAGACCGGCCTGCTCCAAACCGTCTTGGCCGAATGGGCGACAGCCGGAAGGAAAGGCAGATGGACCGGAAGGATCTTCTTGGTGTCCGCCAATCCGCACACCTCGTCCACGAATGGAGCCGGAGGGTGTTCTGCCCTGATATTCAGTATCGGGCCCATGCGGGTCAGGAGGGCAGTGAAGGATTTCTGATCCTCCGGCTGCAGGCGCTCCTTGGCGCCGATCTGTTCAACCGGGGACTTTTCGGCGTCGACCGGAGGAAGATCGTCCATGTCTTCCTCCTCGCCTTCTCCCTCGGACGAATCGTCCGAGCCTCCAGACACCCCAGCAAGGGATGGGGGTGGCAGTGAGGCCTCGGGGTCCGAATCAGACCAGTAAGGCCTGGCTGAATTCGGTTCCTCCCCGGATACAGATGGCGGTGGTGGCGGCAGCGGTTGGGAGGCCACAGATTGGGCTCGGCGCCGTTTGGAGGCCACGGATGCGTGATCGGCCTTCCGTTTGGAGGTAGCCCGCGATGTAGGATTGGGCGGGGGACCAATGGTGGCGAGTACCTTGTCGGTGATTTTCTCCGTCATGGCCTCCAAGAGCGGGGACAGCATCTCCAGGGTGAGGAAGGACTGTGCGGCGGTCTCCGATCCCCGTTCATCGCTTCTCCCCTCAGGAAGTAGAGATGGTCCCCGTGGAGTTGGTGGCGGTGGGGTCTCCTGGTGCGGCGGGATGCCCTCTGACTCCGCCTGGGACGCACGTGGAGGAGATGGTGGCGGCGATGTAATGGCGGCCACGAAGACTGCGGAGGCCGGGGAAGCAGAAGGAGACGGCCGACGCACTTGAGGTGTTGGAGGTAGAGAGGAGGAGTGTTTCTTATGTTTTTTCTTCTCCTCCTTCTTCCGTTCCTCCTTGTTCTTCTTCTTTCTGAAGAGCTCGACGGTGGTGAGCTTCTTGGTGGCTGGCGGGGCCGAAGAGGACGTCTCTTGGCGGGCCTCCGTCGGGCGGCTTGGGCCTTGTGGTGCTAGGGCGGACTCCATGAGGTGGGCCTGCAGACGGTTCCTCCGGTTCTTCAGGGCAACCTTGGAGAATTTCTTGCAGGCTGAGCACGAATGCACAGGATGGTCCTCGCCCAGGCAGATCAGGCACTTAGAGTGGTTGTCGGTGCTCGGGATCTTGGCCGAGCACGAAAGGCACTTCTTGAAGGCCGCCGACGATGCCATCCACAGTGGGGTGGTGAAGGGCTAGAAGGGGGATCCCCTTCGCGGCTCTTCTAACTTCTGTCTTCTTCTTCTTCTTCTTCTTCTTTTTTTTTTTTAAATAAAGAAAAAAGGGGGTACTGGATAAACCAGAAGTGAAGGTGCCGAAAACTATCCCGGATAAACGACCGAACAATTCGGTAGCGAGGGAAAAACGGGAGAGCTCTCGATCAGGCTCCTGCTGTAGCAGCGGAAAAACAAGAACTGAGGCGGAAAGCGCGAAATGGCGCAAAGGGCGGGTGGAGATGGTGGGTGGTACTAACCATTCAAATTTATCCAATCAGCTTTCCAGCTCCGACATGGCTCCCGCGCAAGCGCAGAACCCATCAGTGTGCATTCACAAACAACACGAAGGAGAACAATAGCTTCTTCTATTGTGTCCAGATCAGACTGGACTGTGAAAATGAAACCAATTTCTTGGCTTTGTCGTTAGCCAAACTAGTCCTCACTGTGGCATGTTTCTGATAGTAATTGGCAGACCAGTAAATCAGCTGGATTCTGTATCTCTCCACTTGAGCCTGTTGGTCTTGCATTTAGGGACTCCAGCCCTCAACCTATTCCTGGATCTGACCCGGTGTACTTGAGGCTCATCTCCGTTCAGAGGATGTTGAAGGTCCTTCTCTTGCTTAGTTCTCTCAGCATCTGCTGCTACTTCTCTCTTTATCTTAGGCAGAGCGATACCAACAAGAGGATATACTTTCTCAGCTAGATGCATGTATGTATTTTTGTATTTTGTATTTGCATGCTGCTCTATTCGCCGAAGCGGCTCAGAGCGGCTAACAACATAGATAATAAAATATCACATATCAAAACATAAAAATCAATAACATATCAAAATATCACATATCAGTGACATATCAAAGTACAGTAATACCTCGGATAACGATTGCATCGGATAACGCTAGAATCGGATAATGATGCATGCTTTTTGGGAAAAACTTGTATCGGATAACGATTCTGGATAACGATTCATAGCGTTATCAGAGATAATCATCTGGGGTGGGTGTGTGGATTGGGTAGAACATCTACCCAATCCACACACACACACCCCAGTGATGGATCGCTACGGGGGTGGTGGATTGGTTCGAATCCAGCATCCTCATAGCGATGAAATTAGGGTTGGGGAAAAGAGGGCACCTGCCCGCTTTTCCCTGACCCTAGTTCGATCGCTACAGCAGGGGGTGGATTGAGTCCAATCCACCTCCCCCGTAGCGATCCAAGTCAGCACATGCCTGCACTGACTCCAAGGTTGCTGGACACTTGAAACTCAGGCGTCCAGCAACCTTGGAGTGAATGCAGGCAGGCGCTGAATCCAAGGGTGCCAGACACCCGAGTTTCGAGCATCTGGCACCCTTGGGTCTAATCCACCACCCCCCTGTAGCGATGGAGCGCTACAGGGGTGGTGGATTGGTTTGAATCCAGCACCTCCGTAGCGATGAAACTAGGGTCGGAGAAAAGTGCACACACGCGCATTTCCCCCCGACCCTAGTTTCATTGCTACAGGGGCAAACCGTGTGGTTTGTCCCTGACTTCAGGGCTTTTTTAAAGTGTTGTTTGATGCATGCATCGGACAATGCTAAAACCTGATAATGACATGACTTGTGGAACCAAGTCATAAGGTTATCCGAGGTACTAGTGTACCACAAACATATCAATAGACTACAAATATTACATCACAAAATATCACATATCACAAACATGTTAAAGTATCACATACTGTATTAAGAAACATTACAAGAAATCCCCATCCCCTATTACAAAATTAAGACATCATGAACATTTCATTAACAACAATGTCAGCTTGTTTTGCGTGTGTGGCTGCACTCCATACTTTGCTGCAGATGTTCAGGGCCAAAACTGATGTACACAGCATGGATGGTTGAGTTTGTGCATAAACGATAGCTTCAAAAGCAGGAGAATGACAAAATACCAACATTCTTTAAGCAATAATTACATACAGGGTAGGCCATAAGCATCTACCCATCCGTGTATCTTATGTATCCAGTGTATCGAGACGATACGTAGGGACATACAGGCCACCCTGTAGAATGAAATGGATAAATCATTCTTCAACTAAATAAAATTCATCCCCCGCCTTTTGACGTGAATTCGACGAGCGTCTTATGTTTCAGTTGGGTGGTCTGGCAGCTTTTGTGATGTAACAAAAATCATGTACTTTTGACAAGCTGCCACCACAAAACTAAAGCACCCACGAAAATAATGGTTTCATCAACTGAAAACTCGTCTCAGTGACTTTCAGAAATGTAAAGAGCCATTGCCCCAAAACACAAAGTGATGACATCATTGCTTCCGAAAGTTGCCTTGAAAAAATGCAATCTTCACTGCGGGGGTTGGTTTTCAGCAGCCCAGCAACCAAACCACACAACCAATTCAGGTGATCCAAAGTACGTTTGAAAGAGGAAAGAATAACCTTTCTGGTGACATGATTACATTTGAAATTGGGCTTTGGGGGAAAAAACTACAAACAACCACTCAAAGGAGGTCACAAAAACGCAAAAATAAAAGGGAAAAACATGTTAGAAACTGAATATGACAACTTCCTGAGGTGGATACAATTCAAATACAACATGTGGAGAAGAATGATGCTGAAGCAGGAATCAACAACAAAGATATTAAGAAAAAATGTGACTTGTAAAAATGACATTTTTGGGGGGATGGTCAGTTGGCAGTGAGCCAGTGACCAAACCGATCAAAGTGATCCAAAGTGTGACTGATAGAGGACATAACCTTTCTTATACAATTTGGATTGGATTTCAGAAACATTTTCTATAGAGGTTTTTTTTTTTTAAAAAAAATCTAACCTTTCCTTTAAAAAAGTATCTCTCCAACTCTCGCTTTCTCACTGGATGTGGAAGTAAACAGGCTGTCAATGTGTTCGTTTCGTGAAGGAAGGTAAGAAATTGGCAGGGGGAGGGATTGGGACTCACCTGGCAATGAAGAGGCGAGCAAGAACTGTAAAAAGATCTCACTTGTGTCTGCTGCTTCTGGCTCGCCTCTTTGCTGCCGGGTGGAGCCTGATACCCCCCTCCCCCCTACACACACTTTCTTTCAAACCTTCCTTTAAAAAAAGCAGCAGTATGTAGAGTCTAAGGACACTACTGTCAGGGATTTAGTGTGTGAATTTGATGTGCTGAATTATGCTCATTAGTTCATTTACTGTATTTCTTTTATTTCACTCAGGTCAAAAGTCCTTAGACTCTACCTGCTGCTTTTTTTGGAACATTCATTACCTTTGCTGTGTTCTTTGGTCTTTCATGGGTTCAGACTAATCTATCTCCAGTAACAGAATAAAAAAAGAACTGTTTTTGCTGAAGTATTTAACCACTGTATGATGCATAGTACAGAACTGGAACAAACATTGTGAGTAATCTGGCCTCCAGCAAAGGTCTTCTTGGATTCTTACTTTGAAAGCATGGTTTTAGTTCTCATTGGAGAGAGAGAGAAAACTTCAATTGCATGAGCCATGTCAATAAAATGCTAAAAAGTTAAGAGCCCTTGGAACAAGTTGCAACTTCTGTAAAATATCAGTGGAAAGTGACATCTCACCTAACCTCCTCTTTCCCACAATTAAAAACTCACCTGAAGCTAACAAGCCAAGCAGGAAAGTAGTCCTTCCCTTATGGTGATGCCCAACCTAGCAGTCTGAAAGCAAGAAATTACAAGTAGATAAATGAGTGGTTAAGATGGTGAATCTGATGGCTGGAAGGTAAGCAGTTCAAGACCAGAGTGCCTCACAACAGTGAGCTCCTGTCTCTGTCCTAGCTCCTGCCAACCTAGCAGTTCGAAAGCAAGAAATTGCAGGTACATAGATACCACTTTGATGGGAAAGGTAACAGCATTCTGTGCACTCCAGTGTCTAGTCATGCCTGTGATACTGCCCACAGAAATGTCTACAGATGCTCTTTGGCTATAAATGGAGATGAGCACCAAGCCCTAGAGTTGGACATGAAGATTTCGAGCAAGGGAGACCTTTACCTAATGGCCATTCAGCAGCGGCTGCTGAGAAAGGTGCCACATCTGAGCTGCTGGATTCCTCTTTGCATGGTGATCATCCCTGCCTTCAGGAGTGGCGTCAGGACTCAAGAGCAGCAGGGCTGTTTGCAAGCCAGCTTAAGATGTGATTCCCATGTGCATTTTGTAAAGAAAGTGTGGCCAAACAACCATCAAAACAACCATCAGTTAAGCAAGAGATCAAATCTGATTTCCAAATATAAAGAACTTCTGTACTTGGAACACGTTTAGAATAAAAGGACAATTTATTTGGATAGACACCAAAGTCATATGAAGCAGCACAGAGAGAAAAGGAAACGCAAACACAGAGAATGAAAACTCAGCTTGCAAGAAAATGAGAAAATATTCAGAGAGGAAACAGGTTTTTTTTAAAGCAGCAACTCAGAGAGGCATTATTATTATAGACTTGTATGGCATGGCTAAGAGAAGACGACTCTTCCACTAACCATCTGGTTCCTGTTCGGGGTTCTGTTGTGTTAGAACCTGAAGACTCCCATGCTGGAGAACTTGTAGTTGAGCGTTAGGTGGTAGACTTTTGTTCAGCCTAAGCAACCGCGACATCACGTGGCCCCGTCTCCACCGCGACATCACGTGGCCCCGTCTCCAGAATCAAATCCTTGATCCCTAAGGTCTCTCCAGGCCTCACCATGCCTCCAATAAATAAAAACGTTTCAATAAAATTATATACTGGAAAAACTAAACCTCTTCATTGTTCTTTTTAAATTAGTGCTAAAATAAAACCAACCAATCACAACCAGAAACAAGGTCTCCCTTAGACACATATAACATTTGCTTCTTTCTATAGGAAAGTTTATTCTGGATAGAGCCTGAAGTTGCACAATGACAGCTTTAAAACAATACTGGGGTTGAAAGGCCTTAATTGGGGCCAATACAAAAACGTTTGTGCAGGGCAATTCAGGACACTGTGAGACGCTGACAGCGTAGAGAATGATCTCAACATGCAATATGGCTTTTGAGGGGGAAATAACATCAGTCGTAGGAGCTGAAGTTACATGACCCTGTGAGACAACGAGCAGAAATGCTCACAAGAGTTGTATCTCAAGTGGTTCAAAGATCTCGAATCTCAGCATGAATATTTTATCTTCCATTCCTATTGGACAGAGGGTCGTCAAGTTAGCTTAATTAAATTCCACATCCCTAGTGCAGTAGGCAAGAAACTATTGGATGCCTCTGGAGCAGGCCTGGGAAAAGCTACCCTGCTTTTTGCCACTGTCACTAGCTGGGAGAATCTGGGAAATGTGACCCCAAATTTAACATTTTCAAGCTCTCCACCAGAATGACCTGGGATCTGCTCCATTCACCTTTGCTGGATGCCAAGGTCTTCCACGACTGCCTGGAAAGAGAAAACCACCCGTTCATTGCTGGAGGGGGAATTCTGTGCTTATAGGATCCAGCCACAGGAGAGAAGCGTCCCACGCGATGAATGGCACTCGGATAAAAGGTAACTCATGCATAGGACAAGGGTTGGCAAGTGCAGACCCAAGAACACGATCAGATGACAGTGGTGTGGATGTGTTTCCCTGACCCAGAACTCTGGAAGAGGTGGCCAAGATCACTCCTAAGACATCCACCAAGTGAAAATACCCACAGCAGGACTTGGAAGCATGAAGGCTAAAGCCACATGCCGTCTGCAACAATTCCCATTACAACCAAACATTTGCACACCAAAGATGCTCCGACAGCTCCAAAAATATTACGGATGGACATGAAAAAGGGTCCAGTCTTCTTCTTCATCAACCAGAAATTTTATTTCCTAGGCCTGTCCATGGTGGTCAACCTTGGCGCTCCTGGCGTTCTTGGACTTCCAATTCCTAGAAGCCGAGGTCAGCACTCCTGATGATTAGGATTTCTGGGAATTGAAGTTCAAGAACAGCTGGAGTGCCAAGGTTGGCCACCACTGTGTACCTAGGCTCCAAAACAGCACTCTCCCCTGCAAAAAAAGCAACCAAGAGTGGAAAGGACCCTACAGGAACGATACATATATGTTAAGTGAAATCATGTTAAACTGTGATGGCAACTTGCTGCTAATTAACGAGAGTCGGTTGCAAATGGCATATGGTGGGAAATGCAACATTCTCCCCTCACTTATGCTGCATAGACCACCTATAGGATTTTGGCTACGAGATTCAACATGACTCTCCTTAAGCTTAATAAAACAGGGACAACTCCACTTTTGTGTAATCCATTACCATACGAAGTGGATCGCAAGGGCTCAACATGGCATGAACTGGGATGCTAGGATTCTGAAAGCCTCTCGTGGGCGACCATAACTGCAGCACACAACTCCACCAGGTCTGTGATCATGACACCCAAGGAGACTGGTAACACCAAAGACCCCTCCAATTATGGCTGTGTCTGTAACCATGCCTGGCTCCCTTTAAAGCTTCTGCTGAAAGGCATGCTGCAATTCTACCCTGGCAAGCATTCAGAAATGTGACCACACTGGCCACAGGACAGGGACACGCCTTTAGATGGGAGCCCGGGAGGATCCAAGCCTCCTTGTGCGAATGTTCCTCCCTCAATGTACCTTTCCCCAGCCTGAACCAGAAGTGGCTCAAAGACCAGGCTATTTGAATAGCTGGCGATAGCCTTCACCTGGAAGACGTGGGGCTACCTGAAGACCTCAGCTGCCTTCCTGTCAAAAATGCACAGCAGAACATGCTGTAGATGTCAGCTGAACACCTCTCCAAGGGGGAAACCACACTCCTGCCCCCACTGAGCGCTTTACTTGGCCAGCTTCTTTTCCCTCTGGAAGGCCACCTCACAGCTCAGATTGAGACACGTAATTCCCAGATGTTCCAGGCAGCCTGCCTCACAGGAGAGTTATGGCCCAAAATAAAATAAGCCCATTCATGTGGATTCAGAGACAGCTGGAGTGCCAAGGTTCGCCACCACTGGTCTAGAGAAAATGGGGCTTGCGAAACGAAGTGGATTACACCCCCATCCATCCATCCTCAAGTGCTGTCGATACTAATTTTTGTCGAGGAATTGTCTGATGCCACTTTCATCTGACCCATAAGGCAGGGCAAAGCCACTGCTTGGCAGAAAAATACTGAGGGGACTGTTAAATCTAAACATTTATTACTCAATTAAGACAGACGCTAATGGCCACAGAGACCTCACAGTAGTGGCTGGCTTCCCAGCCCAAAAGGAAAAACTGACCCTGTGGGGGCTGTTCCTTTGTACCCAACAAAGGATGGAGTTAAGAGGGGGCCAACTGGGCAGTAGCTCAACCAATGCGTGTTGCACTTTCCTGATAAGATTTCCTCTGCAGAACTTCTTGGGGAACACAATGACCCATCAGTGAAATGCTGGCACAAGGCCGGTTTCTCCATCCCAAGAGGGGAAGGACAAGCAACAGGACACCCTGGGCAGGCAACATCTGGGAAAAGCGGAGGAAGCCAACGATGTTGCAGACGGATGGAGAGCGCACTCTGGGAATCGGGAGGCCAGAGAGATAAGAGCGTGTGAGGCAGGAACATTTTCAAGAGGGCTGGATTCATTGCAGCCAGCCTCACCATAAGACCATGATGGTGAACCTTGGCATTCCAGGTGTCCTCAGACTTCAATTCCCAGAAACCCAAGTCTCTGTGAATCCACACGAATGGGTTTACTGTGAAGTCCGAGAACACCTGGAGTGCCAAGGTTCGCCATCACTGCAGAAAGACAAGACAAGACCCCAGGCACCAAGAAGGGCTTAGCTAGCAGGGCATCATGCGGGAGAGAGTGAGCCAGTCTGTGCCATCCTGTTGCTCAGCCTTGGCCAGGATCCAATTGGCGATTTTCGATTTGTGGAAGTGAAATGACTTGTAAGCTCCAAGCAGCAAACTGGCACCAATTGACAAGGTGCCGATTGCTTTCCTGGCTATGCACCCATGAAGGCAACTCAGCCGCAATTTGCCATGGTGATGTAATACAATTCAACTCACACCAACATAAATTGATAACTGGATTTTGGCCAATGGGTTGCCCCCCCCCCCCCCCGATGTTGACTGTACTGTCTGAGGAACTCTGAGCCCTGGTTCAAACACATCTGGAGGGCTCCAGCTGCAGAAGGATCTATGGAAGAGTTGATACACCCGATTCAGCCCCGTCCTGGCTTTTTAGAGTGACCCATCCCCATCCAAAAAGCTGACCAGACCAATTCTGATACTTTTACCCACTTGTTCTGGGACCTGAGTGGAAATCCTTTCTGGCTGCCTGGCCTGTGTCTAGTGCCATGATGGCAAACCTTGGCACTCCAGGGACTTGGGCTTCTGGGAACTGAAGTCCAAGAACAGCTGGAATGTCAAGGTTCACCATCACTGGTCTAGTGAATTGAAAGTGTGTGAATGGCTGGGTAGAACACCAGAAACAAAGGAGACAACAAAACTTGGTAGCATCTCTTAACCACATTAGGAATCCACACGCGCTGTTTTGAGTAGCCTTTCCTCTTTTCCTGCCTCTTGAGGACTAGCCACATGGATACCATGCCACTATCCTAGTTCGGCATCCTTAGCAATCTTCCAGAACCCCCTGGCCTGGAGGAACTCATCTCTTTCTAGCTACCCTATCTCAAGTGCATCCTTTACTACAGGGGTGCCTAAACTACAGCTGGATACACCCCAGATACCAGTTCATCCCGCCCACGCCACCCTCGTCACTCCTGGAAGTGGAAGTAAAATGCGCCCGTATGGTTTAAGTAGAGAAAATGGCAGCTTAAAATCTATCTCATCCTGTTGCAAAACAGACTGCAAGGCATGTTTTACTTCTGCTTCTGGTGGGAGGAAACCCATGACCAGCCCGCTGAACCCTGTGACAGGCCCGCTGAACTGAAAAGCCTGGGCAACCTGCTCTGCTGCTTCAGCTCCATCTAAACTGGGAAAGCCAAGCATTTCATGGACAGAAGGCAGTCTGCAGGGATGCTGAACCTCCACCATGGGAGAGTGTGAGGATAAAGGAGCCAGTCAAAGAGACAAAGTGGAGTGGCCAAAGGGCTGTAACGAGATTAGAAGGGTGTGCGCGCGTATCTCTCTCTCTCAGCTCTGCCTGCATCTGGACTCCCCTACAACATGGGCTATTAATTCTCATGGTGTTGGCTAAGATCGAAAACAATGCAAGTGCATCAAAATAAGACCCAACCCCCTTCCTTTCCCCCAAGAAACAGATGGAAAAGAGGAAAAAAAGCGGGGGTGGGGGGAGAGAACATGATAGCCATGCACCACTCCCCCCCCCCGACCACAGTAGGCACCCCTGATGGGAAAAGGTCTCTCCCAGGATGGGCGGTGGTGGCAGATCCAGCCTCCGGACGCTCGCCTTCTGTGTGGCTGGTGCCACTCCTGGAAGTGGGAACGTGTCCATGACGGGCCTGGAAAACCCCCTTCGGTTTTGGGGAGATTCTCTAGTCCTCTTCGTCCTCACTGATGTCGTAGGTGACCGTAGACTTGTTCCGGGAGAGGCCAGCCGGGGAGGAGGGGGGTGACTTGGCCGTGAAGGGCCAGCGGAAAGAAGGCGAGGGCGAGCGGTCGTGGGTGGGGCTGCTGCTGGGGCTCTGCTTGGGGCTGATTGCCTGCAACATCCGACCCTTGCCTTCTTTCAGCATGTGTTTCTAGGGAGAAGGAAAGAGGAGGAGGAGAAGAAGAGGAGGAAGAGGTCAGAGGACACCCCAGATAAATTATTCCTTGAGGCTTGATATCATATGTCAAATTATGAATGGGCTAGGGCAGGGGTGCCAAAACTACAGCCCGTCGGCCGTATCTGGCCCACTACGTCCTTGTTGTTCCTGGAAGCAGAAGTAAAACGCGCGCACACATGCACAAAATGCTGCTGTAAATTACCTGTGGCAGTTGTAAACGCGTTTACGAGAGCCATGGGTGCATTTATGGTGTTTTGCGCATGTACGTTTTACTTCCGTTTCCAATGGGAGGAACCACATGGCTGGCCTGCTCAGCCATGTGACTGGCCTGCAGCCTGAAATGTTTGGGCAACCCTGGTCTAGGGAAGTGGTGGAAACCTATGACAAGCGTGCCAGAGGGGTCACTCAGAGCCCTCTCTGTAGGCATGCACGTCATCGTCCCAGCAAGGTGAGGTAACCAACCCCCATCCATACTTCCAATCGTGTGTGGGCGTGCATGTGTTGACCTATGGAGAGAATATGCACACGCACCCATGAAACATCACCGGTGCGCCTCTAGTGGCACACACACGGTGCCTGCCCGCGCGCCTCCTCCCCCTCCCCCTTGGCCACTTGGTCTCTAAAAGGTTCACCATCAGTGGTCTAGGGAATCAATAATGTCAGCCTAAACCCAATGTTCAGAGAGACTGTGGTGGCTTAGCAGCACCAATGGCACTGACATATACCACCCCATATAAGTGCTTAGTGCACTCTCTGGGTGGTTCACAGAGCAATTAGTATTTTGCCCCTAAAACCCTGGGTACTCATTTTACCAACCTCGGAAGGATAGAAGGCTAGTCAACCTTGAGTCCTTGTCAGGATCGAACTCACCATGTTCTGGCTGCAGTAAGGCAATTTTAACCACTGTGACACCAGAACTTAGTGGTTAAGATGCTGAACTTGACAACTGGAAAGTCTCTCAATGAAAAAACAAAGAACCAAAAGTCATGTGTTTGGGAACAGAGTGAGGGGTTTTGAGGTTCATGGAGGTTGCAAGCGGCCTGCAAGCTATGTTTTGCCAACCCCTGGTTTCAGTGAAGATTTGCTGGGAACTGAACCAGGAAGCCAGCAGGGGACCTGGTTGATAGTTTACCAAAGCCCCTGGTCCCTCGCCAGCGTATGGGCTTGCAGAGTCCCCTGTGTGTGTGTTTCTGCGGGATGGACAGAGTTTGGAGAAGTATCTTTTGGGGACTGCAATTCTCATCCTGCAGTGGCTGTGATGGATGTGGAACCTGAAAACAGAGGTTCTTAAAAGGCACTCCTTGAGGTTCAGGGCAAAGGTAGGGAGGTGTCAAAGGCAACACATAAATCCTAGAAGTCTAGCGGGAGGGAGGAGAGCATAGAAGACAAGAAATGGGAAGGAAGAAATAGAAGAGAAGAGATGGGAAGGAAGGAAGGACATAAATAATAATAACAAACAGAAGGAAAGAATAATGAAAAGAAAGAAGGAAACAAATAATAATTACAAATAGAAAGAAGGCAGCTTAAACGTCTGCCCGAGATTACCAGAGCTCCTTCAGGGCCAAACATTTCCAGGAAGTTGCCGATGAATTCGCGGGACTTCTCTTCCCACTTCTGAATCAGGTCGATACTTTTCTCCTCCACTTTTTGGACAAACTCTTTGGACTTCTCCTCTACGTCCTTCACCCTCTTCTTCACTTTGTCCACCCGCTCTTGCAAATGGTATTTCTTTTCCTGCAAAAGCCAAGATGTTAGGAAGGTTAGGAAGAATGCTGTTCCTCAGACAATGTAGCCCTTAGCATGTGCCAAGGAAAGGCCTTGCTCCATATGCAGAATAGGCTGTAAAATGAAGCATTCATTTACTGGCAAAATGTGAATTTTCCAGGATTTGTGCTCTGCCTTGTCAACTCGGGCAGGGCTGAGCGCCAACTCCTCAATCTGCCCCACCACACAAGCTATGCACCCACCCACCCAAAATGATCTTAATGCATATTTTCCCACTTCCAAGAGTGACCAAAGGTTCACCTGTGGTTTAGTGGGAGAAAATAACCCTCACCCATCCACACTGAAGTCAGGCTCCTTTATTCAGGAGGGAGCCCTCTAAAATGCTGCATG
Source organism: Furcifer pardalis (assembly GCA_030440675.1). Classification (NCBI taxonomy): domain Eukaryota; kingdom Metazoa; phylum Chordata; class Lepidosauria; order Squamata; family Chamaeleonidae; genus Furcifer; species Furcifer pardalis. The sequence continues at coordinate 291,753,701 of CP126890.1, forward strand.
TTCCTAGAACTCTACCCACTAGCTGCTTTAGACTCTTCTAGGTGTTATAAGGAGTCTGGCCAGGTTATCCTGCTATGGTGATTAAGTAGACCCTACTGCTAGCGACTCAATGCTGATCAGGTGGCAGTTAACTAACCAGACCACCCTGAGGACTAACAACCTTGGATGGCAAAGTCCATAGGGAAGGGTGATGGTCCCCAAGTGGATTAAATGGTCCCACTTGAAACCCCCTTGATGGAAGGCAGCAGCTTCATCCATCCTGGCCTGGGGATGATGATGAAGACTTTGTGTGCCAAAAGAGCTCAGGACCAGAAAGGGACTCGTGTAACTGGATCAATGGTACAAGTGTCGCGCTGTGAGGCAGAAGGCAAATGAAAGGCCAGTGCATTATATGGTTCCCAAGACAATCTTCATGGTTGATTGCCATGAGGATAGTCTATATTTAGAATCGGATAAGGCACAAGAAGAAGAGGTGAGGGTGAAGCTGCTCTCTTAATTGCTGGCACTCACATTGATGAAGCTGACATTGAGCTCCTTGGCCGTATAGCCCCTCTGCAGGTTCCGCCGAACATAGACATCGTAGTCCCGGACGATGCGGGTGATGATGTCAGATGTGGAAATCCCTTCGGTCCTCTGGGTTGGCGCAAACATTCCTGTAGCAGCCCAAGAAAGATCTGGTTGCCCTTCATCTGCAGTGGCCTACAACACTTCACACTTCAAAGAGGTTCTGCATCTGGCCCACAAGAGTCCATTCATAAAAACAACGGGCTACAACAGAATCCTGGCAAGACTGAGTGGCTGTGGGTTGTGTTATCTCGGGAATTACCATCTTTGGTTCTGGATGGGGCAGTTCTGCCCCAAACAGACCCGGTGCGTAATCTGGGGGTACTCCTGGCCTCGCGGATACTGCTCAAAGAGCAGGTGGCAGTCGTGGCCAGGAGGGGTTTTGCACAACTTCATGTGATTTGCCAGTTACGGCCGTTCCTAGACCGGGACTCCTTCCTCATGGTCACACATGCCTTAGTCACCTCCAGACTTGATTATTATAATGCGCTCTACATGGGGCTGCCCTTGGTGACCATCTGGAGGCCGCAGCTGGTCCAGAATGCGGCTGCTCAGGTAGTGATGGGGTGCGGGCACTATGGTCATGCCTCACCGCTGCTGAGGGAGCTGCACTGGCTCCCAGTTTGCCTCCGGGTGCAATTCAAGGTGCTAGTTATTACCTTTAAAGCCCTACATGGTAGTGGACCAGGATACTTAAGAGACTGCCTCACCCCAAGAACATCTGTCCGTCCCACCAGAGCGGACCGGAAAGGCTCTCTGGTTGTTCCATTGGCCAGAGAGGCACATCTCTCTGGCACTAGAAGGAGGGCCTTCTCTGTGTCCGCTCCGGCCCTATGAAACCTCCTACCAACTGAACTACGTCTACAGATGGACTTGCTGTCTTTTAGGAAAGGAGTTAAAACCTGGCTAGCAGGTCAGGTCTGGGGAATGGATGGATCAATATCCCCCCGCCGGCTGGATAATTTGACCAGTGCCTTTTAGCTGCAACACCTAGTTTTTAATTTTTAAGCTTTTTAAATCTTTTAGTCTTTTAATCGATTTTAAATTGTTGTGGTTGATGTATGCTGTAAATCGCCCTGGATCCCTTCGGGGAGGAAGGTGATGAACAAATATGACTAAATAAATAATAAATTCAGGACATTCAGAAAGATGGGGCCCTGGTCTTCCCCTTTGCCCAAGAAGGATGGTCAATGCCTCGTTTTAAGGAAGGCTGGACCACTGAAAAACTTTCAAAACCCTGACCCAAGACCAGTACATGCAGTAAACCCATTTGTGTGGGTTCACAAGTGACCATCAAGAACAACAATAGTTACAGGTAAACAACCTGTCATTCAAGAGAGCCCTGGCAGCAAAGGGGTTAAATGGCTGTACTGCAACCAAACACTGTGAGTTCAATCCTGAAAGGAATCAAGTTTGACTCAGCCTCCCATCCTTTCGGGGTCAGTAAAATGTTGGACTGCAGTGGCTCAAGTGGCTAAGACGCTGACTGGAAGGCGGGAGGTCAGCAGTTCGATTCCCGAGTACTGCAGGACGGAATGAACTCCCGTCTTTGTCCCAGCTCCTGCCAAACTAGCAGTTCAAAAGCAAGAAATTGCAAGTAGATAAATAGGGACCACTTTGGTGGGAAGGTAAACAGCATTTCATACGCTCTGCCTGCCACATGACCATGGAAACGTCTGCAGAAGCAGACAGTGCTGGCTCTTTGGCTTTGAAACGGATATGAGCACCGAACCCTAGAGTCAGATACGACTAGCTTTCAAGCAAGGGAAACTTTTACCTTTAAAATGTTGGGGCAAACAGCTAATTACCTTGTGAACTGCCCACAGAGTGCACAAAGCGCTATGGGGAGCTGCAGAAGCGTAACTGCCCTTGCTCTTGTGTTCTGTCCCCCACGAGAGAGAAGCAATGCGGGCCACAAACTCACCTGCTTCTTTGATGTGCTTATAGACATCGTCACTGCCGGCAGAGGAATAGGGGATGTCGTCGTGGGCCACAAAGTCAATCTGAAGGTTGGGCAACAGAAGTCTTTAATAAGGTGGAAAGGAGTGATTAAAGGAAAGGAGAGGCAGAATCTGTGCTAGACATTAGAGGCCAAGGCAACTCACAGGAAGAGAAGACTGTGAGGTCAGGGGGAGGAACAGGCAAGAGCAGAGAGCGTGAGAAAGCCACTCCCAGCCCAATGCTGGGCCTTCAGCTGAATCTCTTTGGCCAGTGCTAATCTCAGGGCAGGGTAAGAAGGAATGCAATCAGGCTCTCTTCTGACTGTGGGACCACAAATCCCCTAAACCAGAGGTGGCAAACCTATGGCACATGGGCCGTTGACCCAGGAGCCCAGAGTTTGCCCCGCTCCTCTGCGCAGCAGTCCAATGGGAGCGCCTCCTCTCTCCCCCCAGCACAGAGTTCGCCCCATCCCTGCCTTTGAAAGGTTTGCCATCACTGCCCTAAACTCTTCCTTTCTGGAGAATCAATGAACCAGAGAGGCTGCCTAAGCCCCTCCTCCCCACCCTCACAGATCTCACTTGTTCTTCTTTACCCTGTGCTCAGCCAAGAACTCCGGCGTCAGCGTCCACGGGGCGTTTCTCACCACCTCATCCACATAGCGGCAGTGCTGGACCGCGTCGTAGCGCTCGGCTTCGTTCATCACCGTGAAGCCCTTGAAGTTGTGTGTCAGCTCGTCACTGCAGACTGGCAAGGGTGGAAAGGGCAGTAAGCACTCAAGCCAACCCAGGGTTTCCTGGTGGCTCCCAGGCCAAGGGGCAGTTGATCCATCTGCCATTATTCCTGGGGCTTCCCACCTCCAACCCCAGGGGAACAGTGGCAGGGGAGTCACATTGGCCTCTTTCTTCACAGCACCCTTCAAAAGCCACCAGGTTTTTTGGCGTGAATTCTATGAATGTCTTATGTTTCGGTTGGGTGGTCTGGCAGCTTTTGCAATGTAGCGAAAATCATGTACTTTTGACAAGCTGCCGCCACAAAAGTAAAGCACCCACGAAAATAATGGTTACTTTGACTGAAAGTTCGTCTCGGCGACTTTCAGAAATGTAAAGAGTCATTGACTAAAAATACAAAGTGATGACGTCATTGCTTCCAAAAGTTGCCTTGAAAAAAAGGGGTGTCAGTTTCCGGTGGCCCAGAGACCAAACCACAAAAACGATTCAGGTGACACAAAGTGCATTTGAAAGAGGAAAGAATAAACTTTGTGGTGACACTATTACATTTGAAATTGGACTTTGGAGGAAAACTATAAAACATTTTACAAAAACCACTCAAACGAGCTCACAAGAATGCAAAAATAAAAGGGAAAACTGTGTTAGAAACTGAGTATGACAACTTCCCAAAGTGGATACAGTTTGACTACAACATGTGGAGAAGAATGATGCTGAAACAGGAATCAACAACAAAGATAGTAAGGAAAAACGTAATTCATAAAAATGACATTTTTGAGGAGGGGTTGGCTGGCGGTGAGCCTGCAACCAAACCAATCAACCGATTGAAGTGATCCAAAGTGGGATTGATAGAGAACATAATGCCAATTTTTGTGACGCTTATACAATTTGGATTAGCCTTCAGAAACATTTTCTATGAAGGTTTAAAACAAACAAAAAAAAACACTCTTTCTAACCTGCTTTCCTTCAAAAAAAAAAAAATCTCTCCACACCAAAATAGATATTGTGAGAATGGATACACTGTAGCAAGTTTCTCCTTTGAAGTCATAACCACTTTCCCTTTTGGCTTTCCCTATTATTGAAGAACTGCTTTCAAGGAATTGTGAAGGAAAAACTCTTTTACTTTGCAGTTTGACTATTGAAATATTTATTAAAAATAGATCCTTTGCAGTTATTAACCTGTGGTGAATTGTTGTGTGTACAGTGGGCTGCTTATGGACACGTGTACATAGTGGGTAGATTCGGGGAGAATGGAAAATAAAAGTTAAAAACATCTTTATTAAAGAATAAAATATAAAAATTAATAAATACAAATGAAATTGGGATTTCTGGTTTTGGGTTAATACAACGTAGGAGTTCAAAAGCAAGAAATTGCAAGAAGATAAATAGGGACCACTTTGGTGGGAAGGTAAACAGCGTTCCATGCCTGCCACATGTCCACAGAAATGTCTGCAGACACAGACAGCACTGGCTCTTTGGCTATAAACAGAGATGAGCACTGAACCCTAGAGTCGGGTATGACTGGCTTTCGATCAAGGGTGACCTTTACCTTAGCTCAGAAAAGCTTAGATTTTATGGACATGTCTTTATTTTTCCCCCATTTGAAACATCACCCTCAACAAATGAATGAAATAAAAGAAATAAATGAACTAATGAGCACAATTCAATCCCTGACAGTCATGTCCTTAGACAATACCTGCCACTTTTTTTGTAGCCAGCATACATCGGTTGTGATGGTTAAACTGGAGAGCAGGCCAGTTTTTTTGTTTAATGCAGAAATGGGGAGTATGTAAGCATTTAGATGTTATTGGATACTTATTCCTTCAGACCTAGACAGTATAAACATAAGCAGAATTGGGATCAGGCAACATCTGAGGAAACACAAGTCCTGGTTTGATACCTTTAAGTCATCCTGTCGAATAAAACCCGAACTGTATGCAGATTGCAACAGGCAAACGCCCTCACCTGTCTGATTCTAGTGGTCAGTGCCCATCTCTGTTTACAGCCAAAGAGCCAGTACTGTCTGAGTCTGCAGACATTTTCATGGCCATGTGGCAGGCATAACTAGACACTGGAGCACAAAGAAGGCTGTTACCTTTCCTGCCAATGTGGTGCCTATTTATCTACCGTACTTCCAATGTCTTGCTTTTGAACTGCTAGGTTGGAAGGAACTGGTACAGACAATGAGCTCACACCATCCTGTTTAATCCTGTTTTTATACCATGTTTTTACTGTGTTTTAAGTGTTTTTAAAGTTTGTTAGCCGCCCTGGGTCTTTGTGAGGAGGGCGGCATAAACGTATGAATGAATGAATGAATGAATAAATAAATGTAGCACTCGGGTCTCAAACTGCTGACCTTCCGACTTTCCAGTCGTCAAGTTCAGTGTCTTAACCACTGAGCCATGGCAGTCTGATTTATGCTAGTTGTTAGTTAATTTCCACCCACCACCAGCTGAGATCACACTTTGGGACCGGAGTGGTGAACATCTGGCCCTCCAGGGGTTTTCTAACTTCAAGTCCCAGAAGAACCCCAGGCAGCAACAGCAGCACGGGATGGTAAGCACTGCAGTCTGTTACATCCCAAACCTGTTTTAGACAAGCATCTCTTAAGAGATGATCCTATGGGATCTTTCTTCTTCACCTCTATGGGAATGTTTCTGCAGAAGAATCCATGCAAAGAATCCATGTCTCCCCATGCAAGATCCAAGTGGATTTGACAGGAAGGACTGACAAGTTAGAAGCAGGCAGTGCTAGTCCTCAACTTGGAGATCAACTCTGAAAAAACTATGTAGGCTCAGGTGAAGGATCGCATACAGCCATTATCTGTGGCAGCCTCTGACAGTGGTCTTCTTCTTCCTCCTCCTCTTCCTCACAAATTTGTCTGATTTTCTTTTAAGGGCATGTCCTTCCTTGTGGGATTGTGGCCAGTATGGAGAAGGGATTTCCCTCTATAGCAGTATCAGAAACCCCCTCAAATAAAAACAAACAAACACTGCAGCACTTTAAAGACTAACTGCCATATTTTTACTGTTCGTTTTCATGGGTCATGTCCACTTCTTCAGACAAGGAGTAAAACTTACAGGCATGGTTTATATACACCAAATGCTGGAGTCAAGATGTCACAAGGGAAAAGGATCACAGTGGGAAATGATCACAAAGCAATGAGGTAAAGAGTAATTAAGCAGAATGACAGACAAGCATGCATATCAATACAGCTTCCTACTGCTAGCAGTAACAATAGATTATTCAGATTAGTTTTAAATGGCTTCCTTTCAATCTCAAAAGTGTGAAGCTGTATTGATATGTATGCTTGTCTGTCATTCTGCTTGATTACTCTTTACCTCATTGCTTTGTGATCCTTTTCCCTTGTGACATCTTGACCCCTGCATCTGGTATATATAAACCATGCCTGGAAGTTTTACTAGTTGTCTGAAGAAGCGGACTTGGTCCACAAAAACTAACAGTAAAAATATAGCAGTTAGTCTTCAAAGTGCTGCAGTGTTTTTGTTTTATTTATTTATTGTTTTCTAATACGCCTGAACCACAGACTAACACGGCTACTATTCAAAAAAAAAAAAAAAAAGCCCTAAGGCAGCGTTTCCCAACTTTTGGTTTTTGGACTTCATCTCCCAGAAGCCCAAGTCAATTCCCCAAAGCACTGATCAGCCAATGTACTGACTTTGGCTTCTGGGAATTGAAACCCCCCTGTGGGGCATGGTCCCCACATTGGGAACCAATGCTCTATAGGTTCTATCTCTCTTGCTGTTTTAGTTTTGACTTGAGAAACACCTAATCAAGTTCTTGTGTTTTGGGAGGAAGAGGAAGATTTCACTTTGTGCCTATGCTGTCTTCTGCACATGGCTCTCTTGTTCAAACAAACTCTTCCCCCTCACGTTGACAAAGTCAACAAGAACTATGCCTTACCTCCTACAATGAGGTATGTATTAGGGAAGAGGCTTTTCGCCTGCATCAAGGCCCGGGCATGTCCGGAATGGAAGAGGTCGAAAATCCCATCAGCATAAACCCGGACCGGTCTGTCCACTGGAAAAAAGAAAGAACAAATTCAGCCAAACCAAGGTGGTGAAGTTCACGCTTTCAGGCCTCTGTGAAGCCTTGCTCTAAGGCAGTGATGGCCAACCTTGGCACTCCAGCTGTTCTTGGACTTCAATTCCCAGATACCAAAGTCCCTGTGAATCCACACGGATGGGTTTACTGCACATACACAGCTCCTAGAATCCTCTAGTTATCAAAGCTCTAATGTCAGGGGAGTTCTGGGAGGTAGCATCCAAAAAAGTAACTTTTTCAAACTTCACTAACCTCCAAGAATGCATCTCCCTCCTTACCTGGTGCTCTCTGCCTACCCAAAGCAATTGAAAATGCTACCTTTAAAAGAGGCTTTTAGAGATACCCTCCCTACAGCCAAACAGCAGTTCTGTTAATCTAGGATACTGTTATACCTCAGGCACTGTTAATATTGAATGCTGAATGTTTAATATTTATTGTTGTATTATTGTTTTTACATTGTTGCTTTGGTTTTTTGTGACATTTGTAAAAACCTTTAATTCCTGTACACCACCCAGAATGGAAAATAACCCAGATGAGTGGTATATAAACAGAATAAAATAAATAAAATAAATATTCTGCACAATATAGGATGTCTTGCAGGAAACTAGTAAAGGTAAAAGCCACCCTTGCTCGAAAGCCAGTCGTATCCAACTCTAGGGTTCAGTGCTCATCCTCGTTTACAGCCAAAGAGCCAGTACTGTCTGTGTCTGCAGATATTTCCGTGGAGATATGGCAGGCATGACTAAACACTGGAGTGCATGGAACACTATTACCTTTCCTACCAAAGCGGTACCTATTTATCTAATTGCAATTTCTTGCTTTGAAACTGCTAGGTTGGCAGGAGTTGGGACAGAGACATGCAGTACTCAGGTCTCGAACTACCGACCTTCAGGAAACTACTAGACCCATAATGCCTCTGAGTTCACAGAGAGCTTAGCCCTGCCCATCTAATTCCTCTGTCTTCATGTCTGATGGAAGCCATTATGTCTCAGCTGAAAGTGACTAAAACACTTGAAAGGGCTGGTTTTTTAAAGGGGGGGGGGTGACTGGGGACTCCTGCAGACTTCAGGGGACTGTAGTTCCAAACATATGAAACTCCTATGCCTACAGGTGACCATCTGGATACTGAGCAGGAGACGGAGGGTGCATTTGCGTGTGGGTGCGCACGCCCAAGCAGGCATGGCAAAGGAAGAGCAGCAGGGGAACCAGCTAAGCAGCTTTCTTCCCCCTCCAGGTCAGGGCAGGTCACCTAAGGCTCCTTGATCTTTCCGCAAACCTACTCTGAGCTTCTGCAAACCTACTCTGAGCAATCAGAGACCTGCGAAATCCCTTCCCCTTCTTCTCACTCAGCTTCTGCTGTTCAGGAGCCTCAACCGTGTCCCCTCTTCCCCAAAGGAATAAAGTCATTATTATTATCCGGCCAGACCCAGCCTAAGTGCTGGTGACTTCATTGCTAATAGCAGAGAGATTACAGGGAAAGCCAGGCTGAGTGAAACCCATGTGAGTCTCAGCAGCAAAAAGGAGCCGCTGTAAAGCTCCTTCCAGGAGTGACAAGGGCAGCACAGGCTGGATGAATCGGCATGGGGGGTGAATCTGGTCCACGGGCCGTAGTTTGGGCACTCTTGGTTTAAGCAGAGAAAATGGCAGACCAAAATCTATCTCATCCTGTTGCAAAACACAGATTGCAAGGCACATTTTACTTCTGCTTCCGGTGGGAGGAACCACATGACTGGCCCACGGCCCGAAAAGTTTCGGCCCTGCAGTAGAACATAAGGTGGTCTGAAGCAGCAAGAGCAATACAATTACACTTCTATGTCGCCCCATAGTGCTTAGTGCACTCTCTAAGCCAATGATGATCAACCTTGGCACGTCAGCTGTTTTTGGACTTCAATTCCCAGAAGCCCTGGTCAGCAAGAGTTGTTGTTGTTATTAATTAGACTTGTATGCTGCTCTACTCGCCGAAGCAACTCAGAGCAGCTAACATAACATGGGCAACATATATTACAGTATTACAATATCAAATATAAATACAACAACATAATATCAATATAACAACATAATGAAATACAATCAATACAGGCAATAAATCTAACATAAAAATGAAAATACAACACAGTCAGGAGAGTCAGTCCTTGTAGAAATTTATCCTTTTAAAACATCAACTCCTTCCTGCTGAGAAGTATTACCAAATATTAGCAGATATACAATACAGAAAAACAGAAAATATAGACAATACAATAGCACAGAAGATACAATGCAGTCAGGAGAGTCCTTATCCCTTCACAGCAGAGAGGGGGCTTGCCGTGGAACAGCTGTGGTGGTGGCGATTTTCGGCCATCCGGCTGGTCCACACAGCTGCCTCAAGCTGATGACTTGGGCTTCTGGGAATTGAAGTCTAAGAACACCTGGAGTGCTAAGTTTGGCCATCACGGCTCTAGGCGGCTCATAAGGTAATTAACATTTTGCCCCCAGTATGTTGGGTCCTCATTTTACCAACCTGAGAAGGATGGAAGAGGCTGAGTCAACCTGATGCCATTCAGGGTCGAACTCACAATGTTTTGGCTGCAGGACAGCAGTTTAACCACTGAGCGACCAGGGCAAGATTTTGATGCTAATGATGATGTCCGATATCCTGCTCCCAAAGGTCAGTGCCTCAGACTGCCTGGACCAGGGATTCTCAACCTGTGGGTCATGGGCTGGATGTGGCCCATGGTACCATTTCATGTGGCCCACCACCACACCTGGAAGTGCCATGTGGTGGAGGAAGGGCAAAATGGCTGTCTGGCCCCCGAAGCTGTCTGAGGGAGTGAGACCCAATGGCCCCCGGCTTAAGAAGGCTGAGAACTCCTGGCCTGGACACTCTCGGAGGTGGTTCTAGGTTGGGGTGGAGAAGTGCTGTGAAAAGGCAGCACACCCAAAGTATCTCAGGCCATCTCCTTTGAGAAGTACTTACGCGGAGTCCCTTTTGTGGCTTCCTCAAAGGTTACACGGATATACGGCTTGCTGAAGTCCACCTCAAGCTCATCAGAAAAAGGCGCTGGCTCCCGCAGCCCCTACGTTTAAAAGGACGTCAAGAAAATGGGTTAGTTTTGCAGGAGAAACAGGGCCATGTCTTTATTCAGCAGTGCATTCAATCTGACAAGAGAATGAAGACTCTGTTTCAAGGCTAGCCAGTGATGGTATCCTCCGGTTACCGCTCCACCTAGGATAATGAGAGAAGTAGCAGTGGACACTGAGAAAACTAAGTAAGAAGAGATTGACTCTCGACAATCCCCTGAACTGATATGAGCCTCAGGTTGTCCGGATCCAGGAAAAGCTTTATGGCAAGAACAAACATTTTTGAGGGTACGCAATAGCAAAGCCAAATTAGAAGATGGAGGAAGGAGCTCAACCTCCCCTACATGTCACTTGGAGGACCCTGAATAGGCTGAGGGTCGGAGTCCCTAAATGCAAGACCCAACAGGCTCAAGTGGGGGCTGCTGGTGGACAACAATAAACGGTGTGAATGTGGAAAGATACAGAATCCTTTGGCTCATTGACTGGTCTGCTGATTTCTGCCAGAAACAAGTACCAATGAGGATTCAGTTCTGGTTAACAACCAAACCAAAAAAGTGGCTTCATTTTGACAGTCCAGGATTTGATCAGGACATGAAAGAAGAAGAAGAAACCTCTCAGAAAATCAGGAGAGGTGAAGTCTTAAGACCCCACAGAGTCACTTCCAATCTGACTGGAGCAGCACTGGGCAACCTGGGGCATGACCTGCAATACTCCTGCTTTACATTCTGGCCCTTCACAGTCTAGAGCAGCGTTTCCAAATCTTGGACTTCAATTCCCAGAAGCCTAAGTCAAATCCCCAAAGCACTGATCAGCCAATGGACTGACTTGGGCTTCTGGGAATTGAAGTCCACCAGTGTTCCGTGGAACGTAGTTTGGGAAATGCTGGGCTAGACCACACTCCCCGATTTTGGCACTGGGGTGGCTCACTACAGTTCTAGGAGAAACTAGGTTCCCCCATGACCCCATCTGCCTAATTCTAACCCTTGAGTGCCCACAGGTTTATCACACTGGCCCCATCCCACTCCTTCTTTTTCTGGAAATCGTGAGCAAATGGCTGCTGCCTCCTCTTCCTGTCCTGCATTGTTTCCTTGCTACGGCCTCCCCACAGCTCCCTAAACACTGAACTCACAATGAGATTTTGACAACGTATGTCTAGACATTTCTTACGGAGCCCCACATTGCTTCTCCAATTCCCTTATCCAAACTGATTTATCTGAAGGAGCTGAATAGTCAGTAAAGATGGGCATACCCAAGAGGCACATGTCATGCTTATGATTCATGGCACTTTGTCTGATGGCAAACTCTGTGCCCTGCGCCAACAGAAATGGAGATAGCAAGAGTCACCATGGAAATAAACAGGGAGGCAGCAGTATGCCCAGCGGATCCTTGAGATTTGCACATGTACAGAAACATTCCAATGACTCAAAAACCAGGAACGGTCCATGGCCATCCTGGCTGGGGCTTCCAAAAGCAAAGCAATCACACTTATATATACTGCCCCATATTACTTAGTGCACTCTCTGGGCGGTTCACAGGGTAATTAGCATTTTGCCCCCAACATGCTGGGTCCTCATACCAACCTCATAAGGATGAAAGAGGCTGAGTCAACATTGATCCCCATCAGGATCAAACTCACAATGTTCTGGCTGCAGTAAAGAAATTTAAACACCCCCTCCCCCCCCAATGCACCACCAGGATGCTATAATGACAAGGTGCTTACCTATAACTCTTCTTCTTCTTCGTGATCCCCTGTAAATCCACACAAATGGGTTTACTGCCTGTACATGTAATAAACCCATTTGTGTGGCTTCACAGAGACCACAAAGAAAAACATAATAGAGCGTAGGGGCAGAAATAGACATTGTAGACAGCCCATAATTAGAACATTGTTCTATTTAACAAGGATATAATAATGACACTTTTCTCTCGCCCATTAGCACTCTGTGCACTCTCTGCACAGTAATTAGCATTTTGCCCCCAACATCCTGGGACACACACTTTCCCGACCTCAGAAGGATGGAAGTCTGAATCAACCTGGAGCCCGGGTCAGGAGCCAAACTCATAGCCTTTGGGTGGCAGGGAGGCAGTTTAACCACTGTGCCACCAGGGTTTCCAGGAGTTACAGTTAAAGAAGCCATCCACTTCCTAAAGGTCAAGCCACGTTAGGCCCACAAGGACTGTACAAGCTTAGCAACGCTCATGAAGGCTCTGTTGACTAGCATCTGGAAGAGGGACATGGAAAATCCAGGTGTGTGAATTGACTGTGGAGTGAAGCAACTGGCTTAAGCCCCTAATATCTGACTGCAGCTTAAAGGGGGCCATGGCTAGTGGGCCATCACATTTAGAAAGGGTCAATCCTAGTAGTCAAGGACATAATACCACAACATTTTCCGGCAGATGCCATCCGTTTAGAGCAGGGTGCCCAAACTATAGCCTGGGGCACCAAATAATCTGGCCCGCACCACTCCCGGAAGTTAAACACACCCACGCAAAACGCTGCCTTAAATGGCCAGCGGCTATCGTAAACACATTTACGACAGCTGTGGGTGACTTATGGCAGCATTATGCACATGCACGTTTTACTTCTGCTTCCAGTGGGAGGAAACACGTGACCGGCCAGCTCAACCACATCATCAGCCCATGGCGCAAAACGTTTGGGCACCCCGGTTTAGAGTAATGCTGAGTGTAGGACAGAGATATTTCCAACTCCTTTTGTTAGGGTGGGACTGATATTCTTCTTCTTCTTCCGTGTCTGGGACAAACATGAAACTGCCAAAATGAAGGTACATTTTCGTAAATTTATTCTGCAGTTCCTTTCAGCTGACCCAGTTTGAGAAAGATTAGCCAGCAACACAAGGTTTCTTTTACCAGGGTATGGCCAATTGTGGTTGAAAAACACCACAATCTTCAAGGAGGCTCTTTCTGTGTATCCCCAAAATCAGAAAACACTGGTTTCTGATAAGGAGCAGAAGGCGCCAGTGTGCTTCTGCTAAGAGGACTGCAAGACCTGGCCTGGGCGAGGGTGGGAACTACGGCTGTCATTTGAGAGCCTTCTCTGGGAGGGGCAAGAGGGAGTGATCATCACACTGTGGACTTCAGACAAGGTCCAGGGTGACAGTTTCACTTAGGCACAACATGTCACTCAGGGCTCCATACAGGCCAGAGCTGCCAAAGGGGACTGTGTGAAAAACTGTGCCAGAAACAACTGCCTCCTGGATTGCTTAGCTGAAATAAATCTGTTTTTGTGGAAACAAAACCCTAGTCCTCAGCCAATGAACCTGACTTTGCACTTGAAAGTCCTTTTTCCTAACCTGTTCCCAGACATTTTGATATCCCTTCCAAAGAGTTTGTTTACATTCCAGACATACTGGAGCAGAGTGACCGGCATTCTTTCTTTTTTCAGGAAGTTAAACACTGATTGACACAAAACCAAATTAGAAGATGGAGGAAGGAGCTCACTGGACAAGGAGGAAACAGATGAAGATTTCAACCTCTCCCATGTCTCTTGGAGGACTAGGAAAAGGCTGAGGGTTGGAGTGCCTATGTGCAACACCAACAGGCTCAAGTGGGGGCTGCTGGCAGACAACAACATGCTATGTGAATGTGGAGAGGTACAGAATCCATGGGCTCATGGACTGCTCTGCCGATGACTGCCAGAAACATCTACCACTGAGGACTTTAAGTTTGGCCAATGACAAAGTCAAGACAGTGGCTTCATTTTGGCAGTTTATGGTATGATCAGGACACGAAAGAAGAACTGTGAAACACACAGAGACACACACCCCTCTGGGCCCCCTCTTACTTACCAAGCAGCGCCGTGGCACTTTTAGTGGGATGCCGTCTGACTCTGTGGCCCCGTTGGGTCCTGCCCCTTCTTTCCTTCGTTTCCTGGAATTGAGTCTGGCCGCGCCTGGGGACTCCATCTTGAGGATCGTGTCCCGCAGCAAAGGTGGAAAGATCTGCAGGAACGAAACAGGTGCTTTTCAACTCCCTGGGGGGCCAAGAGAGCAGCCACCAGGGAAGAGGCTCACAAGATGAGAGTTGTTGTTCACTCGTCTGACATGCCAGCAGGAAAAGGCGACCAAGGTGAGAAGACCCATGGCCATCTCTAGCAGAGCCAAGCTTCTCTATCGGCGGCATTTGTGACCAGAGAGTCATAAAAATCAACTGGCTGCCAGGAAGGTCGTTCTCTCATGACCCAGCAGGAATGCGAGGGAAAACCATGCTTTTTTTTAAGGCTCAGCCTAAGAGGGCAAGCCCCTGCCCCAAGCTGAACATGACACCAAGGCTTATGATGTAGCATGTCTGCAATTCGCTGGCAGGAACTGAGGAGAGGCAATGATAGCAGCAGAAACGCCCATGGGCCCTGGAGAACTCACCTGGCCAGCCCGCCCAGGGCACAGATCAGAGGCTCCCTAACCACCCAAACATGTAAAGACAGAGATAAAATAAATAAATTTCATGTCAGAAATTACTCTGGATTGAAAGGATTTTTCCTGGAGAAACTCTGCTCAGGGAATGCCCGAATGAGGCTCCTTTCATGTCCCCAAGATCTGTTGTGCAGCACTCGGGTACCCAAGCTCAGCGTCTTAACCACTAAGCCACCGCAGTGCTGCTAGGAACAGAGATGATACTGCCTTATTCGGAAAGTCCAGCTCAGACAAAAGCTCTGCAACTTTCTCTGTTCTTGCAGGACTTTTTTAGGCCTCTTGGTAAGGTCTCTTTTTAGCTTTTAGGCAAGAGGTGGGAAACCTTCAGGTCCAGGGGTAAAACTGAGGGTGTCCTTTAGAGACCCGAATGGGCAGAAAGATGACACCTTCCACAAAAACCATGATCTCCCAGGAAACCCTGGGGAACAATTTCCTTTTTAGTAAAGGAAGCAGGCTGGAGACAGCCTGGAAAGCAAACTCTATCTGTTCCGAGTGAGTGAAATGTAGGCATATCTGCAGTTGTGTGGGCAGGCATTCCCAGAATTCTGGGAGATGGCAGGCAGGAAGGCAGACATACCCTTACCCTGATGCGTTTCTTTTGATGGTTTGAAATGTCTCCTTTTAGGATCTGGGCACTAGGAACAAGAGCATGAAGCTAAGATTTGCTGGTATTTAGGGCACCACTCCTTTTTGCTTTTGGACCTGCCTCTACTGGAATGCGGACTTCTCTGAAATGGAATCAAGCCTTGGGGCAAAAAGAAGTCCCTTATTCTTGATTTCAAATAAATGCCTAACTGGCATCTCAAAACATTTCAGAATGTATAACTCCCAGTGTGAAAAAGCTATTAATTTTCTTTTTCCACACCAGTGATTTTTACCTACGGTATTTTGTCAGATAAAAGATTTCCTTCCGAAGATCTGGACAGACCACCTGCCTGATCCAGACTGTAGTAAGTTTGCAATAAAGTCACTCCAAAGAAACCTATATCAACATGTTTAACCAAATAAGCCCAGTTACAGAACAGGTTTTGCTGGAGTGCTCAATTCTGTTTGCTCCCTTTTCCCAAGGGTCATGTCTGGACCCTCATCTGAAAGATCCCTTTTATGATTTTTTTGGAATAGTAGCCATGTTAGTCTGTGGTTCAGGCATATCAAAAAACAAAACAAAATTAACAAAATAAAATTAAAATAAAATTAAAAACACTGTAGCACATTAGTCTTTAAAGTGCTACAGTGTTTATTTTATTTTGTTTTGTTTTCTGATATCCCTTTTATGAAACACCCCCTAGATTACAACATTCCTCCACACTGAGGGTCCAACTTCTTCAGATGCTCTGCTGTCTGTTCGATTTTCTTATAAGACACTGGGAACCCTACTTATCACTAGATACCACCCTTGTGGGACTGTAATGAATCAGTGAATAAGGCCTCCTGTGGTTGGAAGATGCTCCGCTGGTGCCTCTCAAGGTGCAGTGGGATCTCTGAAACAAACCTAAGGCGGAAGAGCATCGGTAGCACAACTTCTTCCTTTCTGGGAAATTCAGCAAGCCTGAGTTGACCATCATCCTGCAAAAGAAGGCTCAGGAAGATCCCTGTATGGTTCTAAAAATGTATAGCACAGGGTCCCAACCTTTTTATGCCGTGGGCCTGACGATGCCCCTCCCCCGGACAGCTGAGTGGGCCAGACAACACACCCCAGAAGCGGAAGTAAATGTGCCTGCTTCTGCATTTATGGCAGCTGCGGGAGAATTTATGGCTGACATAACCCCATTTACACATGCACGGGTACACAACATGAAATGGTGCAGTGGGCCAGGTCTGGACCACAGGTCATAGTTGGGAATCCCTGATGTATAGGGTTGTGTCATGCAGATGAGTGAGATAGAAATGAAATGAATGGATGAATATGATGCTTTCCAGAGCATCATCAGGAATCTACACACTGTCCAGGAAAATAATCCTTCATTTCTCACAAGCCTTATTTATTTCATTTCTATCTCCCCCCCCCCCTTCCTCAAGGGGCACACACAGTTCTTCCTGGCCATTTTCTCCTTGCCTGAAGAAAACCCTCCCTTCTGCCCCCAATCCAGGAAAGAAACTCACCAGCATAAAGGGGGCACCTTAACTGGAAATACAAACTAAACTAAGCAATAAATTAAAACATACACCACTCCCCACCTTCCTAAAACCAGCTCTACCTCCCTCCCCCTCCCCAATCAGCTGAGCTCATTCACAGCTGGGCCAGCCTTCTCATGCCTTGGAGGCTTATGCCGTGCCAGCAACACCCACCTTCTATGCCCTGTCTCCCAACAAGAGAATAAAGTCCACACTGATTAAATCTTAAATCACTCAACAGGTAGGCAGGGAGAATTTCAGTTGCCTTGGACAATACATCCCACTTTCTATACTACTTCCACCCACAATCAAAGATGGGGGGGGGGATGTCTAACTCTAGGGAACAGTGCTCATCTCCATTTACAACAAAAGAACCAGGACTATCTGTGTCTGCAGATGTTTTCATGGCCACATACAGCCCATAACCCCCAAACCATCCAGTCCACGACATCAAATCACCTGCTCTGCCCTGTGCAAAACGCTGCTGTAAATGCACTGAATATAAATATGAATAAATAAATAAATAAATACAATTTTACTTCCTCCAGTGGGAGGAACCACATGACTGGCCTGCTGAGCCATGTGACCAGCCTGTGGCATGAAAAGTTTGGGAATTCCTGGTTTACTGCATGTACATGCAGTAAACCCATTTATGTGAAGAACTTGATAGAGCATAGGGGCAGAAATACACGTTGCAGATAGTCCATAATTAAAACATTTCAGAAAACAAAAACACTGCAGTACTTTAAAGACCAACTGCTATATTTTTAATGTGAGCTTTTGTGGATCAAGTCCACTTCTTCAGACACAGGAG
Source organism: Furcifer pardalis (assembly GCA_030440675.1). Classification (NCBI taxonomy): domain Eukaryota; kingdom Metazoa; phylum Chordata; class Lepidosauria; order Squamata; family Chamaeleonidae; genus Furcifer; species Furcifer pardalis. The sequence continues at coordinate 291,771,412 of CP126890.1, forward strand.
TATTGCCTTAAATCCAAAAATCCCACTTTCATTTCTGCTTGTTATCTTTTTAATATTTTATTTTCAATAAAGATTTATTTTAACCTTTATTTTATGTTCACACAACCATTCATAGATTACACACAACCACTCAACAGTTGTGGGTAGATAAACACAGTTCATATATATTTTTAATGAATGTTTCTGCACACAAACTTCTAATTGAAATGACCAAGAAAACCACCCATTATATAGTCCCGTGATGGTGAACCTTGGCACTCCTGATGTTCTTAGACTTCAATTCCTAGAAGCCCGAGCCCCCGTGAATCCACATGAATGGGTATGCTGCAATTCATCTGGCCCACGCCACCCTTGTCGCTCCTGGAAACAGAAGGACTCGCCATCGCCGCCTCCGGCCCTTGGCTGTGGCTGGGAGGCCCGTTAGCCTTGGGCACATGGACTTCGCCAGCTGCCAGCGCTCTCGGGCCCCGCCCCCCTCTGGACTTTAAAAGCCAGCCACGGTAGTGGGTGGCAGGACTCACCATTGCCGCTGCCACCTCCGGACCATGGCCGTGGATGGGGCAGGGAGGCCCATAGCCAGTCCAGCCGGGAGAAGACCTAGCTGACCGGGGAGCTGGTGGCTTTAAACCGCACCGCCACCAACATTACTTCTGGACTCTTGCCTGTGCTTGCCCAGCCTTTTTGTGACATTTTTTCGTTTGTAATATTTTGTGTAATGTTCCTATGTTTTTTGAGATTTTTTTGTAACTTTATCACGTATATTGGGGCTTTATTTTATTGTACTGTATTTTATGATACAGTAAAGCACCGGATAACATTTACCTTGGATAACGCTAAAATCGCATAACGTTAAGTAATCTGGGATGGAGAATTGGATCAAATAACGTTAAGGTCCTATGGGATGGATCGGATAACAACCGCTAAAGCCTGTGTGGTTACAATGTATCTCTATGGAGCTTTAACGTTATCCGATCCATCCCATAGGATTTTAACATGGATCGGATAACACTAAAAATCGGATAACACCAAGACTTGTGGAACCAAGTTTTAGCGTTATCCGAGGTTTTACTGTACTCTTATTTTTTTGAATTATTGATGTATGATAATTGATTATACTGCAACATTGTATTGTTCTATTGAATTGTTACATTGTATTCGATTGTATGTTGTGAGCCGCCCTGAGTCGGCTAACAACATACTGTACAATCGAATACAATGTAACGATTCACCAAGTAGGGCGGTGTATAAATAAAATAAATGAAATGAAAATGAAGTAAAATGCACCTGTAAGGAGGAAGGGTTAACCTGGAAGTGTCTTAACCATACGGGCACATTTTACTTCCGCTTCCAGGAACAACAAGGACGGCGTGGGGCCAGATGAATTGCAGCAAACCCATTCATGTGGATTCACGGGGGCTTGGGCTTCTGGGAATTGAAGTCCGAGAACATCTGGAGAGCCAAGGTTCACCATCATGGATATAGTCAATGGGAGGCAAAAGCCATTGAGTTATATTGCGCTCCCTTCCTTACAGGCACCCCTAGCAATGGCTGGGAAATGAAGTTAATCTTTTATATTCCAGTGAACTTTAAGTGTACAAAATTATTAATAAAGAAATGTTTTCTTTCATTTAAGAAGCGGCAGGTCTTTGGAATTTGGGACATCGCTAATCCAGCCTCACAACCATAGAAAGATTTTGCTCAGGAGTAAAAAGCCACATGGTTGCACCCCAACTTTAATTGCTAAAAATAGTTTATTTCCATTTTTCTTTCCACAGTCAAGACACAGAAATGGCCAGCATTATACCCTGAATGTCCAGATAAAGTTTTAATAAAGAAATAATGTTTTAATTATAATGTCTAACAAAATAAAATTAGGCAACAGGAGTGAAATAGCAGGCATGAGCTTATATACACCAAATACAGAATCATAGAGTGATTAAATCAGAATGACAGATAATCATGCAAATCAACACAGCTTCCCACAGCTAGCAGTGGCAGATGAACTCTGGCTGTTATTTGGATCAGCTCTAAATGACCCCTATTCAAATTTAAATGTGGGGAAATGCAAAACTAATCCTGGTATTAAATTTATGTTAATGAACTTAATCTCTGTGTTGCTGCTCATGCCTGCTATTACACTCTTATGTCTGAAGAAGTGGACTTGCTCCATGAAAGCTCACATTAAAAATACTGTATAGCAGTTAGTCTTTAAAGTGTTGCAGTGTTTTTGCTTTCTGATATGCCTGAAGCATAGACTAACACAGCTACTCTTCCAAAAAATTAAAACATTGTTACATTTAACAATGATCTAGCAATAGCAATCACACTTCTATACTGCCCCATCTAAGTGCTTAGTGCCCTCACAAGTTAATTAGCATTTAGCCCCAAACGTGCTAGGGACTCATTTTACCAAACTTGGAAGAATGCAAGAGGCCGAGTCAACCTTAAGCCCCTTCCTTTTAAAGCGTTGATGTGCCTCATCATCTGCCTTGTGCCAACATGCTTTTCTCTTTTCAGGCTAGAACTTTTTCCTTTCCTTTCCCCCCTGTTCTGCAACCTGGCACGCCCAGCCTCTGTCTTTCTGGGCCTCAGGGACTTTGTTTATGAGCACACTTTCTGTGTATCTGCCAAATGAAACAAATGAAACAAACGGTTCATAAAGCAGATTCTGGCTCTGCTAAAAACCACAAGGCAGAGAAAGCGGCCTTCTACAGCAGCCCAGGTCACGTTCCCTCAGACAACTTCGGGAACGAGACGACCATATTGCCCTTCCTCCACCACATGGCACTTCCAGGTGTGGTGGAGGTGGTGGGCACATGAACTGGTGCTGCATCCAGCCCACAGGCCGCAGGCTGAGAATCCTTGTTCTACAGGGTCAATCCTATCCCCCCAGTTCTCGCAGAGTGTGTAAACAACCACACTTTTAAAGGACTCAAGGGTGCATGAAGACTAGATAAAAGCCTGGCAGTCAATAGATGAACGTTTAAATATATAAAGGCTATATACAAACATGCTCTTTTACATAGCAACCTAGATAATCTGGCAAAAATATTTATAGGGAGGCCAACAAAGAAGAACTAAAACAAATGAACAAAGGCCAAGATGAAATGAAAATAAAAAAGCTAGTCTCCTGTCATATCAGGAGTTTTATTCCTTGCCTGAAGAAGTGGACTTGATCCACGAAAGCTAACAGTAAAAATATAGCAGTTAGTCTTTAAAGTGCTACAGTGTTTTTTTTTTTTTTGTTTTATTGTTTTCTGATACAGTATGCCTGAACCACAGACAAACACGGCTACTATTCCAAAAAATCCAACTAGTCTCCTGTGACCATATGATGAATAATGGAAATTACACAGCTATAGTTGGTCATTCTAGACCAGTGTTTCCCAATGCAGGGCCCACGCCCCACAAGGGGGCTTCAATTCCATGAAGCCTAAGTCAGTCCATTGGCTGATCAGTGCTTTGGGGAATTGACTTAGGCTTTTGGGAATTGAAGTCCAAAAACCAAAGGTGGGGAAACACTGCTTTAGATCAATGGTTCCCAACCTTGGATCGCTAGATGTTCTTGGAGCAAAACCCCCAGAGGACTTCTCCACTGGCTGTGCTGGCCAAGACTTCTGGGAGCTGTAGCCAAGAACATCTGGAGACCTAAGGTTAGGAACCACCATGCTAGATCAAATCAATGGGAAAAGAACTGGAGGAAGGAGACAGACACATTGGCTAATGAACTTGGAAGACTGATTTGGTGGATTCAACACACTGCTGTAGAGAGTGGCTGCATCCAAAGTTAGAACAGCCATGATGACATCCAGGTTCAGTGGAAGAAGAAAAAAGAGAACTCCCAGGTTCAACCTCTCATGACTCAGGAAGGGCTTAAAGAGGCTCCTGACTCACACACTGGACAGCTGCTGCAGATTGCATGAAACATATTGTAGGAGAAGGTTGGAGGGTACAGTTGGGAATAAGGCAGCTTCCTATGCTGGGAAAACCTTGTTACTTGAAATGGACCATCTGAGGTTACCTACAGTCTAAGCCAGGGGTGCCCAAACTATGGCCCAGGGGCCACAGTTTGAGCACCCCTGGTTTAAGCAGAGAAAATGGCAGCTTAAAATCTATCTCATCCTGTTGCAGAACAGACTGCAAGGCACATTTTACTTCCACTTCTGGTGGGAAGAATGTGACTGGCCTGCTGAACCATGTGACTGGCCTGCTGAACCACATGACCAGCCCATGGCCCAAAAAGTTTGGGCACCCCTGATCTAAGCTCTAACCTTTGCTTTAGCTCAGTGGTTCCCAATGTGGGGCCCAGGGCCTACAAAGGGACTTCAATTCCCAGAAGCCTAAGTCAGTACACTGGCTGAGCAGTGTTTTGAGGAATTGATTTAGGCTTCTGGTAGTTGAAGTCCAAAAACCAAAGGTTGAGAAACAGTGGTTTATCTGAACAATGCACTGCAGATGTTGGAGTGTCAGGCCCCAAATACACAGAGCCATGAGGTTTCCTGTTCTGATGCAGAGAAACTGGCTCAGCCCATGCCAGCATCATGCGCTAATCTGCCCTGCCAGTTTTGCAATAGCTCATTTGCTGACTCACACATCATCTGATCAAACCCACACCTTGATCTCATATTCTCCCAGTTACTTCCTTGGAAATCTCTCAAGGCACAGACAGCATCGATAAAAATTATTTCTCCTTCTCAAAATATCAGCGCCTGGAATCGCCAAAGGAAAATGAATGATGGAAAACTCTGGACAAATAAAAGAAAGCTCTCATTAAAGGTCAAGGGATCTCCCTTGCTCAAAAGCCAGTCACGTCCAACTCTAGGGTTTGGTGTTCATCTCCATTTACAACCAAAGAGGCAGCACTGTCTGTATTTGCAGATGCAGCATGCATGTCTAGATACTAGAGCACATGAAAAGCAGTCTTCCCTCATTTAGCACTCTAAAGATCAACAGTACAGTACTTCACCTTCCCTGTCAGCATGGGTGAGACTGATGGAGGTTGTGCCCCGACAATGACAGAGAGCACCAGGTTGAAGGAGGCTGGCTTAGGCCCACTGGATGGAAACTTTAGCAGGCAAGATGCATGAAACTGTGTCTAGGATTCTTTCTACTAGTACAGCAAAGACTAAGCAGACAGGCATTTATTTCAAGCTGTCAGTGAAATGTCAGGCTTGTGGGTGGTCATAAATTCTAATCTAAGCTTTTCCTGGCAGTAATCCAAGCTTTGGTCCACCCAAAGATTAGCACCATGTCCAGGCCAAACAGAAAAACAGCTAAGTAAGTCTGGGGCTGTGTAACTGCTAATAGCTATAGGACAGTGATGGGGAACCTTGGCACTCGAGCTGTTCTTGGGCTTCAATTGTCATAAGCCCAAGTCCCTGTGAATCCACATGAATGGATTTACTGCACGTATATCCCTGCACTTCCTACTTTCAGTTGGTAAAGGGTACTAGTGTAAAGCCCATAAACAAAAACACTCACATTCTCCTGCAACAAAGTGGATTTCATCTGATCCAATCACTACACTCCCTGAAAAATCTCTCTCATGGACTTTCACAATAGTTCAGGTGTCAGGGAATAGAATAGCAAGCTTCTTTCTTCACCAACTGACTCTCCAGTTTAGCAACAGTTCAAGAGGCCAAAAGCAAGCAGAAAACTTTGTGTTAATGGAGAGCTGCCTTTATTTTTAAGAAAGGCTGTGCTATGATAACATGGGAAGGTGCAATATGATATTTGATTATATGCAACGGTGGGAGGAGGCAATAACAATCAGAAGAAAGACACAGAAAAACAAATTATCAGGTGAGAACAGGACAAGAAAGTCATAACAGTCTGTCAAACCTAGACAAAGAAGGCCTATGTGGGTAGAAGGGCAGAAAGAGAGTGGATTTATTATTGCTCCCCTCCATGACTATAGCAGATAGCCATTTCTTTGGAATGCAAGAGGAACTGGCTCCCACTGCTGCAATTAAACACTATAGGTAACTACAGGGAAAGATGCACAATTATGTATGTTACTCATATGCTGTCCTTCCTTGCATGTTCCAGATTTTCTAGCTCCAGATTGTAATGCTTTTCTCTCATCTTGCTACACCCACTGAAGCTATCACTTCATGCAGAGCCCATGATGAAGAATGATGGGATAGTAATCCAATGGCGTAGGAAGGGCTACAAATTGTTCACTGCAAGTACATCCAAGGATATTAACTGACATGCTCCTTCTCTCTTCTAGCTCAACCACTGATTCATCCCGACTAGACTGAAAGTTATGTGTTCTCTTCAGGTGCCATCCGTTTAAAGATAATCCCTCAAACCACATATGTTATCTCCTCATCCTCCTTCCAGAGTGAAAATCCCATTTTTACTACCACGACATCCTTCCAATTCCTGGAAATGTCCAGAGTTTCTCCTTTACAACAAATCCTGTGCTGTCCAAATCCAATTTATAATGACTCTACGAATTAGTAACAAAGCAATAGCAATTACACTTATATATTGCCCTAAAGCGCTTAGTGCACTCTCTGGACAGTTCACAAGTTAATTAACATTTTGCCTCCAACATGCTGGGTCCTCATTTTACTGACCTTGGAAAGCTGAGAGGCTGACAACCTTGTGTCTCTGTCAGGATTAAACTCACAATGTTTTGGCTGCAGTGTAGCATCTTAACCCCCTGCACCACCTGGGCTCTATAAGGACAGGTTGGTTACTTGTAACTGTTCTTCTTTGCGGTCCCCTGTAAATCCACAGGAATGGGTTTACTGTGCATATGCGCAATAAACCTATTTGTGTTGTTTCATAGAGATCACAAAGAAGAACTTGATAGATGGAGCTTAGGGGCAGAAATAGACATTGCAGGTAGCCCATAATTAGAACATTGTTATATTTAACAATAATTGTTACATTTAAAAATGATATAGCAATAACACTTCTATACCACCCCATAGCACTTAGTTTTGGTTGCAGTACAGCAGTTTAACCAGGAGCTCTCATTACCAGCCCTACTCAGGTCTTGCAAGCTCAAGTCTGTGACCCCCTCTATTGAGTTGATCCATCTCATATCTGGCCTACCTCATTCCCCTAAACCAGGAGTTCTCAACCTTTTTAAGCCAGGGGCTGGGTCACGCCCCTCCAGACAACTTTGGGGGCCGGACGGCCATTTTGCCCTTCCTCCACCACAAGGCAGTTCTGGGTGTGGTGGAGGCAGTGAGGGGCAGCACGAAATGGTGCCTTGGGCCACATCCAGCCCACCGACAGCAGGTTGAGAATCCCTGCCATAAAACGACCTAACCTATTGAAAACTGGAGTTTGGGTAGAGGGGAGGGGGTTCTCATAAGCATCGAGTTCTTCCCTTTGCCCTCATTAATTTTGTCACTCACAGAACCACAAAAGCTCCAGAGCATCCCATGCCCAACCCTAGCCACATCCCATTGATCTTGGACCCCCAAACTCTGCCAAGGCTCATCTGAATTACCACCAATGCAGCCAAGCTGGATCCCTCTGAGAAAGGGGCCTTTCTCTCTCCCCTCCCCACCCACCCAAATTTTGCTCATGTTCCTCCTGTCCAGCGTTCCCCAACCTTTGGTTCTTGGACGTCAATTCCCAGAAGCTTCAGTCAATACATTGGCTGATCACTGCTTTTGGGAATTGAAGTCCAAGGACCAAAGGTTGGGAAATGCTGTTCTTGACCTTTCCCTGAGCATGTGGACCGTGACTCTCCCCCCACCCCACCCCACCCCATCTAGGGATCCGTTGAGAAGCAGGCGGATTGCCCTGGGAATATGTTGTGTAGGGGGTGATGGGCTTTTGTCCCCTGGCCAAGGAGGGATGCCTGGGTGAATGGGGAAGCCCCCCTCCCCTCTCAAGGATACCTTCCCCCGGGTTAAAGCCCCCAAGCAGCAGGACCCATGCCACCCGCCCCAAGCCGAGTCGCGACCTACCGCACCCGCCTGGCTCAGCGCAGCACCGCCACAGCACAGCGCCAACAGGGCTGGGCTGAACAGGAAGTGCTCCCCGCCGGAGCCTCGCGGAACGGACCTGCCCAAGTGGTCCCTTCCTCTATTTTGTCCCTCCCGGAAACCGAGGCCCTCCGACCTAAGGTTCCGGAGGGAAAACAAAAAGGCCCAGTTCTGAGTTGGCTTTGAAGTGGTAGCCGTGGTAGTCTGTGCAGGCATATCTGAGAGTAAATAACACAGAACAGAAAAATAAGACAAAAAATGTTGTGGCACTTTAGTCTGCCTGGACACTCAACCATGGATTTGAGCAGGGATTCTTAACCTGCAGCCTGTGGGTCAGATGCGGCACCATTTCATGTGGCCTCTCGGAAGTGCCATGTGGTGGAGGAAGAGTAAAATGGCTGTCTGGCCCCCAAAGCTGTCTGAGGGAGCGTGACCCAGCCCTTGGCTTAAGAAGGTTGAGAACTCCTGGACTTGAGGGTTATTGTTCTAGAACACTTCATAGTTGAATTTTTTGAGAATAGTAGCTGTGCTAGTCTGTCTTTCAGGCATCTCAGAAAACAAAATCAAAAACATTACAGCACTTTAAAGACTAACTGCTATATTTTTAATGTGAGCTTTCATGGACCAAGTCCACTTCATCAGACGTAGGAGTGATGTTAAGGCATGAATTTATACACACCAGATACAGATGCATAGAGTGATTAATCAACATGACAGATATAAGTATGCTTATTAATACAGCTTCCTGCAGCGGGCAGTAGGGATTTAGAGTTAATCCCAATAACAACCAGAGATTATCTGCTTTTTTGTCATTGATTTGTATCCAATAATAATAATAAAAGTACAGTATAGGAATTTGCCATATAAAGAATCAGAAGCAGTTTGTCTGTCCAGCCAAGCAGTATCTGATCTATCCAGCGGTGACTTTCCAGGTACTCAGCCAGGGAAATGTCAATAATGCCACACGTTTGTTCTGGAGAGGGCAGAAATTTAGCCCGGGACCTCCTGTATGCTGGTTTTTAAACGAAGACCAAGCCTCTAAAACTGGGCTAATTGGCAATCTGGGGGGGGGGGAATATTGGGGCTTTTGATGAAACCCACAAGCCCCTTGCATGACTCTCTCCTGCCCCCCCCCCCAAATTAACTAGATCAAGTGCTCCTCACTGCAGATATGCAATAGCCAGGCTTAGAAATGTTACTTTAAAAACAGGTTGCAAGGTCTAGAAACCTCCATCCACCATGACCACCTGGAGGGTAGGGTGAAATCATGGGGGCTGCAAAGCAGTTGGAGAGAATAAATGTTCCAGGCTGTGCTCATTGGGGAGTAGAGGCACTCTGTATATGCTCAGAGACAATCTCGTTTTGAACAGCTCTCCTGCTTTTGAAGCTGAGGGTCAGAGCTAATGAGGCCTGGGAGTGGCATGAACTCACCCATTCGCTTGGCCACAGATCCGGTTCCTTCTCTTCTTGTTGTTGTTCTTTGGGTTCGTTACCTGAACTGTGGCTGGCCAGCAGAGAAGAGGCACTCACACCACTGGGACTGAAAAAGCTTGGTTTTGTGGAGACCAGTGGGATGTAGGGGACCAGAGCACAACAGACCACACTATATGTGTAATTACTAGGGGGAGAAGTTCAAAAGTACACCCCAGCACAGAGTCCACCCCGCCCCTCTGCCCAGCAGCCCAATGGGAGCATTTACTTCCTTCATGTTGCTGTGTTGGCACACTGCGATAAATAAGTGGATTTTGGGTTGCAGTTTGGGCACTCAGTCTCTAAAAGGTTTGCCACCACTGCCATAGGCAGTGGATGAATGAAGGTAAAGGTTATCCTTGCTTGAAAGCTGTCATTTCTAACTCTAGGGATCAGTCCTCATCTGATTATAACCAAATAGTCAGTGCTGTCTGCATTTGCAGACATTTCTGTGGACATGTGGCAGGCATGACTAGAAACGAGTGCACGGAACGCTGTTTACTTTCCCACTGAAGTGGTACCTATCTATCTACTTGCAATTTCTGGTTTTCGAACTACTAGGTTGGCAGGAGCTGAGACAGATATGGGAGCTTGTTCTGTTGTGTAGCACTCGGGTCTTGGACTGCTGACCTACCGACTTTCCAGTTGTCACGTTCAGCATCTTAACCACTAAACCACCGCAGTCCCATGAGGTGAATGAAAGAGATGTGTATATTCCTCCAACTTCTGGGCTTAGTCATAAGCCATCTGTGAAATTATCTACTCTTTTTAGGGGGCAAAACCATTTTCCGATCAAAAGACCTTAAAAACTAGCACAATAAACCATGCCATAATTTTTCATGGAATAAGAGTCCAGTTTACAAGATGCATGAAATGCAGTTTGACAAGAGTCTCTGTGCAGTAGTTAAGTCAAAACTCTGCTTATGCTCTGAGTTTGACTCCAATGGGCTCAAGATTGACTCATCCTTTCACCTTCCCACGGTCGGTAAAAGAAGTACAGTACATAGCTTGTTAGGGCAAAATGCTAATTAGCTTGTGAACTGTCCAGAGTGTAAGTGTACTTGCCATTGTTAAAACACCTCTAAAGGTTTCCACTGCTTGAAAGCCGGTTGGATCTGACTCTACGGTTTCATCTGTCTCAAAGCTGAAGAGCCAGAGCTGTCTGCTTCTGCAGACGTCTTTGTGGTCATGTGGCAGGCATGACTAGACACTGGAGCGCATGGAATGCTGTTTGCCTTCCCACCAAAGTGGTCCCCATTTATCTACTTGCAATTTCTTGCTTTCAAACTGTGTGTTTGCCTGTAAAGTGTTGCAAGACTCCCTGTTGTTTGCACTTAAAGCCACTCCTTAATGACTTTATTTACTCCTGTTATTTTTGTTCCATTTGCTGCTAGGCTTATCTTCATTTTTCTTTGTACTTTGGTTTCAAGTGTAAGCTGTACTCAGATTAACATACAAAAGGCAGAGAAAATCTATTGAATAAATTAATTTTGTTGTTCAGTCGCACAGTTGATTCCGATCCTTTGCGACCCCATGGACCACCGCACGCCAAGCACCCCTATCCTCCACCATCCTCCTCAGCCCACCCAGCTTTGTGCCCATTGCATCCACAATACCATCTACCACCTCATCTTTGGTCACTCCCTTCTTTTGCCCTCCAACTTTCCCAGCATCAAGTTCTTCTCAAGTGAATCCTCTCTTCTCTTTTGATGTCCAAAGTACTTTAGCTTCATCTTTACTATTTCACCTTCTAAGGAGCACTCAGGGTTGATTTCTTCTAAGATCTACCTATTTGTTCCAGGGGACTCTCTAACCTCTCCTCCAACACCACATTCAAAGGCATCTATTCTTCTGCGCTTATGGACCAGCTCTCACAACCATACATCACTACCAAAAATACCATTGCTTTGACAATGTGGACTTTTGTTTGCAAGGCGATATAATCAATCTGGTTTTGGTGTCGGCCATCTGGTGATGTCCATGTGTAAAGTCGCCTCTTGTGTTGTTGAAAAGGGGTATTTGCTATGACCAGTGCATTCTCTTGGCAGAACTCTACTAGCCTTTGTCCTGTTTCATTTTGTGTTCCAAGACCAAACTTGCCTGTTATCCCATTTACTTTCTGATTTCCTACCTTGGCATTCCAATCTCCCAGTATAATACGGACATCATTTTTTGGTGTCAGTTCTGTGAGGTGAACAAAGAAATTTGACAAGTATGAATGGGAGTTTTGGACTGTGTTGTTCACAGCTCCCAGAATTTGCTAGGGATTCCTTCAGCCCGAATTCTAGGTGCTGTAAAAAAAAAAATCCAAAAGTTTTATGCCTACTGACAACTCGACTTTACTACAGTTTTGTAAAATTTGCTAAGTAAGCTCATGAATTATTTTGAATACTCAGACAATATTGTATGCCTTTGAAGGTAGCCTGCAACATTCAATTAGTTGCATTAATTAATCATTTTTTAAAAAAATCCTCTTTTCATCAGTTCCAGAGTGTAGCCCAATTGGAGAACAGCTAAAGTTTTATTTAAAAAATCTGACTTCAGACAAGTTACAGTATTTACATTTTATCTCGTAGAAAATGTTTCTTCCAAGATGATGTCTGTTACAATAAAATCAAATAAATGATGTCTGTTACGATAAAATCAAGTCTGTTACTTCTAAAATCAAAGGGAGAATGGCTTCTTAGTTCAGATTTTCTTTTCACTCAAATACCAGTTTGGAAATGGAGTAAGATTTGTTTATTCAGGTAACAGTTGCAACCTTAAATGTTACTGAAATGCACCTTGAAAGGTTATAGGCTTTAGCTGATAAAAAACCAACCTCTCTGACAGATTTATTGATTGAAGCTGTTAAGTGACAAGTTAAGAAGTCTACAACAAAATCGGCAGACTACGTAGTCCTAGAGAAAAAAGTGAAATCTTTTCAGATATTCCTTAAAATTAGTTCTTTGTAAATGAAGGTAGAATGTGGCAGATGAAAGGAAATACATGTAAAAGGAAATAATCTGAAGGACCAGGTTCGGAGCAGAACAGATAAGAAAGTACACACCGATCAAAAAGTACTTGATGTATTATATTATGGGTTTGAGATATCAACACACTCATTCAAATGGATTCGCAGTCCACATAACAGTTTAGCTTTCAACTATGGATCTGCAACCCAAATGGTTAATTGCTGATAGAGGCCATTTCCAAATGGCCATTTTGCAACAAGCACAATTATGGGAAAATATAGAGCTGGATTCAGCAGAAGGTTCCCCTTTGCAAAAATTCTCAACGAGACAGGAACTGTTGATTCAGTTCAATGGGACTTCTTCTTGATGCTTTATCTATCCACAAGGACAGATGCAGCAGTAACCTGTGGAATCTTAGAAGCTTCATGTAGAATTTAAAAAAATACAAGGGAGTGTCTGTAGATTTGTTAAAATGCAGCATTTAGTCCAGCCTTTCTGTTGTCTTTTAAACAACGTCATTTCATCTTTCGGTTTCCCCCATCTGCATCAGTAGAAGAAACAGCCAAAGGCAACGGCCACACAGAAGAGGCTATCCTGGAGAAATGATAGAACAAGTCTATGAGAAGAGCAAAAATAAATTGTGGTATGTAGCATGCTGTAGGATTTCTGCTACATTTAAAAATGGAAAAGAGACATGTTTCTAGACCAGAGGTGCCCAAATGATGGGCTATGGGCCAGATCCGGAGCACCGAGAGCAGTGTGGGCTGGATGAATTGGCATCAGGGGGTGGATCCGGTCCACAGGCCATAGTTTGGGCACCCCTGGTTTAAGCAGAGAAAATGCCAGCTTAAAATCTATCTCATCCTGTTGCAAAACAGATTGCAAGGCACGTTTTACTTCCACTTCTGGTGGGAGGAACCACGTGACTGGCCTGCTGAACTACATGACCAGCCCACGGCCTGAAAAGTTTGGACACCCCTGTTCTAGACACTACAAGTAGGAAAAACACGTTATTATCACATAAGCTTTGGCTGGTGAAATCCCAGGAGTCACAGATGGGTCATACTTGGGCCTACTTTCACATCCTCAAACCTGTGGCACCCAAAGAAATACCAACTTGACAAAGATAATCTACCTTTGTACAGATAATCTCAGTGATGGGATGTCCCCGGTTCCAGACGGATCTCTGGAACCGGTAAGACTAATCCCGGAGAGTTCTCCGGGAGGGGAGTCCACTTTTGAGGCGTCCGGTTCCGGACGCCTCACCGAAAGATTTTTTTTTAAAAAAAATCTGAGCTAAAATGGCTCCAATTGACTGCGCATGCGCAGAAACTCAATTTCTGGACATGCGCACTAAATTGGAGCCAAATGGCTCCAATTTAAAAAAAAAAATCTTCTGAAGCTGGATGGGAGGTTCCCCGTCCATTCATTTATCTCCCCCCTCCCAGCCTCCAGCTCTACAGCCCACTAGGGCCGACTTTACAGAAGAAACTGAATTTCACATTTCAGCAAAAATGCAGCCCTCGGAGAAGGGAAGGGTCAGGGTGGGAACCACCAGCCTCGCAAGGGGGAGACAAGGCCACCCTGCCCCGCAGAAACAGGGAAGACAAACGGGTGGCAGGGCGGGCGAGACGACCTCGTCGCTCTGCCGGAGGCTGAATGGTGGGAGTGGCAGACAAGAGGAGGGTCTCCCCCCCCCCATTCGACACCGAAAGGGAAGGCTTCCAGATGGCAGAGCTGCCCCCCACACATACCCCGGCTCTCACCTCGTCCTCCCTCTCGCTGCGGAAACACAAGCAGACTGGCTCCGGCAGCAGCGGCGGCAGCCCTAAGAGAAGGGCACCTCCCCTAGCCGGCTACCTGGCTCCCACAGGCACGTTGGTGCCTGGCCGCGCCATCCGCCCGCGCCGCGCCGTCCTAGGGTCTTGGGCCCAACAAACCCCCATGCCCTGGGTAAACCCGGCGGGGCTCGCCACCGCCGCATCCTCTTCTGTCGGGCGCCTGGAGCTTCCTCGGGCCGTTGCCTTTTCGGCCCGGCTCTGGCTGCGGCCACGGAAGGTAAGTGAGGCTTTTATATTTTGGGTGGGTGGGTGGGTGATTTAATTGTGTTTTGGGTGGGTGGTTGTACTTTTATTTAATTTTTATTTTATTTATTTCTTTATTTTATTTCTTTAAGTTAATTACGGGTCTGTGTGCGTGTTTATTATTATTTTTTTATTATTATTTTGGCCTTGCCCACAACGTCATGATGTCATGACGTTGGCTCCGCCCATGACGTCATGACGTCATGACATTGGCCACGCCCATGACGTCCGTGACGTCATGGCGTGGTAATAGAATTTTTGACATCCCATCACTGATCTACCTGCAATTTTTGTTCTGTTCACATTCCAAACTTTGCTGTCCAGGTTTGTATAATAAGCAAATCCTCTCTTCCTGGAGACCAGACCTAACTTTTGAGGGATAATACATGTTCTAATTACTAAATGGTAATACTGTACCGGTTTCATACCACAAATTGTGACTGTCAGTTCTACAGGTTAAGGAATAATTCTTTTTTGGCTGTTAACAAATCTCCCACCATTCAAAATACACTACATGATTAAATGTTATGTATTTATGAGAAAGGGATAAAAATCTATTCAGTTTTCCTCCATGATGGAAAATTTCACACAACTCACTAGGTATTCCTTTATTCGTGTTTTTTTCTGAACTGAAAAGCCTTTAAACCTTGTTACCTTTCTCACATAGAGAAATTGTTGTTGTTCAGTCACATAGATGAATCTGACGAGCACAGAGGAATAGACGCCTTTGTGGTGCTGGAGGAGACTCCTAAGAGTCCCCCTGGATTGCAAGGAGATCAAATCAGTCCATCCTGAAGGATATCAACCCTGACTGCTCCTTGGAAGGATTAATACTGAAGCTGAAGCTCAAGTCATTTGGCCACCAAATGAAAAGAGAGGACTCACTGGAGAAGGCCCTGGTGAAGTCAACAGGAGAAGGGGGCGGCAGAGGATGAGACAGCGAGATGGCATCCTTGACGCAGTGTGCGTAGATCTGGGTGGACTGCGGAGGATGGCAAATGACAGAGGATCCTGGCGTGCGGTGGCCCATGGGGGTCACAGAAAGTCAGACTCAATTGTGTGATTGAACGACAACAACATCTGCACTGCACAGGAACAATGTGATTCCCCTCTAACTTTCTTGACTTCATCCAACATATAGGATCTTAATTTTTAAAATATATCTTGTGTCCTCTCCTAGCCTGTAAAAGAGAGTTCTGAAGCCTTCACCAAATGACAAACCCAACATTTCCACAGGATAGAGCCATAGCAGTTAAACTGGTACTCAAACTGCTGTAACTATACTGTGACAGTGATGGGCAGCAAAAAATTTCACTACCACACTGTGGGCGGAGCCTATGTCATGGGCGGAGCCTATATCATGGGCAGAGCCTACATCATGGGCGAAGCCTACATTGTGGGCGATCTAGTCATGCCTGCCATATGGCCATATATACATCTGCAAACAGGCAGCACTGGCTCTTTGGCTGTAAATGGAGATGAGCACTGCACCCTAGTCAGATATGACTGGCTTTTGAGCAAGGGAGACCTTGAACCACTTGCAGGGACAGAACCTGACGTCAAATTTGAATACCGATCAGGGATCTTCTGTTACTAGGTAAAGGTTGCCTTTGCTCAAAAGCCAGTTGTTACCAACTCTAGGGTTCAGTGCTCATCTCTGTTTATAGCCAAAGAGCCACTGGACTTGATCCACAAAAATTCACATTAAAATACAGCAGTTAGTCTTTAAGGTGCCACAACGTTTTTGTCTTTTTGTTTTGTTTCCTCTCTGATATTACAACTTTTTAAATGGTAGCTGTGTTAGTCTGTGCAGGACAGGGAGGTGGGCGTGGCCACCCAATTTTGCTCCCCCCACCTGAAGACAACCCAATTTCACCACCATCCTGCCCAAAGGCCACCCAATTTTGCTCCCCCCTCCCCCGCTGGGGGTGCAAACCTGTTACTAATCACCACTGACTATACAGTCTTCTTTCGTGTTCCAGTCAAACCCTGGACTGCCAAAAATAAAGCCACTTTTTTCTCCTTGTGCAGTAGAGAGCCACATCTATGTATGCTTTCCTTTTTTCTCTCCTTTGTCTTTAGTTTGTTTCTGATCCCCAGAGGTAGTTTTGGGGCTCAAGTGAAAAAGAAAGGTTATTAAAAGGATTAGGCATACTTATGGTGCTGCATTATCTTATAATAATTAAAATACGTCTTTCAAATGTACCAGGCTGGATACCCTCCAGCTTGCTGGAGGCTTCAGGAAACAGCCTTTGAAGAATGACACTTATGGCAAAAAGGGCAAAGCACTTACATTCATGAAAACATCCTGTGCATAGTTGTCTGTGTCTGCATCCCAGAAGCATCGGGCAGCCATGCTGAAGGAGAAAACACAGAGCATCTGTTCATTAGTAAAAGATACTTTATGATGATTATTGACACCTGTACACTGTTCATCTCATCTGAAAGGTGAGATAGGTCACCCTTGCTTGAAAGGCAGTCTTATCCAACTCTAAGTTATGATGCTCATCTCCATTTACAGCCAAAGAGCCAGTGCTGTTTACATCTGCAGGTGCTTCTGTGGTCATGTGGCAGGCATGACAAGACACCAGTGTGCACAGAATGCTGTTTACCTTTCCCACCTAATCTACTTGCAATTTCTTGCTTTCATACTACTAAGTTGGCAGGAGTTGGGACAGAGACAGGTTCTCACTTCATCATGCAGCACTCAGGTCTTGAACTGCTGACCTGCCAACCTTCCAGTCATCAGGTTCAGCATCTTAACCACTGAGCCACCACAGTCCCTGAAAGGTGATAATGGCAACTACAGTATTATAGAAACAGTCTTCTCTGTTGTGGCATTTAGACAACCTAGAAGCCTTTTCTTTTCGCCAACAGGTATTCTAGATTCCTTTTCCTGCTTAAATTATATGGTAGTTTGTAATATCCTAATGGCAAAACATTTTGATGCAACTTGGCTTGAATAATCTGTCCTTTTTATAAATTTTATTTTTCGTTTGACTATTTTTGTCTTTTAATACTGCCTAAGAATGTTGTCAGTTGAGAAAGAAAGATAATTTCCATCAACTGATATTAACAGAAAAGTAATCACAGACTGATCAATCCATTACCTACTTTGAACTGGGAAGTATGCAGGAAGAAATTAAAATGCTTCTTAATTGGGATGAAAACAGTGAATATCTGTAAAAATACCGTATATGCTAGACAAAACAAGAAAAAGGAAAGCAAGCTATACTGAATATGCTATTATTATGACTTTGATTTGGATATTACTGTATCCAGTTGGTCTGGCTATGAAATGTATGTAATGCAAATGAGAACATACTGTGATTTTAAGTTTTTGAGAAGGACATTGATCAACTGCAAAAAGTCTTGACACAGGCGTCCACAAACTACGGCCCGTGACACTGTTTCATGTGGCCCATGCCACCGCCACCACACCTGGAAGTAGAAGCGGGCACATCTATGCATGCACGTGTTATGTCAGCTGTAAAGCACGTCTACGCATGTGCAAATGTGCCCGCAACTGCCATAAACATGGAAGTGGTTGCATTTACTATAGCCATAAATGCGCCCACTTCCAGGGGTGTGATCCAGCCTACTCAGCTGTCCAGGGGGGCGTGGTCAGGCCCATGGCCAAAAAAAGTTGCGAACACCTGTTTTAACATAACAAGATTGTCAGAACCACATCCAGTTCTGCAATTACAAAGCATGCATAAATAAAAGTTGCAACAGAATTTGAAATATTTGATCATACTATTTGACAATAAGTGAGCAGAAAGGAAAATAAATTTGTCCAACTTACTTAACACCCTCGCCTCTCTGTTCTCCGATCACCACCTGTACCATAATTTTATATCTGTGAAATCCCTTTTCTAAAATAAAAATAAAATTATTATTGTTCTGAGAGACTGATATATTTGTGTGAATATTGCTAGGTTTAAAAAGATGCTCTGTGCATGTGTGAGTGAGTGGCAGAAAGAGAAATTGAAACAGAAGTTGTAGGAAGGGGAAACACTTTCTGTGGGTAATTCTTATTACCTTTCAGCCTGTCTCGGATTGTTTCCGATAACGACTTGGTAAGTGGTGGGATGTCTTCAGGGTTGTACTGGACATTGGTCAGCATCTCCTTTACGGTCTCATGGATGCAATCTTTCACTGTAGAAGAGCGGAATCTAATACAATACACAAAGCACAAGAATGCTTAAAGTTCATCTCTATCAGTATAGCAAATAACAAAAGTCTGAGACATCTGAGATCTGTGACCTTCAGTGAAGACTATTAAGACAATTTGCAAAAGGCTTTTCAGTCTCTTACGTGCAACTTTGTTCACATTAGGAACCAGCCACTACAGTGGGCTGGTACCACTTCTAGACTGAACAATGTCCTACAAATCAAAGAAGCTCACTGGGTAAAGAAAACCAAGAATTTTGTAGGTCCAGATCTGCCCCCTTGCCTTGACAAGAAACTCGTCTGCCTTCCAAACGTATGTTGCCACCTGCCGCTCAATAAAAGAAAGGCAATTATGAAAGGCGGAAAAATACAAGGTCCTGGAAAACTAGTTTTCAAAAAAGCTATGCTTTTTTGCTTATGCAAAACAAAATGTATTAAGTCTTTAAGGTGCCACAACACAAGTTAAGAGACAAAGACCAGCTAGTTTTTATTTCTTTATGAAAGAAAATATGAGATAATTCTTTAAAAAGTGACTTTACAAGGCATTGTCTGAAATCCAGTAGCGGGGGATGCCCGAATAAGGCTCCTTTCATGTCCCCCTAAGATTTTTCCCAACAAAATGGTCCCTATTTATCTACAGTACTTCCAATTTCTTGCTTTCGTACTGCTAAGTTGGCAGGAGTTGGGACAAGGATGGGAGTTCATTCTGTCCTGCAGTACCCGGGAATCGAACTGCTGACTTGCCAGCCTTCCAGCTAACAAGGCGAGCTTCTTAACTACTGAGCCAAAGGTCTTTGTAAAGCCAATAGCTCTTGATAGGGTGGTACAGAAGTGGAATTGCTATTGCTACTAGCCACCAGCCCCTCACAAGAGCCACAAATGGCAGGACTGAAGGGTCAACCCATATTAATAAGTGAAGGGGGGGGGGTCTTTTGCAAAGCCAATGGCTCATGATTGCCCCTTCAAGACGATGGGTGGATGGAGAGATGGAAAGAAGGGGCGCCGCACTGACTTGTGCTGAAAGGCCGGCCTCAGGCTATACGTGCGGGTGGAGAGGACGGCGCTGCTCGGCTTGCCCAAACTGCGCGCCTGGCTCGGGCTCACCGCAGGCGGCGGGAGCGGAGCGCCGAGCGTCGTGAAGGAGGGCTCGGCCACGGGCTCGGCCGGGGGCTCCGCCATGCCACAGCCAAAGGCCTGACGGCGCTGCCATGGCGACGGCGCGCTTCCGGCTAAGGTTCCGCCTCCCTATCCGCATGTAGAGCTAGAATAGAATAGAACCACCCTCAATGCTCCATATTTCCGGGTTCCCTTTTCTTCATACTGTATTTTATTTTTTTATTAAATGGCTGCAGTGGCTCAATAGTTAAGAACCTCGCCCTGTTAGCTGGAAGGCCGGCAAGTCGGCAGTTCGAGACCCGGGTACTGCATGACGGTTTGAGTTTCTGTCTCTGTCCCAGCTCCTGCCAACCTAGCAGTTCGAAAGCAAGAAATTGCAAGTACTGTACTGTAAATAAATAGGGACTACTTTGTTGGGAAAGATCTGGGGGGGTGGACATGAAAGGAGCCTTATTCGGGCATCCCCTGCTACTGGATTTCAGTCAATGCTTTGTAAAGTCACTTTTTAAAGAATTATCTCATATTTTCTTTCATAAAGAAATAAAAACTAGCTGGTCTTTGTGTCTTAACTTGTGTTGTGGCACCTTAAAGACTTAATACATTTTGTTTTGCATAAGCAAAAAAGCATCGCTTTTTTGAAAACTAGTTTCTTCAGCAAAAATCCTTTCAACCCAGAATAATTTCTGGCATGAAATAATAATAATAATAATAATAATAATAATAATAATAATAATAATAATAATAATAATAATAATAATAATAATAATTTGGAATAGTACCCATATTAGTCTGTCGGAGGAGCCTATGTCATGGGCGATTTAGTCATGCCTGCCATATGGCCATGTATACATCTGCAAACACCGGCAGCACTGGCTCTTTGGTTGTAAATGGAGATGAGCACTGCACCCTAGAGTCAGATATGACTGGCTTTTGAGCAAGGGAGACATTGAACCACTTGCAGGGACAAAACCTAAAGGGACAGGGCAGTTACGTGGGCGTGGTCACCAAATTTCACACACACACACCCGCCCAGAGGCCACCCAATTTTGCTACCCACCCCTCCCAGGGGTGTGTGAACCTGTTGCTGCACACCACTGCACTGGGAATACCATGGCTTTGACTATACGAATTTTTGTTTGCAAGGTGATGTCTCTACTTTTCACTATGTTCCCTAGGTTTCTCATTGCTTGCCTCCCAAGAATCAGTTGCCTTTTTATTTCATGGCTGCAATCCCCCATCTGCAGTGAGCTTTGATCCTAGGAAAGTAAAATCTGTCACTGCTTCTACTTCTTCCCCATCTATTTTCCAGGGACTGATAGGGCCTGTTGCCCTTATCTTGGTTTTCTTGATGTTGAGTCTCAAACCAGCTTTTGCACTGGAGCTTCTTTAGGTCTTCCTCACTTTCTGCCATTAGGATGGTATCATCTGCGTATCACAAGTTGTTGATGTTTCTCCCAGCAATTTTGATCCCAAATTGTGATTCCTCCATCCCTGCACTGTGCATTATGTGCTCTGTGTATAAGCTGAAAAAGCAGGGTGACAAAATGCAGCCTTGTCTTACTCCTTTTCCTATTCCAAACCACTCCGTCCAGTGATGGGATGACAAAAAATCTACTACCACGCCATGACGTCACTGACGTCATGGGCGTGGCCAATGTCATGACGTCATGACGTCATGGGCAGAGCTGACGTCATGACGTCATGACGTTGTGGGCGGGGCTAAAAATAAAAATAATAATAATAAAAAAAATAACACACACACACACAACCTCAACTCAACCACCCAACCATCACAAACCCGTAAATAACTTGAATAAATAAAATAAATAAATAAAAAAAATTAAAATTAAACAAAAATACAACCACGACCCGCCCAAAACACAAATAACTTGCCCACCCACCCCAAATACAAAACCCTCACTTACCTCCTCCTCCGAACGCGGCAGGCGCCACCGCCTACAGCCGCCGCCATAGCCGCAGCCGGGCTGAAAAGGCTCCTGCCCAGCCAGTCCTTCCATGCTGTCCTTCCTCCCGACGGGCGCCCGGTCCAGCCAGCCCAGTCCGGCTAATGGGATCTCCAAGCTGCCCAAGGAGGAGGCGTCCCAGGCCGGGGCTGGAGCGCTACCGCGGTGAGCAATGCTGCCGCCGCGCCTGGGCAGGGCCGCCCAAGGGGGGCAGGCAGGCTGGGGAGGGGTCTTTGGAAGGCGCGCTGGCTGAGGAACTGAGGGCTGGTACCGCCGCCGCCGCCGCCGCCGCCAGAGCTGCCCTGAAAAGGTGCAGCTCCGATGCCGAAAGAAAAAAAATTAAAATTGGAGCCAAAATGGCTCCAATTGACTGCGCATGGGCAGAAACTCAATCTGACGCATGCGCAATACATCAGATTGAGCTTCTGCGCATGCGCAGTCAATTGGAGCCATTTTTGCTCCCATTTTTTTTAAAAATTCTTTCAGTGAGGCGTCCGGAACCGGACGCCTCAAAAGTTGACTAACCTCCCAGAGAACCCTCCGGGATTGTTCCTAACGGTTCCAGGGAACCGTATGGAACCGGGGACATCCCATCACTGACTCCGTCATTCCGTATTCTGTCCTAACTGTTGCTTCTTGACTCTTGTACAGATTTCTCATGAGGGAACGTTTTAAACAAAAGATAATGGAATCAAATTATTGCATTCTATATGCCAGCAGATTTGGAAAAGAAAACAGTACCCACAGGATTGGAAAAGTTTGGTATATGTTCCAATCCCAAAAAAGGGTAATGCCAAAGAATGTTCAAATTATCGAATAATTGAGTTCATTCCACATTCTAGCAAGGTGATGCTCAAGATAATACAGGATAGACTGCAGCAGCATGTGGAGAAAGAATTACCAGAAGTGCAGGTGGGGTTTCGAAGAGGCAGGGGGACTAGAGACCACATTGCCAACATAAGTTGGATCATGGAGAAAACAAAGGAATATCAGAAACAAGTCTACAGTACTTCTGTTTCATTGACTACACCAAGGTCTTTGATTGTGTGTACCACTACAAATTGTGGCAAGTAATTAAAGAGATGGGAATACTAGAACACCTTATATGCCTCAGTTGAAATCTGTACATGAGTCAAGAGGCAACAGTTAGGACAGAATGCGGAATTATTTATTCAATCAAACTTTTATGCTGCCCTCCTCACAAAGACCCAGGGCGGCTAACAAACTTTAAAAACACTTAAAACACAGTAAAAACATGGTATAAAAACAGTACAGTTGTACCTCGCTTAAAGAGCATAATGTGTTCCACAGGATTGCTCTTTAAATGAGTTTGCTCTTTAAGCGAAACACCATTGTAAGTGACCAACTGTGGGGGGGATTGTGAACCCCAATTTATTTGTTAAGCGAGTTTTTGGTTGGTTTTATTTGTTAAGTGAAGCGAATATTCAGAAAAATTCTGCTCTTTAAGTGAGTTACTCTTTAAGCGAGGTGCTCTTTATGTGAGGTTTGACTGTATTAAATAGGATTAAAAAGCTACAAAAATTAAAAGAGATTAAACAAGTCACACACAGAGGGGGGGGGGTTAGATGAGCCAACAAACTGAGGCAACCGTCTGGCCCATACCCCCCACACGCCCCACCAACCAGGTTTTAACCCCCTTCCTAAAGGGCAGCAGCTCTGTGTGGAGACGCAACTCAATTGGCAGGAGCTTCTATAGGGCCAGGGCAGACATGGAGAAGGTCCTCCTCCGATGATACCACCAGAGAGCCTCTCCGGTCCGTTCTGGTGGGACGGGCAGATGTTCTTAAAAGAAGCAAACCCCTTAAGACCATTAAATTTGTTCTTATCAAGCTGGAATCCCTTTTGTCCATTTTCCTTCCTGTGTGATCACCTGCAAAGGGGTGTTTGGGGAGGGGGTATCACTTCTTCTCAACCAAGTGCCCCTTGTCAGTTTCCTTTTAAAAAGGGTTTCAACTCAGTGCTCTTAGATGAGAAAGAGATGGAAAATGCCACAGCAGCTTAGTGTCTAAGGTGCTGAGCTTGATGACCGGAAGCTCACCAGGTCAGCAATTTGAGACCTGAGTGCTGCAAGACGGAATGAGCTCCTCACGTCTCAGCTCTTGCCAACCTAGCAGTTCAAAAGCAAGAAATTCCAAGTTGATAAATAGGTAACACTTTGGTTGGAAAGGTAACAGTGTTCTGTACTCTAGTCATGCCTGCCATATGACCACAGAAATGTCTACAGATGCACCAACCCCTCAGACTCAGGCATGACTGGCTTTTGAGCAAGTGAGACTTGACCTTCACTGCTACCTTAAAACAGCTTCTTCTGTTGGGCCTCCATGCAAACCAATTTCTCTGCCTCTAACTCTGCAAATCCTTGCCAAATGTAATCAAGAGAGCTATTGCAATTTTACTTATGGAAACCTAATCAGAGAATAAACTGTCAAACGCAGAGGATCGAACCACATTTTCCACCTCTGTGTAGCTGCACCCTGAGTTAACCCTTCGGCTTCCCCCCCAATAGCCTTCCTGCTTTCAGATCTATAAATAATACCATAATTGAGAATTTCTTAGTGAGTGTTGTCTTTCATTAAAAGTACAAACGGTATATTTCTGACATTTAGTAACTAATTAATATTCTTAGAGATATCTTTCTAAGCTTTAGAAGATAATGCAGTTGTTTCCATATGCTGAGAGGCAGGTTTCTTAAACGGTGCAAATGCCCCCACTTTAACGGCTTGGGAAAGCATCAGGTGGAAATAATCTTATCAAGCAAAGGATCTCACATGCCTTTGCAGTTTGTTCTACAGATTCTCTCAGGGTGACAGATATGTTTTCTTTTTGCTGAAATATCAAGAAGAGGGGAGGCAGTTTTGGCCATTCTTAACGATCCTGCTGATTAGATAGAGCCTGTCAAGAGCTGCTTATTATATACATTTTTTCTTCTTCTGGCTGTTGTTGATTTCTTGTGATAACTTAGAAAGAACAGCATGTGTTTCTGCCAGGACAGGTTCAAGGAACGTCTTTTTTATTATTATTGAAAGAACGTTCTAAAGTATTGAAAGCTGGACGCATAGCAATTTGAAAGGTGATAGCTGGACAGATTGCTTAGTGGTTTAAGTCTGGCAATGGTTGGGGGTTCAGTTCCCCACTGATCCTCCTGGGAGAAGAGCCAGCCTACATAGCACTGGGCAAACTGCACAGTCCCAGGGTGCCCCTATATGAGGAATATTTATTTATTTATTTATTATATTTACTATATCTCCCACCCATCTGGGCAGCTTACAAGATGTTTAAAAAATCTTTACACTAGGAAGGAAATCCATTTCTGAGTACCGTATACCTTGAAATTCCTGGAAGGGTTTGCTATGCATTGCCATTAGCTTGATGGTATAGAATTATGTTGCATCTAGTGTGGTCTAGTGAAAGCAGTAATTGGCTAGGACTCAGGAAACATAGGTTCAATTCCCAGGGGTGGAGTGGGGGAAGGCAAAACTAGTAAAGCAATTATGTCCGACTCTAAGGGCTTGGTGCTCATCTCCCTTTACAGCACTGCCTATGTCTGCAGATGTTTTCATGGTTATGAGGCAGGCATGACTAGACGCTGGAGCTCACAGAACACTGCTACCTTTCCTGCCAAAAGCGTACCTGTTTATCTACTTGTCATTTCTTGATTTCAAACTGCTAGGTTGGGAGGAGGTAAGCTTTAACCCCCCAGTTAATGTCAGGAGTCTACCTGTGATGGATTTCGGTGCCAGCCTTGTAGAGAAGACCTCTGGGTGCTCCTCTCCCACAAGGGCACCTTTGGGTTGGCATTCCCTGTGATAGACATATTACGTAAAAAGGTAAATGTCTCCCTTGCTCTATGGCAGTCTTGTCCAACTCTAGGGTGTGGTGCTTATCTTCGTTTATAGCCACAGAGCCAGTGCTGTCTGCATCTCCAGAGATTTCTGTTGTCCTTAGACAGGCATGACTAGATGCCAGAGTGCATGGAACACTGTTACCTTTTCCACTGACACAGTACCTATTTATCTACTTGCTTGCAAACTGCAAGGTTGGCAGGAGCTGGGACAGGCAACAGGCAGCACTCCTAATAATGCCACAGATAATTCTGAAGAAGAAATCTGAAGATAATGTCAGAAGAAGGATCTTGAGTTTCCTTTTTCAAAAACATTCCCTCCTCACTGTCTTTTTTAGCTTGGCGGTTTTTAGCAAAATCAAAGTATCAACGGATCTAGTGCTCTATAGCCTAAAGATGCCTCAACAACACAAACAACGCAACACCATGCAAATTATTGCATACAGGAGGTAAAGGCTATGAATCATTTCCTGGTAAAGGGTGTCATTTACCTTTTCTTGCCAAATAAGCACATTTCATTGTAAACAGACAAAAAAGAGGTAGAGTCTGGACCTCTAGTTATTGATGAAGATGATGGAGCAGAACTTCTGTTATTTAATTCTTTTAATTCATTTTAGTTTCTGTGCTATCTTTCCCCCATGGACGGCCCCAAGACGACTCACAATTTTAAAAATGTGTGAAAAACAAAATACAATTTAAAAAAAAATCTAACATGTAACAGAATAATACAAATAGTTAAAAAGCATTAAAGGTAAAGGTTTCCCTTGCTCAAAAGCCAGTCGTATCCAACCTTAGGGTTCAGTGCTCATCTCTGTTTCAAAGCCAACGAGGTAGCGCTGTCTGGTCATGTAGCAGGTGTGACCAGAGCGCATGGAACGCTGTTTACATTCCAAAAGCATTATCACACATGAAATTATAAAGATGTCCAACTTGCCAATCTAGCCTAGTTTAGGGAGGCCAGGGGCCATGTAATTCATACTCCTATTTATTTAACTCTTCTTTTCTTCTAGGGCTGTATCTGATTCTAAATATAGGCAATCCCTAAGGCATTCAGTTATGAAGATTGTTTTGCGAACAATATAATGAGGTGGCCTTCCATTTGCCTTCTACATCACAACATGGTATCAGTACCACTGATCCAGTTCTGAGAGTCTCTTTCTGGTCCTGAGCCCTTTTGCCATACAAAATCCTCCTCCTCAGCCCCAAGTCAGGATGGATGAAGCTGCTGCCCTCCATCAAGAGGGATTCAAGTGGGACCATTTAATACACCCGAAGACCATCACTCTTCCCTGTGGACTTTGCCACCCAAGGCCATTAGTTAGTCCTTTGAGTTGTCTGGTTAGTTAACTGCCGCCTGACACGGCAATGAGTCACTGGCAGTAGGGTCTACTCTATTACCACAGCAGGGCAACCTGGC
This sequence comes from Furcifer pardalis, assembly GCA_030440675.1. Classification (NCBI taxonomy): domain Eukaryota; kingdom Metazoa; phylum Chordata; class Lepidosauria; order Squamata; family Chamaeleonidae; genus Furcifer; species Furcifer pardalis. Next base: position 291,798,407 of record CP126890.1, read on the forward strand.
TAAACTATTTCTTTCATAGTTGAACATTTTGAAGTAGTAGAAGTGTTAGTCTGTGCAAGTATATTGGAGAGTAAACAAAACAACAAAATAGACAAAAAATAGTTGTGGCACCTTAAAGACTAACTCCTGTTTTTAAACTGGCTTTTGAGCAAGGGAGACCTTTACGTAAAGTTCAGGCAGTGGATATTTGTCAGACCTGCCAATGGTATAAAACCTGGAGACTTCTGACCTACAGTGTGAGTGTGGATCACCGTAATATCCTTGAAGTATCCTCTCCACATTGTTCATCAAGCGTAAACCAAAAAGGTGGTTAAGGTTGAGATCTGATGGAGGGACAAGAAGGGAAAATTCTCTGTTGTCGTTTTGACTGGTTCTCTCCTAAGTGACCCTGAGCCAGGCCGTGTTTCTCCAATTCAAACTGCCTCCATGGAAACCTCAGGAGGTGCCGACAGAGCAGTTTGCCAACAAAAGCCACGTGGAAAGACCCGGCCCGGATGCTACTTCTCTTGCTGTTTGTGGTCTGCCAGCTCAGGTGCTTTGTTCTGAGTGATGTCTGTTTCCTCTGAACCTACCCAAAGAGCCTGAGAAACTTGGGCAGGGTGAGAACCAGTGAAAGAAGGAAGAGGTGGGAGGTTGGCAGCTGAGATTTTCTTAGCAAGCAGAGATGGGGACAGTTCAGTCCTGTGCCTGTGTGTGCCTGGCATACACGGGTGTGAGGCAGGGACAGAGATAACCCCTGACAACCCGGGGTCCCGGGGACCATCCAAAAGGGCTGCTGCCGTAGACTGGACTGAATCCTAGAAATTGATGGAGTTATGAAAGAGCTTGCTGGGCATTTCTTCTTAGCCTCTTGGGGAGAAGTGATGATGGGGAACCTACTTCACATGGTGGTGCTGATGCCAGCCTGTCTCCTGGTACTTTTTGCCCATTCGGCGCTGCCGGCGGAGCCATCTGGTAGGTACCTGGGCTGTGGGTTTTGCTAGCTATCCTGCTGCTTATTCCTTGAGAGTAAGGATGGAGTAATGCTGCTTACTTCAATGGGGAGAATCACAGAGGAAACTAAGAGAGCCACAGAATTATGCATGGTGGGAATCAGATAAGTAGAAGGCCATCTCTCTGGGCTTCCTTCCTGAGTATATTTCGCTGGTCCCTGCAGAAGCTTGGTGAGATAAATCTTTGGTCCAACCTTACAGGGCTGTGCTTAGCTCATTCATTATTGAGATAGTGCTGTGATGGAGAACCTTGGCACTCGAGATGTTCTTGGACTTCAATTCCCAGAAGCCCAAGCTCCCGTGAATCCACACAAATGGTTTTACTGTGATCCACGCCGTCCTTGTCGCTCCTGGAAGCGGAAGTAAAACACGCCCTTGGATGTCCAGCAATCATTTTAAAATACCTTTTAAAATTTCCACTGGCTTAGCATAAGAAAGAGAACAAAAATAAATTGAAATAAAAAAGAGAAAAAAAGAAAAAACAGAATGTTTTTTTAAAACAGCAATAATGGTAGCACTCACTATAAAACACCCTTGTAAATTCGCTATACAAATACAGTGCAGTCAAACCTCACATAAAGAGTGTCTCGCTTAAAGAGTAACTCGCTTAAAGAGCAGAATTTTCTCTGAATGTTTGCTTCACTTAACAAATAAAACCAACCAAAAACTCACTTAACAAATAAATTGGGGTTCGCAATCAACCCCACAATTGGTCACTTACAATGGTGTTTTGCTTAAAGAGCAAACTCGCTTAAAGAGCAATCCTGTGGAACGCATTATGCTCTTTAAGCGAGGTACAACTGTACAGGTGTAAACATCACTGCTTCCACCTGAAGTTAAGCATATAGACCAGCGTTTCCCAACCTTTGGTTTTTGGGCTTCAATTCCCAGAAGCCTCAGTCAGTTCCCCAAAGCACTGATCAGCCAATGTACTGACTTAGGTTTCTGGGAATTGAAGTTCCCCTGTGGGGCCTGGGCCCAGCATTGGGAAACACTGATATAGACCCATGGAGGCCTTCCATATGTATAAGTAAAGGTTCTCATGAACTTGGTGCCTGTATGTTACCTATTCCAATGGAACTAAGGTTAGCAGATCTTCCGATCCATGTATAACGGATGGTGGGTCCAGATTCTTCTGTTCTTTCTATCTCATTTGTTAGACCCCCATAAGACAGAAAGACGATTAATTCTACAAATATCTGAGGGCTCCTCAATACAGCATGAATGAGGGCAACAACTTCAAACCAAAATGAATAAAATATTGGAAACGACCAGGAACCTGATATACTTGACTTTAGTTCACATAAACTTGTGCTCCAATAGGTTTGATGCTCTCTAAGGGGTGCTTAGATGCTTACACATTTATTCTGCATTAGACCTGCCTGAAGCAAGCAATTCTGATGTATGGATTTTTGTGTGAAATTTTCCTTAATGCCTGCATGCATTTTACATATATTTTAGTCAGAAAAATACATTACAAAATTTGTAAAATTTAAAAACACAATGGGTTATTCCATTCTCGTTTACATACTGTATTTAATAGAGGATTCAGATTAGGTTAGCTGCATATTAAAATATGGACATAACAGATTTCTTCCCTACTTCGTTACAGAATCTTTATCTTGCATTCTTAAAAGACATAGGCTTTCATTGCAATGATTCAATACAATCACTTCAGTGCATCATAGCAATAATGGAAACTGGTTTTGTGTATGATAAATCAGGTATGCCGTTAGTATTGCCCTAATAGCATCAAGTCATGCCAATCTAGCAGTTTGGAAGCAAGAAATTGCAAGTAGAGAAATAGGTACGACTTGGGTGGGAAGGTAGACAGCATTCCGTGCACTCCTGTGTCTAGTCATGTCTGCCACATCTCCATGGAAAGGTCTGCAGACACAGACAGCGCTAGCTGTTTGGCTATAAACTGAGATGAGCACTGAACCCCAGAGTCAGATACAAATGACTTTCAAATAAGGGAGACCTTAGCCTGGCTTTACCTAACAGCATCAAGACTTCAAAATAGTTGACAATTAACCGCTGTTATAGTTAACAATTAGCCAAATATTATATTTGAATAGGCAAAATTTGGTTGAGAAAATTCCCAACCCTCAGAGCAAACAAGTAAGGGGCTAGATGCTTAGTATTTAAACTTGCCAGGGTGTCCCCTGAGCAGAATTTCTCCAGCAAAAATCCTTTCAACCCAGAGTAATTTCTGACACGAAATTTATTTATTTATAGTGTAAAAAGATAAGGAGAAAATTAAAAAGCACATATATTAGCATGAATTCATAGGAAAAAAAACATGTCAGTTGAAATGTGAACAAATCTTCATGTATTGGGAGAAGTAAATATGAAAAAGTAAATCTTTTAACAACTATAACTCCAGCTGCAAACTTATATGCGAGTCTGGCCAGGTTATTCTGCTCTGGCCATAGAGTAGACTCTACTGCCAGTGACTCAATGCTGATCTATCAGGCACCAGTTAACTAATCTGACAACCCTGAGGACTAACGGCCATGGGGGTCGAAGTTCAAAGGGAAGGGCGATGGTCCCCAAGTGGATAAAATCCCATTTGAACCCATCTTGATGTAAGGCAGCAGCTTCTTCCATCCTGGACTGGGGCCAAGGAGGAGGACTTTGTGTGCCAAAAGGGCTCAACATCAGAAAGTGACTCGCAATACTGGATCAGTGGTAAGGGGGTCATGCTGTGATGCGGAAGGCAAATGGAAGACCCCACTCCATTCTATGGTTCCCAGGGCAATCTTCATGGCTGGTCGCCATGATGAGAGCCAATATTTAGATTCAGATATTGTAGAAGAAGAAGAAGCAGCAGCAGCAGCAGCAGCAGCAAGCTGACATGGAGATGGAGCCTACTGTCCCCTCTTTCAGGTTACAAGCTGAAGAAAATGGAGCAGGCACTCACCTTTCAACCTCTGCCTTTCATTAACAACAACAACAACCAACAACAACAACAGAAAACAGGGTTGAGGCTGCTTTATGTTTCTGCATTATGGTTTCATGGAATAGATGGCAGACAACTGTCAGTATCTGACCAGTATTTTGCCCTCCCAGTGTAGGAAGAGAGTCCGTGACCTATAGCCAGCCTCCACTACAGTCACTTGGATCAGTTGCTGACTAGTTAGTCAACACTTAAGTAAACCCCACCACGTCAGTGGAGCTGGTTGGAATGAGCCCCTAAGCATTATTAGCCTAGCTGTTGACCCACTAAGACAGGGATTCTCAACCTGCAGCCTGTGGGCTGGTTGCGGCCCACAGTGCCATTTCATGTGCCCCCTCCTACTGCCTCCACCATACCCGGAAGTGCCATGTGGTGGAGGAAGGGTAAAATGGCTGTCCGGCTCCCAAGCTGTCTGAGGGAGCGTGACCTGGCCCCCGGCTTAAAAAGGTTGAAAACTCCTGCACTAACAGGAGATACACCATCCAGGGAGACTCTATGGTTTAGCTGCATGAAAGTGAAGGAGAACTGTGTGAGCATGAACCTGGAGATGTTCTTGGACTAGTGTCTCGAAGCCTCAGTTTCCCTTTGCTCAACTCACTTCTCTGGGTTTCTGGAACATGGGCAACTATGAATTAGAGCTTGTTGGACTTAGGAAACTGTTTTAGTTGATGAAGAGGGGTGGGAGTTCACCTTGTCTCCACCAAAACATGCTTTAAGCAGGGAGGAAATCAAAACCAGAATTTTATTTGATAGATAGCCTTCCTAACCATGGAGGCAACCTATAAATTATAATACTATAACACTATAAATTATAAGTCTAACAACAACAACAACATGCACCCTGGGAGCAGCCACAGAGGAGACCCTGTCTTGTCCCTCTGTCAAACAGGCCAGTGATGGTGATGGGACCAAAAGAAGGGTCTCCTTTGAAGATCTCAGGAGCTTTAGAGCAGGTGTTTCCTAATCTTTGGGGTTTTTTTGGAGTTCAATTCCCAGAAGCCTCAGTCAATTCCCCAAAGCACTGATCAGCCAATGTACTGACTTAGGCTTCTGGGAATTGGAGTCCCCCTGTGGGGCCTGGACCACACACTGGGAACCACTGCTTTAGAGGGTTGTTCGGGGCCTTTGGCTCCCCCTCAATCAACCTGCATAAAAATGAGCTGTACTAACGGCAGGTCTCCCTGTTTCTTTATTTGGCCAGTAACCTTTTCAGCTCCCCAGTTCGATCCACCGATGGGAGGAACTGTGGTGTTCATCTGCAGAGTCTCAAACGTGAATATTTCTAACTACTCCATTTACTGGTACAAGATCAGTGAGGACAACCTGCCCAAGAAATTGGACATCAGCTACCGGAACAGGAGAAAGTATAACATCACTCAGAGGGATTTATGGACGTATGAGCTGAAAATCCTAAGCTTACAGAAGAATGACAGCGGGGTCTACTATTGTGGGCTTATATCCTTCTCTTTAAACAAGAAACTGATAGAAAGCATGAAGAGTAACCTCACAGTGACAGGTTGGTTGCAAGTCTCGTGGCACTGGTTCTTTTCTCAAGACCATGACTGGTTCTTTCTGGTAGCTGCCTTTGGAAAGAAGGCACCTGATTCAATAGCAGTTTTGTTATTTTTTTGAGTTAAACAGGGAGAATGAATACAGTCTTATAAAAATAATGGGTTAAAAATAATGTAAAAATATTGGAAACGTCACTTTTGGAACCTTACTTTTTAAACCTCATTAGCTGCAACATTTATTCACTAGATCTGATATGTCTGAGGAAGTGGACTTGAGCCGTGAAACCTCAGCTAAAAATGTAACAATCTTTAAAGTTCAAGATTTTTTTTTGCCTTTTATCTTATTTTGCTGTCATCTCCTCCTCCTCCTCATTTTCCTCCCCCCTCCTCCTCCCCCCCTTCAGGTGTTGAGGGATTTATTTTGACTAGTATCCTTAAACTGAATGTTTCCCTTCCAAGCCCTATCAGTTTCCCCATTCTTTGTATTTCATTTTCTTCCCATTTAAGCATGAGTCATGCTTGGAAAACCTATTCCTCTCTTCTAGGAAGGAAATTCTTCCCCTCTTTCCACTATAGTTGAAGTTCAGATTATGCTAAATACCAACACAGAATTTTTATTAAATTTAAAATTAAAATTGGTGTTGGCTACTACTCGTATCTGAGTATACATTTTTTTCCTGAAGATAATTTTCAAACAGGAAAAATGCCATTGGCGTGAATTTTTTAAAGGTGGATCCCAGCTTGTCATGAAGTGACCCTCATGCTATAGTCATGGAGCCATCTCCTGCGGCACATATGAAATGAGACATGCAGGATTTGACACTGGGACTGCAATGGACTGCCGCAGCCTTGAGGATATGGACAAGGTGTACTTTCACAGCCAAATTAAACCTCATAGGCAAATGCTCTTTTAGGACTTTTTGGGAAGGTTGTGGGAGTTTTCCTACCAATGTAGATCCTCTCCATTGCCTGGTTTCTGCTGAGGCTTCATTGCTTTGAGGAGAAGGTCAGACAGAGAGAAGGAACAGGGAAGAGATGAGGGATGGAGGTTATGAGTTGCCAGCCAGGCTCTGAGCCTTGACATATCCCCAGGAGAGTCAAGCCTAGGCACCAGTTCTGAACTGAGAGTTGGAAGTGGCTTCCTTCTTGCAAGATACGGGCATAAAGCCTCTATTAGCTCCTATGGTTAAAATGCAGAGCAAAAGTGGAAAGAATCAGGTAATTTGGCCCAATGGTTTTTCCTGCTGGTAAGAAAGACAGCATTCATTCTCAGTGATTCAGACGTTCTTGTTTTTGAGAAGGCCAACAAATGGGAAAAGAAATAAAGACCAGATTATTTGGGGGGGGGGCAATAACCACCTGCTGCACATATGTGAGGGGGTGGGTGGGTTTCTAGACTGCCCCAGCTGTACAAGGGGTATCGCCTGACGTTTAGTGGCTTGAAGATGTGTTTCACATAGACACCAGGAGAAACTTGCACCAAAGTGGTCACGAGCTTTCAGACATACTGCGGGGAGGAACCATTATTTCCATCTCCTTCAACCCATGCTTGTTGCGTACAAGCATAGATGGGCTCAACGTCTGGGTTTTAGATATTGCAAAGCACTGCACATCTTTCTCTCACTCCCTTTGTAAGGCTGTGGGTTCTCTGAATCTGCCCGGGAACTTCCTACTTTTGGGGAAGGTCTGCAGTGCAAGATATAGCATTCATCTAGGACCGTGGTGATCAGGGCTTCTGGGGATTGAAGTCCAAGAGCACCTGGAGTGCCAACGTTCACCATCACTGACCAGGGATAACCTCCGGAAGACTTGCAGCTTCTAGAGTCCATTATAACAGCCAGGATGGCCAATGAGCACCAGGAAGTCCTGTCCGAGAAAGTGGCTTTCAGAGAGTTTTGGCAGAAACAAGCCCAATGTCGAAGCTCAAAACAAAAAGCCATTATGGCACCTTCCTTCTTCTTGTGCCCTATCCAATTCCAAATCTTGGTGATCATCAAGGTGATGAGCCATGAAGATTATCCTGGGAGCAATATAATGCAGTGGCCTTCCATTGGCATTCCGCGTCACAATGTAACACCTAGTATACCATACCACTGAGACATTTGCTGGTCCTGAGCCCTTTTGGCACACAAAGTCCTCCTCAGCCCCAGCCCAGGGTTGATGAAGCTGCTGCCCTCCATCAAGAGGGATTCAAGTGAGACTTCACCACCCAAGGCTGTTAATCCTCTGGGTTGTCATATTAATTAACTGCTGCCTGACAATTGATGTTGAGACTCTAGCAGTATAATAATAATTTCATGTCAGAAATTATTCTGGGTTGAAAGGATTTTTTGTTGGAAAAATTCCGCTCTTCACAGGGGATGCCCAAATGAGGCTCCTTTCATGTCCCCAAGATCTTTTCCCACTGAAGGGGTCCCTTTTCAAGCAGTTGCTTTCAAACTGCTAGGTTGGCAGGAGCTGGGACAGAGATGGGCACTCAAACTGTCATGCAGTACCCGGGTAGCGAACTGCTGATTTGCCGGCCTTCCAGCTAACAAGGCAAGCTTCTTAAACAGTGAGCCACTGCAGCTGCTTGCAGTAGGGTCTACTCTACTCTATTACCATGGCTGGCACGTTTAGGATCAACAAATGACTTCAGCATAAATGTTCAGAATTTATTTCCTCTGTCTGAAGAAGTAAATTGTAATCCACAATAACTGACCCTGAAAGATGCCCCAAGATTTGCTTCTGGTTTTGGGGAACTAATTTTTGTCTTTAACCAATGCTATGGTTAAAAGAAACAAACCCCTGATGACTTCCCCTGAGCTTGGTCTCTTCTGCCAGCAGCCCTGAAAGCATTTGAGCATTTTGGAACCAAGGCAAGGGCTGATTCTGCCTTTCTGCTTGCAATCCTCAGACAAAAGGCTGGACTCTGGATCTTTGGAAGAGGAAGCAGAAGTAGACTCAGGCGAGGAAGAGGGAAAAGAGGAAGACATTCACCACAAGCGCCTCCTTTCTGCTATTGGGGGATCTGGACTGGTCTTGGTGCTGGCCGGTTTATGCGTCTTTCTTCTTTACGTTCTTAGGAGAAGGCGAGGTATGAGCCATACCTTTTGTTTGCTTATTTTCTGTTTGTTTGTTTGCCAAAGAGGTAACCATGTGAGTCTATTTCAGCAGCATCGTCTTAATAATTGCGTGTTTTGACTTGTGACCCTTTCCAGAGTGTTCCAGGTAGAGAGAACACAGAAGTGCTTTCCCCATTCACTTGCCTCGGGAAGCACTTTCCCCATTCACTTCACAGGCTCTTCTCCTGGGAGACGCAATGGGAAATTGATCCTCCAGCCTCCTAACCCACTGAGCTATTGGGCTGGCCAGCCTTTAGCAGGATTGGGTAGAAAATAAAATCTCATGGTGGTGATTATTATTAAACTCTTTTGAACTGGGTCTTAATTTTTAAAAAAGTATTTCAATTGTATTAGTTCTTGAGTCAGGTTGTACAGCAGCCTGAAATCTGTTGCTATAGGATGGGATATTATTATTTTAATAGATAAACAGTAAATAAATACAGTAGTTGTGACCAGATTCCTACAGGGGTTTACATAAGGTTTGTGTAATTTACTAGTGTGAATGGGTGCTAATTCACAGAGTGTTGGAACGCAACTTGACCAGTGGTGGGCATGGGCCGGTTTGGTAACAATCCTGGGTGGTCTCCCGGGGGGAGGGTAGTAACCCTCCTGGGAGACCATCCAGAGTGGTTACCTTTTTTTAAAGGCAACCGGTTCGGTCGCCTCTCTGGCCACCCTTCACTGCAGTCCAAAATGGCTGCTGGTGAGTGCACATGTGTTAAAATACCAATTGACACATGCACGCCTCCAGTACTCCGCACGCATGCGTCAATTGGTATTTTAACGCATGTGCACTCACCAGCAGCCATTTTGGGCTGCAGTGAAGAACACGACGGCTGGCTGCTGAGGCCCTCAGCAGCCTCTTTGGAGGTGCAGTGGCAGCGGCCCTCGCTCAACTTACCCCATGCCGCGTCGCCATGTTGCACCACCACCCTGCACTGCTGCGCCACACTGCCGGCCCTGCGCCGCCACCACTCAACGCTGCCCGCTGCCGCTGCTCACCACCACTCGCCATCACCCGCTGATGCCACCTGCCACTGCACCGTTGCACCAGGCCAGTCCTCGGCGCACCGCCAGGCCTGGCCAGGCCAGGCTGCACCACTGGGCCAGGCCACACTGCCAGCCCCTGCCCAGCTGCCCCGGCACTGTTGCTTCCTACTCCCGAGGGTAAGTGACTCGGCTTTGTGTTTGGGGTGGGTGGGTGGGTGGGTGGAATATGTAGTGTGCTTTTATATGTTTTAATGTGTATTTTAATGTGTATGTGTTTTTATGTGTATTTTAATGTGTATCTATGTGTTTTTATGTGTATTTTAATTTGTATTTTTATGTGTTTTAATGTCTATTTAATGTGTATTTTTATGTGTACTGTATTTTATGTATTTTTTTTACTTTGGCTCTGCCAATGTTGTTGGCTCCACCCATGGCATCATGATGTTGGCACCACCCACAATGTCAGCTCTGCCCACAGTGTGGTAGTAAAAATTTTGGCTGCCCATTACTGACTTGACCATGTGCTGGTTTCCTTCCTTCCTTCCCTTTTCTTCTCTTCTGTATTTGTTTGGTTGGTCTGCTTTGATTTGTTGTGTGTTTTGTTGGCTATTTGATACGTATTTATATGTACAATGTCAAGAGTGGGAAATTTACCAAATGGGCAGTATAGAAATGTAATAAATGAATAAAATAAATAAATTCTGCTCCTTCCTTCCTTTTCTTACTTCTTCCTTTGCTCTCCAGGAATTATGACCCTCTCTCTCTTTAAGTAATTAGTTTGCCGTTGCCCGGGTGGCTTAGTGGTTAAGGCGTAGCCTTGGAGACTGGAAAGATGGGTTCGATTCCCGAGACCTGAATGATAGGGGACATGAAAGGAGCATCATTTGGGCATCCCCTGCAAAAATCTTTTCAATGCAGAGTAATCTCTGACACGAAAATGAACGGATAATTAGTCTCAAGTATATTATGGGATTCTGAAACAGAGCAGAGGGATTCTCTGGGACTCAGCTCTCAAACTCTCCATTTCAGCCCTGTCATCTATGAAATGGCTGTAACACCAACCTACCTCCCATGAATCACTCACCATGCCACTGCTTAGTCATATACAGCTTTGGTGTACCATATATCTTAAATGAAAGGTTCCAGGCTCTGAATTATGTTCTGGAGGAGGACCTTTGCCTATATAACCCACTACTTTGCTTCCTTAAAGCCACTGACGTCTTGAATGACTGCATTTTTAGATTTCCACCCCACACCTGCTAACTAGCGTTCTCGGGGGCGGGGGGGGGGGTTGTACAATATGAGAGGTGGGATTTGCATAATTGTGCATCTAGCATGGCAGCCTGTCTTGCAGCCAATGAGATTCAGGGCATTTTTAGTCTAGAAATGTAATATTTTCTGTCTGTACAGCAGATATTAAAAATATAAACTGACAAATAATGAAACAGGGAAGAGAGGCAGCATTCTGGTTTTACTGCCTATTGGGTTTTTTTGTCATAGCTACATTACCTGCTGCCTCTCTTCCCTGTTTCGTTATTTGTCAGTTTATATTTTTAATATCTGCTGATAGCCACCTCTCATATCAGTACAAAACTGATAGCATCATTTGCATTCTGGTTTTACTGCCTATTGGTTTTTTTGTCATAGCTATCAGTTTTGTACTGAGCTACTGAGAGCAGAAAAAGTCCCCAGGCGCAATGGAAACATGCAAAACTGCCAGGGTTGTTGCTTGTTATGGTGACAAACTATTACTGCTAGTTTCGGTAATGAAGGGTTTTAATTGCCTGTGTTGTTTTGCAGAGCACAGAAAATCGCAGGATGAGAATGCTCCCTTGGTAAGTCCCCCTCAGGCCGCTTGTTCCAAAACTAGGAGTGATAGCAAGTCATGCTATATGTATTGGCTTTGTAGGTTTGGGGTCCCTTTCTCTATCCAAGAGGTGCCCAAACTTTTGGGCTGTGGGCCGGTCACATGGTTCAGAGGGCTGGTCATGTGGTTCCTCCCACCAGAAGCAGAAGTAAAACACGCCTTGCAATCTGTTTTGCAATAGGATGAGATAGATTTTAGTCTGCCATTTTTTCTGCTTAAACCAGGGGTGCCTAAGCTATGGCCCATGGGTCGGATCTGGCCCCAATGCTAATTCATCTGGCCCATACCACCCTTGTCACTCCTGGAAGCAGAAGTAAAACATGTCAATGGGCGCATTTTACTTCCGCTTCCAGGAGCGACGAGGGCGGTGTGGGCCGGATGAATTGGTATCAGGGCCCAGACCTGGGCCATGGGCCATAGTTTGGGCACCCCTGCTCTAGCCACTTAGTTACACTGCTCCACTTTGCTGGCCCAGGGGTGCGAGCACCCAGGGAGGAGATGGATGTGTTGAAGGCTGTGAACACTAATGCCAGGAATGATGTTACTTCCAGTACCCTGATTTGGCTATGACTTGGCATCATTCCAGAGAGTTGAAAAATCCAAAACCCTAAAAGGGTCCCAAGGCTATTTTATTTATATCCTGCCCATCTGGGATATTTTCCCAGCTAAGCACTAGGAAGAAAGATGTCTGACTTACAAGGATAATGCTGCCACCACTCCCACAAAACACCACAATATCCTCTTAGACGAGGTTAGGACTGGTTTTAAGTAGCAAATACCTTCCAGGTTGTTGTTCAGTCGCATAGTCGAGTCTGACCCTTTGCAATCCCATGGACCACCGGACACCTTGCTCCTTTGTCATCTGCCATCCTCCGTAGCCCATCCAGAACTGTGTCCGCTGCGTCAATGATGCCATCTAGCCATCCCATCCTCAGCTGCCCCCTTCTCCTTTTGCCTTCAATCTTTCCCAGCATCAGGGCCTTCTCAATGAGTCTTCTCCTTGAGCTTCAGCTTCAGTATTTGTCCCTCTAATGAGCAGTCAGGGTTGATTTTCTTTAGGATGAACTGATTTTATCTCCTTGCAGTCCAGGGGACTCTCAAGAGTCTCTTCCAGCACCACAGAGTTCAAAAGTGTCTATTCTTCTGTGCTCAGCCTTCTTTAGGGTCCAGCTCTCACAGCCACACATGACTACTAGGAAGACCATTGCTTTAACTCTGCAGACTTTTGTTGGCAGGCTGATGTCTCTACTTTTTATTATGCTACCTAGGTTTGCATAGCTTTCTATCTATCTATCTATCTATCTATCTATCTATCTATCTATCTATCTATCTATCTATCTATCTATCTATCCAATACCGTTTAGGTTGGCTGACTAACAAACACCACTAAAACAAAGGCAAACAAATAAAGAAGCCAAAACTATTAAAATCACAATAGTCTAGAGGCAGGGTTTCTCAACCTTGGGTCTCTAGATGTTCTTGGACTTTGGTTCCCAGAAGCCCAAGTCAATACACCTGCTGATCAGGGCTTCCTGGAAGTCAAGCCCAAGAACATCTGGAGACCCAAGGTTGAGAACCTATGGAAGCAGGTGAAATAATTTATGTGATGCCACTCCTTAAACCAGTTGAAAGAACCATCTCCTCCTTGGTGAAACTCTTCCTCTCTTGATTTGTTGGAAGGAAGAAGAGATCCCCTCCACCATGTCTGTGTTCACTGTGGATTATGGGGTTTTGGAATTCCATGCTGGAGGAAACCCAGGGAAAACCCCACCTCCTCCTCCGAAGAGGTCCTCTTCAGACCGGACTGAGTATGCCACCATAGTCTTCTCCCAGGGGAAGCTCGTCACTGACGATGGAGGGAAGAGGACCCCAAAAGTGGGGAACTGTACTGGTGGGGCACAAGTACATGGAAGGGGCCAGGGACATGAACCAAAATGATAAGAGCAACGCAATCTCTCTCCTCCTTTTGCGTTTCTTCTGGGTCAGCACTCACACCCAGGGAACAAGAGGGCCCTTGCTTCACTTGTGAAACTAGTCAAGGCTGGGCCTGGAGGCTGCCTGAGAAACCACATCCCACACACTTTCCACCTAGACACTGAGTTGCAGCAGAACAGAGGCTGGGAAAGAGATGAGAGAAAGACACTGCACGTGCTGAGAGGCACTCTTGCCTTAGGACCAAACTCAGGTTCCAAGGCTGAAGGACATTGAAGCCCATGAAGCTGGCTTTCTTGTTGCATCAAGTCTGGTGTTGTCTTTCCCGAGGGAGAGCGATTTCACACAGAGGCCTTTCTCGACCCTCCCTACTCATATCCCAGGTATGTCCTCAGCTCCAGAACTAAGGGCTTATCTGGGGTCTGTTTTGTGACACCTGCCAGGCCACCATGAGGGTTGGAAACCTACACCCTGGTATGGAGAAATACCTGTACATGGGTTCTGGTCATGTTCCAAGTGCCTCCTGCCCATTCTTTGGCTTCAAGGGAACCTTTTTGTTGAGGGTCTGAGCAATGTCCCACTACCCAATTCTACTTCCTGCCCCCTTTGGTGAGCAGGAGGTGGGAGAGAGGGCACAGGTTTGCCTCAGTTGCCATTGCAGATATAAGTTCTGGGCTGAGGACTTAGCTTAGTGGGTTGGAAAGCCTAGTGTTGGGAGTGAGATGCTTAATTGTGCCTCCCAGGAGAAGAGCTAGACTCTGCAACCTTGGGCAAGCTGCATGGTGGTCCCAGGACAACCCCTGGAAGAAGGACTGGTCAGCCACTTCCAGTCACTGAAGGCTACGAAGCCCTGGAAAGTTTCCGCAAGTTGGACTTGGCTAATGGCACACAGTTCTTCTGATCTTGGTATCTGGACATACCTGCCATGGTGCTGCGGTGGACTATCTAGAAACGGGATGGCAAACCTTGGCACTCCAGCTACTCTTGGACTTCAATTCCCAGAAGCCTAAGTCCCTGTGAATCCATACAAATCCATTCAAAGACTCAATGGCCTTATAGGCCCCTTCCAAACCATTAATCTATAAAGATGGGGAAGGGTCCATGTTCTACCTTCAAGTCCCTTTTGGGAAAGAAGCATTTCTCAGAATACTCCAATCAATATACCAACTGGTTCTGTTGGGTTGGGAATCCTTGGAGATCCTGCTGAAAAAAGTAACTTCTCCTGGCTCTGCTCCATAGTCTGTACTTTATTCCTGTGATTTTACATTTGTGAATGCTTGGGTGCTGAGGTAGGCTTGGAGCATCCTAGGCCTGGCCTGGTAGTCCTGGCAAAAGCTCACTAGAGTTTGATCAACTGGAGAATTATATATTGAAAAGCAGAGGAAAATGTTATTTCTGAGGTTATACTGATTGCTGCTAGGCATTGTTTCATTGGGAGATTTTAATTATTTTCCTATTGTTCCATGAGGATTTTAATGACATTGCTTTATGGATCTGCTAGCCTAAGTACTTAATTAACAAACAAGCTTCTGTTAGTCACCTTGTAGGTAGGATGCATATTCTGTCAATAAATAAATAAACTGTTTAGTGTTTTTCTTTGGCTCTGAAAATTGTTTCCATGAAGAATGACACACAGGCATCTGAGAGGGTTCAGACGTAAAGTCAGCAACAGCGTCTGAGAAAACCATGGTTAGTGCATGTCTGCCAAACCAGAATTATGCCACATTTTGAAGCTGGCTTGTGAAACATACTTAGATAAATTGGCTTGGTGTTGTATCCAAACCAGCGAAACATCTTCCTTTGTGTCTACGTCAGCCTCTGAACTGGCAAAATGAAGTCACCTGGTGGTGATTTCATTCCATAGTTCTTGTTGCTTGACCTAGTGTGAGAAAGGAGAAACTGCACAAAGCACACTTTGCATCCATTTTGAAACACAAATATGGTCCTGAATCTAAGGGAGAGGAAATACAAACCATGGTTTTGGTATTCAAAAGGTGAACCACCTCCTTCTCCATAGGCAAAGTGTTTAGTTTTCTTTATTTTCTACATGTGATTGGGCTGTGAGCCCTAGCCATAGGGAAGGGAAATTAATGTGTTACTCCAAACTCACCAAGCATTTTCAACAAACATTCATAATTTTATTGCACAAAGCGCACAATGTTCAATGTTTGAGGGACATTTACAATTGTGGTTTGGTTTCCTTTTTTCTGGAGGCAAGGAATTCTAGTTATGTTTGGTTATTTGTCATTTATTTAAAAATGCAAATTATCCAAACATTGTTTATGTTTCAGAATGCAAAACTAAGATGCTGTTCATGAGGAAATTCATTTCATAATTCCCTTTGATCCCTGGTCAATGGCTTGGAAAAACATCAAGTTCCGGAATTTTCTAATTGCTGTTTGTTTAAATCCTTAAGCATCCTAAGATGCCAACAGCAAATGCTAAAGCTTCAGCATAAATATCATCCTCCAACCTCATTAAGTTGGATGAATTAAGTTACTTTCCCCTCTAACATTTCTGTTCAGGTCCTGGTTACTCTTCAGAAGAGGTCCGGAAAAGGCTCCTTTCCCAGGTATGTTGTTCAGTCAACGTCATTGTTGCCTTTGTCTTCTTCCTCTTCTTCTGTCATATCCGATTCTGAAAATTGGCTTTCATCAAGGTGATCAGCCACAAAGATTGTCCTGGGAACCATATAATGCAGTGGCTTTTCAAGGTTCCTGCTCTGGCACTTCTAGTAGCCTCCACTGGCATTAATGTACCATAATATACAGTCATCCCAAATTGGCCACCTCTTTTTACACGCACATGAAGTCTTCTCTCCCACTCATGGTGAACCTGTTTCAAGACAGCTGTTCTGCAGTTTTGCAGTAGGTCAAATAGTAAAGATGAAGCTAAAGTACTTTGGACATCAAATGAGAAGAGCGGATTCACTTGAGAAAGCCTTGATGCTGGGAAAGGTGGAGAGAAAAAGAAGAAGGGGATGGCCAAAAATGAGATGGCTAGATGATATTGTGGACACAATGGGCACAGAGCTGGGCCGGCTGAGGAGGAAGGTGGAGGACAGAAGTGCCTGGCTGACAGTGGTCCATGGGGTTGCAAAGGGTCAGAATTGACTGTGCAACTGAACACCACCACCACAACAAAATGCCACAATGATTAAGACATTGAGCTTAACAACTGGAAGGTGGGCAGGTCAACAGCCCAAGACCTGAGTGCTGCGTGACGGAGTGAACTCCCATCCTTTGTCCCAGCCAATCTAGCAGTTTCATTGGGAAAGGTAACAACATTCCATGTGTTCTGACATTTAGTCATGCCTGCCACATGACAATGGAAACATCTGCAGACACAGACAGTTGTAAACAGAGATGAGCACCGGCCCCTGGAGTCAGACACGACTAGTTTTCGAGCATGGGTGACATTTCCCTTTCCCTGATCTATTGCAACTTTTGGGACACCCTGTACATAACTGGACACCATATGCTTGTGAGCAGAGCTGCAATGGCAGTACTGATCATTGGGATTCTTCAAGCCATGAGTCATGACATGATGTATTTAAAAAACCAAACAACCCAGATTCACTCTTTTGCCCTTTCTCTATGTTGGCAGATCCAGAATCTAGGATAGAAAACACTCATTTGCAGATACAATGTGTTCTGTGCATGGGACATGGGTGCTCACAGTGCAGGTGCAAGGTGGCATACAGTTCAGCATCTTCTCCCAGTGCTTTTTGTCATTCCCTTCACCCCCAGATCGGTTTTCCCAAGCTGCTGAGTGTAGCTAAATAATTTTGCACTGGTGGAGTTCTAAAGCGAGCACTGCTGTTATGACAATGGAAAATGCTGACATGAAAAACAGTCTCTAGCTGGCTTGCTCTCTGACCTGTCAACTCTCCACCTCACGTACGTGCACCTCAGGCCCGGAGGTCTACGTGGGCAGCCAAGGTATCAGCCTGGCATCCTCGGGAACTCACTGCGCCTCGCCACTGTGCCACTGGTTGCTGTTCTACAGCTGAGGTCTCTGTGGTCGGGAGCAGTTGTTCTGTTAGACCACAGGATACGGGGCCTGGGTGCCTCTGGTGGGGTCAGATGCTTGCTCAGGAGACATCAACCAGGGCCTGCCTGAGAGTTTTGGAAAGTTGCCTTTTGGAACTGTAATGGCCAGGGTTTCCCTACCTAGCCTGCAGTAATCCCTGGATGTTTATCTTGCCTCTCTGCTCCAGCGTTCCTTGTCTTCTTCTTCTTTCATGTCTAGGTCAGACTTAAACTACCAAAATGAAGCCACTTCCTTGGCTTTGTCGTTGCCCAGCCCCAAGTCCTCATCGGTGCATATTTCTGGTAGTCATTGGCAGGCCAGGAAATGAGCCGGATTCTTTCTCTCTCCACATTCACACAGTGTGTTGTTGTCCACTAGCAGCCCCCGCTTGAGTCTGTAGGTCTTACATTTAGGGACTCTGACCCTCAGCCCATTCAGGGTCCTCCAGGTGATGTGAGGGTGGGTGGGTGGGTGGGGGTTCCCCAGCTGTGTTCTCCTTTAATGCAATTGCTTGTCCAATGAACTCCTTCCTCCATCTTCTATTTTGGTTTTGCTCTTGGTTTACCTCAAAAGTATTTGTTCTTGCCACAAAGATCTTTCTGGATGTGAGTTGGTGGACTTGTGGTGCATATCCATTCAAAGGATGTCAAGGGTCATTCTGTTGCTTAGTTCTCTCAGCATCCATTGCTACTTCTCTCCTGATCTTAGGTGGAGTGAGACCAAAAAGAGGATATATTTTCTCAACTGGTGTAAGTTTGAGGCATCTTGTCACTATGCACATTGTTTCATTAAATCTTCCTTGTGGAAGTACTTCTAACCTGCAAGTATGCTTGGGCCCTCCAGAAACTGGGCAGTCATCCAGAGCTTACCAATACTGGCCATAAAAGATGGATGCATTGAAGAAGGAGGCATCTAATTTAGGGCTCTCAGTTCTCAGCTTGCCACACAATGCTAATGTGACAGTGGAGAAAGGTAGCAGGGAAATGTCACAAGATGGAATTGCCAACCTTTCCTTGTTTAGCCTTTCCCTTATGTCTGATTTGCCTGATAGTATTTCCTTCCTGGTCAGTTCTCTCCCTTTCCTCCACCCCCAGTAGCTTAAAAGCCAGAAATAAACCAGGCTGGTGCAAGAAGAGAGCTGGTGCAGTGACAAGGATAAAGCAAATGACAAGGTCTCAGGAAATCTCAGTACAAATCCCACACTGGGCAGCGACAACAAGAAACCTGCTTCTTCAATATTTCACACACTTTGGTGAGAGCCAATCTGTGGAATGGATGCTCAAACTGTTCACCTTCTACAAGTGTGTAGTTATGAATTACTTATGCTTGAGAAGATGCTTTCATTTTAAGGTCAAGGTCTCCCTTGCTTGAAAGCATTTTAAGGTCAAGGTCTCCCTTGCTTGAAAGCCAGTTGTATCTGACTCTACTGAGTGGTGCTCATTTCCATTTACAGCCAAAGAGCCAGTGCTGCAGACATTTCTGTAGTCATGTGACAGGCATGACTAAAAGCTGGAGTGCACAGAATACTGTTACCTTTCCCACCAAATTGATACCTAATTGAACCACTAGGTTGAGCTGTCCTATGTTTTTCTACAGAGGTACTTAAGCCGGGAAAGAACTCTTCCTGATGTGTTGAGGTTCCTCTCTGTGTTCCTTCTGGTGCCTGTTCTGCTACCTACCCAGCAGGAAGGATGTGATGGTGAGGATCATGTTCCTCCAGGCCAGAAAAACAAGCTGCAAACAAGGCTGATTTCTGCCTTCTCTCTCTTCTGATACCTAATTCAGAAGTAAATTAACCTGAGGAAACCTGACTTCTTGGTTACAACTTTACAGTGGAAACATTTGCCTTTTTCCTTCTGTATAGTTGCATCCTTAGTCAAGTCTTGGCCAAGTCCCAGAGCTGCATGTAACCTTACACAAATATCTGAGTGTTGGGGACAGAAATGTTTCCCTTCTCAAAGAGTAGGCATCAACCAGTCCAAGTTACAAGGAAAGTTCTGATAAGGAGCAGTTTCCTGATGGCGGGTCCAATTTCACCATTGATCATACCTGTTGAAAAGGTGGGCTGGTTTGTTGGAGGCATTTGAGAGGAGGTTGGTGGCCATTTGTGCCACAGGATGTTTCCTGCGCTGATGGAGTTTTGATTTCCAACCTCTGTAATCCTCTCAGAATCCTTTTTAAAAAAATGAACTGCAAGCACCATATTTCTTTGTTTTAAATTAATTTTTATTTAAAATTTGAAAGAAACAAAATTACATTCATCAACACAATTCAATTCAGTAGTTCTACATCATAATACACTTTTGATTATATAAGCTGACATAAACTTTTTAATGGGTACAAAATATACTACATTTTGATACCCAATAAATGTCAGATAAAAAATAAATGTCAGGTTATAAACAAATTGAAAATAGGGAAAACACCAGGAGAAGATGGATTACCCGCTGAATTTTATAAAGAATTTAAACAAATTATTATTCCAAAATTAATTAGGTTATACAATTATATTTTGGAAGGGGGAGAATCTCCAAATTCATGACTTAGATCCATTATAGTACTAATACCAAAACCAGGAAAAAATTTAGATTTGTTTGATTCATATCGTCCAATTTCCTTAATTAATCAAGATGCAAAGATTTTTACAGCCATTATGGCTAATAGGTTAAATAGTTTTATGGGGGAATATATACACACAGATCAAGCAGGTTTTTTAAAGGAAAGATATATGTCCGATTTAATAAGAAGGGTGTTAAATTTGTTAGAAATAAACAAGAGAAGAGAAGGTAAAATAGGACTACTATTTTTAGACATCTTTAAAGCTTTTGATTCTTTACAATGGGTCACTATCAAGGAAATTATTAAAAAAATAGAATTTGGGGAAAATTTTAAAAATGTAATTAATCAACTTTATAAAAGTAGTTATGCCAAGGTAAGAGTAAATGACTCATTTACAGAAGATATTGAAATTAAAGCAGGAATGAGACAAGGATGTCCTCTTTCCCCCATTTTGTTTATAATGGCTATGGAATTATTGGCTAGAGCTATAAGGAGTGATACAAATATAGAAGGGATAAATGGAACAAAAATAAGTTTGTATGCAGATGATACTTTAATTATAATGAAAGATCCTATAAAAATATGGAAAAGATCAGTGATGGGATGTCCCCGGTTCCAGACGGTTCCCTGGAACCGGTAGGACCAATCCCGTAGGGTTCTCCGGGAGGGTAGACAACTTTTGAGGCGTCCGGTTCCGAAAGAACGCCTCACCGAAAGAATTTTTTTTAAAATCGGAGCTAAAATGGCTCCAATTGACTGCGCATGCGCAGAAACTCAATCTGATGCATTGTGCATGCGTCAGATTGAATTTCTGTGCATGTGCAATCAATTGGAGCCATTTTAGCTCCGATTTTTAAAAAAATTGTTTTAGAGCTTTTAGGATGGCGGCGGCGGCGGCACCAGCCCTCTGAGGAGGGCACCTCCCCCGCGGTACATTGAGGGCTGCCTGGGCTGTCCGCTGCCGACAAGCCCCATGCCCTGGGGACGCCCGGCACGGCGCACCGCTGCCGCCTCCTCCTCCGCTGGGCGCCTGTGGGCTGGGTGCCTGCAGCCGCCCCCCTGCCGCCGGAGCTGCCGCTGCCTGCATCCCTGTGGCCTCCTCCTTGGGCCGGTCCCTTTTTAGCCTGGCTGTGGCGCCTGGCGGAGGAGGAAGCTGCAGGCGGCGGCGGTGCGGCATGGGGACAGCCCAGGGAGGCTCGGCAGCCACGGCTGGAGCCACCGCCAGAGCCAGTGCTGCCCGCCGCCCCTGGCCATGGCCAGAGCCGGGCTAAAAAGGTACCGGCCCGAGGAAGACGCCACAGGGGTGCAGGCAGCTCCGCCGGCGGCGGCGGCTGCAGCCAGTGGCTCCTGTGGCCGCAGTCGGGATGCCGGGTCCCAAGAAAGGTAAGCGAGGGGTTTTTATTTGGGGTGGGTGGGTAATTTATTTGTGTTTTGGGTGGGTGGTTGTTTTTATTTATTTATTTATTTATTTATTTATTTGTGTCTGGGTGGGTGGGCTGAGAGGGAGGGGTGTGTGTGTGTATGTTTATTTTTATTTTTTATTTATTTTTATTTTTGGCCCCGCCCACAACGTCATGACGTCGGCTTCGGCCATGACGTCATGACGTCATGACATTGGCCACGCCCATGACGTCCGTGACGTCATGGCGTGGTAGTAGAATTTTTGTCATCCCATCACTGGAAAAGATTCAAAATCACCTGCAAAAATTTGAAGAGATAACAGCCCTGAAAATAAATTGGGGGAAATCGGAAGCAATTTTTTTTTAGTAAATTAAATAAGGAAGAGAGAGGAAAAATTTAAAATTCAAATTAGGAAAAGTATAAAGTACCTAGGAGTTAATACTGCAGATAAAGTAGAAGATTTGAAGAAATTAAACTATGATAAAGTGAAAGAGGAAATTAAGAAGAAAATTGCTTGATACCAGGTACTGAAGACCTCTTGGTTTGGAAGAATTGCTGTGTGTAAAATGAGTTTATTGCCCGAGATTAACTTTTTATTTGAAGTCCTCCTAATTAAACAATCTGAAAAAGAATTAGCAGTTTTTCAAAACTTATTGAATAATTACTGTAATGGAGGGAAAAGAGCCAGGATACCTAAAAGTTTATGGTATAAGTCGCAGAAAGAGGGTGGTTTAGGGTTACCTAACATTAAATCGTATTATAGGGCGTTCCAAATTAAAGGTTTGGTAAAGCTTTTAACGATAGAGGATCCTATATGGAGGGAGACAGAAATGAAAGATAGTAATGTGTTTGCAAAGGGAGAATTTTTGGAAAATACAGTTTTTGATCTAAAACCAAGAAATAATGTCCTAAAATCTATGATAAGTGTATGGGTAAAGTTAAAAGATAAATTGGCTCCAAAAACCTCTCCAATATTAGAGTTGCAGGACCTTAAAACATTCCCAGTTAAAAATTTAGAATTATTAAAAAATATTATGTATAAATATGATATAATTCGATTAAAAGACTGGTTGAATCGAATTGAGAATGAAGATATAAAAAAAGGAATTTATAAGGAATTAAGGTTGAACTGGCTTCAGATACTAACGCTGGATAAGTGGAATAGACAATATAAAGAGAAATTACAGCCTACAAGACAGTTGACAGACTTCGAGGAGATGTTATATAAGATAAGAAAAGGTTCAATGGGGATAAAAGGAGTAGTAAGTAAATTATATAAAATGATAAACAACACAGAAGAAACCCAGGACGTTCTTAAAAGATTGTGGGAAACGGATTTAAGTATTAATATTACAGATAAGAATTGGAAGAAAAAATGGAAAAGCAGGATTATGCAAAATCTGTCTACAAAAGTTAAAGAACACAATTATAAAATTTTGTGGCGGTGGTATATGATGCCAGTTCAGCTAAATCAAATAAACAGCAGCAACTCAAAAAAAAAATGTTGGAGATGTCATCAGGAAATTGGGACATACAAACATATGTGGTGGGATTGTAAAATTATTTCCAATTTCTGGCATAAAATGGAACAAGAAATAGCAAAAATTCTAAATATCAACTTAAAGTTGAATGAAAAAATTGTTTTACTAACGGACTTAAGGAATTGAATTTAGAGGAAAATAAAGGAGTTATTGTCTATTTTCTTAACGTTGGCGAGACAACAAGTAGCCAGAAATTGGAAAGGTGATATGAACTTAGAAATTGGTAAATGGTATGCTGATGTTTGGGACATGGCATTAAATGAAAAACTTACATGGGAATTAAATATAAATAGGGGGTTAATAAAACAAAATAGATTTTGGGACATTTGGAAACCTTTTTTGCAACACACATTGAGGGGAAATAAAGGAGAAAAACCTGCATCGAATGCAATGTATTTTTGGCAGAATGATTGAGTTGTAAAAGGAATGGCTGGTAGACTCAAGGACTTTAGTGCACTGGGTGATATATGTACTATGTATAAAATAATAAAGTTGTAATATAGTGGTGATTGAGGATAGTTGACATAAAGGTGGAAATATTCAGTATAGTAAATGAATAGAAAATAACTGAAGTAACATGTGACTACATTATATTTTCTTTTTTCTTTTTTTCCTTATTCTTAATGCTGTAAGATGTACTTGGGATTTATTTTTTTTCATATGTAACTGTTCTTTTGTTTGTTTGTTATGGTTGTTTGTTTTGTTATTTTTTAACATTGTTGAAAATAAAAACATAAAAAATAAATAAAAAATAAATGTCAGATAAAAAAATACAACATACCGTAACAATAAAAAAATAATAAACAAAATACATGAATCAGTATACCCATGTGCTACGTACACCAAGGGGAACACCTCTTCACCTTAACTTTTTTATGCATTACTCTTTACCTATGACTACCTTCTTCTCAAAAATGTATAGTTTCTTGTACAGGTTTGCATCCTTTCCCCCCCTTTATTATATATTCAATAAACGTTCGCCATATCTACCAAAGCTGGTTTATTTTAATCAATCCCTTCTAAGTCTTCAGGTCCCATGTTAATTTGTCATTTAAGGCGATATTCCAAACCTCTTTGTACCATCATACCTTTTTATAGCACCATATTTCTCACAAAGAAGAATCCACGTAAATCTGTTGCTGAAGAAACACAGCATAAATGCCCTTTCCAAAGCTCATGTCTTTCTGCTAAGATAACACACACTGAACTTCTGGAGGAAGTGGACTACACTTGCCAAATAAAGTAGGGTGGGGGAACTAGGAATTTCCCCCAGGGCAAAAAGAAAAGAAAAGAAACAGAAACCAAATGCAAAGTCCTGCCAGGAGTACAGAACTGCTTAGCCTCATGAGTCATGCTCTTAAGGTCTTCTTGAAAATCATCCATAGTAGAATTTATAAAGTGTGAAGAAAGCACAAGAGAGATGCAATTTGGCTTCTGGAATTCTATGGGTACCAGAGAAGCACTGTTTACAATGTAGGTCGTCATACAAAGATGTAGAGACATAAAATGTGATGTGCATGCATGTTTTATAGATTATGCAAAAGCCTTTGACAGATGCCAGCATGAAAAGATGATCACAGTACTGAAGAAAGTAGTGTAGATATCAGAATCACCACCAAACTTTATTGGAATCCAACAGCTCAAGTCAGAGTTGAAGAACAGCTGACAGAGCAGGTTCAAATTCACAGAGGTGTGTGTCAAGGTTGTGAGTTGTCCCCTTCAGACCTAGCATCTATTTTGCATCCATCTCCTAACCATTTACAACTCAATAGGGCCAAATGTCATAGATATTCTGAACCACAACCAGGGATCTTCTGCTATTACCAGTTGTAAAAAGCCACATTGATTTGCATAGCAGATGTTATGCTAGGCAGCCATTGTGTTCCTATGTACCTGATGTGTATAAATTGATGCCATGAAGTCTCACTCTTATGTCTGACGAAGTGGACTTGATCTTTGAAAGCTAACATTAATATACAGCAATTAGTCTTTAAGGTGCCACTATGTCTCTTATCTTTTTGTTTACTCTCTGATATACTGTACAGTATTTTAATGTTAGCTTTCGTGGATCAAGTCCACGCCTTGTAAATCCACACTAATGGGTTTACTGCACATGGATTCACGGGGACACATTAAAATACAGTTAAATTGTTTGAAGTGGTAGCCATGTTAGTCTGTACAGGCATATTTGGAAGTAAATAAAACTGAACAGCAAAAAAAAAAAAAAGGCAATGTTGTGGCATCTTAAAGACAAACTCAGGTAGTATTCGACTGTGAGCTTTCATGGACCAAGTCCACTTTGTCTGATGAAGTGGACTTGGTCCATGAAAGCTCACAGTTAAATACAGGAGTTAGTCTTAAGGTGCCACAACATTTTTGTCTTTTTTTTTTTTTTGCTGTTCAGTTTTATTTACTTTCAGATATTAAAATACAAGAGTTAGTCTTTAAAGTGCCACAATGTTTCTTGTCTTTTTGCTTTGTTTACTCTCTGATATGCTTTAAACCAGGGGTGCCCAAACTATGGCCCATGGGTCAGAACTGGCCCCAATGCCAATTCGTCTGGGCCACGCTGCCCTTGTCACTACTGAAAGCAGAAGTAAAATGAAAACAGAAGTAAAATGCAGGCAGGAAAGGCTCCACATTTGAGCCAGAGCACAAAAAAAACTCCCAGGCAATCAGGAGAAGGAGGAAATATAATTTTAAAAAAGGTTACAACTATTTCTGTCTTTTGGTTTCATTCACTGACAGCTACTCCATCCCCACCCCTGGGTTTGTTTAGAGACGGAAGAGTTGAAAATTAAATAGAAACAAGAAGGGACTCAACCGAAAGAAAGCAGTCAACATACCTGCAAGGTAATCTATCTGTGACTGTTCTTGCAAGTTGCAAAACAGCAGTTCAGAAAGCAGCAATGCCTCTGAATCTTGACAATACGTTGATGTGGGAGGAAAAATTTAGGAAGAAGATGGCTGAGGCCAAACGATGGGACCAGTGGACATTGACCATGGAAAACAAGCCCTCACAATATGGAGGGTACCAACTCAAGCTGAAGCGTCTGTTTGCCAGGTGAGGTCTAGCCTGAAGTCAACCTGTGGGTGTGGAGTTGTGGGCAGAGTGGTGGGCTAGGACTTTGGGCAGTTTTACTGGTTGGCATTGGTTAAACCATTCCTGAAATATCTGACCTAACTTGAATACCTTCTTAAAGTCATCGTAAACTAGAAGTAAAGGACCGCAGCAGAAGATTGGCAGGTCAGCAGTTTGAGACCCAAGTGCTGCATGATGGAGTGAGCTCCCACCTCTGTACCAGCCAACCTAACAGTTCGAAAGCAAGAAATTGCAAGTAGATAAACAGGTACTGTTTAGGTGGAAAGCTAACCAGCATTCCGTGCACTCTGGTGTCTAGGCATGGAAACATCTGCAGACACAGACAAGATTGGCTCTTTGGCTATAAACAGAGATGAGCACTGAACCCTAGAGTCATATATGACTGGCTTTCGAGCAAGGGTGACCTTTACCTTTATCTAAACTAGAAGTGTTTTGATGGGATAACCCAAGGAATGAGAATGACCCTACAGGTGTGACGATAAAGAACACAGTTTCGCATCATGAGCTTCATAGCAGGATGATGATTGTTCTTTTCTTTTTTAAAAAAAGAGAAGAAAAACATATACAGCATTTATCCAACATTAATATCGATGTGCTTCAGGAGGGCCAACAATGTCACACTCACATATATAACATTGGCACCATCGGGTGGTTTGGGGGATTGTTAGCTCAGGAGGGTTTTCACCCCCCTGCCCCCCCCTCTGTCTATGGTCCTGACTTTCCGGTGGTCGTATGTTAGTAGAGTTATGGTGGCCAACCAAGGTTGACTTAATGCAACATAAGAACAACAGGGAAAGACTAGATTTGAACCAGAGCTTCTAAACCGTCGTATTAATTAATCCTGTTCCAAAGCATTTGCTGCCTGTGACAGCAGCTGAACGGTGTTCTTTCAGGCACCACTTTTAAAAATTCTTGCTACCCCAGTCCAGATGTCATTCCTGCATGCAAGATTGATCCCATGATGTGTTATATTACATAGAACATATGACTCAAATCTTATATCCACATGAGTGGCTCTACTAGGATCTTGTTTTTACATGTTGCTCAAAGTGCTTTCTTTGTGGGCAATTGTAATCTCTTGCAGCGTCCTTGTGCCCATTTTGGCCACCATAAATAAACTGCCTTCTTTTCTTCCAGCAGCTTCCAGTGTTCAAAGTGTTCACGTTCCTGGAAATCAGCACAGGTCGTCATCCTCTTTCACATGACTTTGAGTTGTGCCACAGGCCAGGTGAAAATGTGTGTGTTCAGACAGAAGTGTAATAAGTGTGGAAACCACAAGTATGAGGGACCTTCTTTCCGTGATGACACTGTAGAGTTCATCCTCCAATGTCTGGTCCAGAAGATCCTTGAAAAATGCTACCGAGAATGCAGAAAAATCCCAACTCCACCTCGTCCTGAAGAAGACATTCCAGAAGGCCCTCACAAAATTGAGGACTGCGAAGCATGTGAACATGGGTTTTGCATGCGGGGAGGAACAGCCCCTTCTTTGGATCAGTCTTTCCAGTGGCACAGAGACTTCCTGGGACCATATCCCCTCCCATTCCCTAGTAACCAGGAGGAAAACTGGGAGGAAATGGTTTGTTGTCTTGTTGTGGTGGTCGTGGTTAGTGTCTCCTTGCTTGCTTTCTTCCTTCAGGTTTGAGTAGGAGACAACACCTTCGACAATGTATTGTTTTGTGATCATTGAAAAGTAGCTTGATTACTCCTTTCAGGATTTGCCCAATTACAGTCTTCTTCTTCTTCTTCTTCTTCTTCTTCTTCTTCTTCTTCTTCTTCTTCTTCTTCTTCTTCTTCTTCTTCTTCTTCTTCTTCTTCTTCTTCTTCTTCTTCTTCTTCTTCTTCTTCTTCTTCTTCTTCTTCTTCTTCTTCTTCTTCTTCTTCTTCTTCTTCTTCTGTTGAGGAAGATTCAAGGTTCTGACACTTCTAGTGACCTCCACTGGCATTAAGATTGGTTCTATTCCAATTCTTTCCCTTATTCAACTACAATGGCCAGTGAAAGTACTCATTGAGCCTAAAAGCAAAACAAGTAGTAGAATAAATAATAAATAGAGCTTTGTTCCCAATATTCCTACTGATTTTATATTACTTTTGATTTGTTGGTTCTTGGATGGATTGTAATGTACAATATTTTCATTTGCAACTCAGTTTCTATATAACTTATGTAAGTATATGTGTGAATCTCATGAACACATATAATAAAGAATTGGAGAACTAATACAGCTTTCCCCAGTTGGCATGGCCTGCGAAGGTCAATATTCATAATAAAGAGCTGAAAAGCTCTACTGTTTGAAGAGTTCAAGGAAAGATATCGCAGTTTAGGGGTAAAGGAAGGAAATCCCTCACCTAGCAGACTTGGGTAAAACCTGGGAGAACAGGATAAACCTAGTCACAAAGGAGAAGCAAGACAACACTGGGAATTATTTGGCGACACCATCTGCTTGTAAGGCAGTTGTCATCTTCAAATTATAAACTCAAATTATAAACAGAAGTCGCTGGGCACCATTGCTCAAGACTGTCACCACCTCTTAACTGTCTCTTTGAACAGCTTTCTTTTTTGGTTTCATTTCTGACATTTTTTGGGCAGGCCTTTTGAAAGGGTGGGAACAGAAACAAAGGAAATACTTGCTAAAGCAGCCATTCCTTAGAAAACTGAGTTAGGCTGGCACAGTTCACATTGGTAGAGGGTGAAAATAAGCCACTGCCCAGAGGCGTAGGTACCGCCGTATCAGCCGTGTATCGGCCGTATCAATTATACGGGGCCCCCGGGCTACGGGGGCCCCCAACGGCAAAAAAAAAAAAAGAAAGAAAAAGAGCAAAAATTTACTGCGCATGCGCAGAAACTCAATCTGACGCATTGCGCATGCGTCAGATTGAGTTTCTGCGCATGCGCACTTTATTGGAGCCATTTTTGGCTCCAATTTTTAAAAAATAAAATTTCGGAGTCGGAGCCGCAGCTTCTCAGAGCGGCTCCGATGATGGCCCTCAGAGGAGGGCACCTCCCCTGGGGCCGCCCAGAGTCCCACGGGCAGGTTGAGGCCTGCCCGGGCTGTCCGCTGCTGCCGAACCCCCATGGCCTGGGGACGCCTGGCAGAGTGCGCCACCGCCTCCTCCGGAGGATGCGCTGCTGCTGCCCGTCCTTTGTCCGCAGCGGGTCCGGAGAAGCTCAGCCCACTCGCGAGCAGCGGCAGCGGGCGGGGAAAGCGGGAGCGCGCCCGGCCGGCGGGTCGGGAGCGCGCACCTTGCCCCCTCCCCTGGCTGGCTACCGGGCTCTCCGCCTTCTTCACTGCCTGCTCTCGCGCCTCCTGCCTCCCGGGAGCGCGGCTGCCTCGGAGCCCGGCGCCGTCGGAGGGCACCGCGGTCGGGCTCGGCGGGCCGGAAGGCGCGCCTCGGAGCCCGGGGCAGAGGGCGAGGATGGAGCCGGGAGGGTAAGTGAGGGTTTTGTGTTTCGGGTGGGTGGGTGGTTTATGTGTGTGTTGGGAGGGTGGGTGGATTTTTATTAAATTTTTATTTTATTTCTTTATTTATTTTATTTATTTAAGTTATTTACGGGTTTGTGTTGTGGTTGTTTGGGTGGGTGGGTGGGTTGAGGTGTGTGTGTGTTTGTTTGTTTATTTTAATTCTATTTTATTTATTTATTTTATTTTTATTTTTGGCCCCGCCCACGACGTCATGACGTCATGACGTTGGCTCCACCCACAGATGATGTCATGTCGTTGGCTCCGCCCCACATATAAAGGGCCAGATCAGCACACCTGGGAACTGAAGTTCCAGAACACCTGGAGCACGATGTTTGGCCACCCCTGGTTTATACAGACCTCCTTCTGGACCCCCAAGCCTCTCTGTGATCTCAAAGGTAAAGGTCACCCTTGCTTGAAAGCCAGTCGTCTCTGACTCTAGGGGTCAGGGCTCATCTCTATTTACAGCCAAAGAGCCAGCACTGTCGGCGACTGAAAATATTTCCATGGTCATGTGGTAGGCAGGACTAGACACCAGAGCACACAGAAGGCTGCTACCTTTCCTGCCGTAGCAATACATATTAATCTACTTGCAATTTCTTGCTTTCGAACTGCTAGGTTGGCAGGAATGGGAAAGATGACAGGAGTTCAATCCATCGTTCAGCACTCGGGTCTTGAACTGCTGACCTGCCAACCTTCTGCTTAACCACTAAGCCACTGCAGTCCCTATGATCCCAGGAGACACTCACAAACTGCAGTTCCCACTATATATCTGGTGTGTAGGGATTTATTTATAGCCTTAATTAAGATTGTACCCCTTTTATATACTTATGTTATAGATCATAGACTTGTATTAGGTTTTGATACTGGATGCTAGATTTCATTATGTGTGTACTGCTGGAACTGGGCCCCCTGAAAGAATGCATGCATCCTTGAGATGCCTGGCTCTCCTAGCCCTGGCCGGCTTTAGAGATAAGAAGGGGCCTCTCCAGTTGTTATAAGAACACTATATAGTTGTGTTTTTCCACCTCCCACCCATATCTCACCCCCTCACACCCCCTCTCCTCCCTCCTCCTTTTTTCTCCTGGCCGATGAATACGTATACTCTCTTTGTGTGTGTGACTGTATAAAATATATGCCAAGCAGTCTGCAAGCAAGCTAGCTAGCACCGCAGATCAGAGCCGATACTTCGTAGGCTTCTTGAGACGTCAAGAGGCTAATAAAGGCTTTTGCATTGGATCCAAATATTGCAGACTCAATTCCTTCATGCCGATTGTTGGAGCTGGTTCTTCAACACTGGTTTGCCTCATATTATGACTTGTGCCCATATTCTAGACTCTGCTGCTACAGAAGAAGAACTTGGACGTCACCAGGGGGGGGGTTCTTAACTGCAGCTCTTTTCCTTTGGCAAACTGCCCCCGAAAGCTCTCTCTGCCATTTCCTTTCTGGAACTTTCAGCCTTCACTCTTTTTATATGTCTTGCAAAGAGCAGAGTTGCTGCAGTTTCCTGATCCAATGGCAGTGGGTTGGAAACTGCAACCGTTCAGCCACCAAACCTGGAAACTGGTTTGGTAAAATATCCAAATCACCTTTACGATTAAAGGTATCAGGTCCCAAAGATATCAGGTGCGGAACCGGGATGTGGAGTTTTGGAGAGGCTACTCAAACAGGCATAGACGGGAGATCCCTGGATGTCAGACCACTGGCCGTCCCTGTAAGGGCCCTCCCATTTAGTTCCTGAGACTTCGCTCATTACTGGAACTTAACCCTTACCTTCCACACTTGGGAGAGCTGGGCTGCGTGAAGAAGAACTCTTACTATTCTCAGGCAATAGAGCAAAACAAGGGAGGTTTTTGGTAGCGAAGCTCTGTGTGTGTGTGCTAATGATAAGAGAAACAATCTTCAGAGAAAAACAGCTGCTTATTCTTCAGGTTAGTATAGAATAGTCCATGGAAATACGTAGATATAAAAGGTCAATAACATAGATCAGTCCGGTTAACAGTCCACGTTAAGTAATCATGATGAAAGAAAAAGAATAGTCCCACACTATAGCCAGGTTCTTAAGCCATTGAGATCCAAACACAAACTAACTCTCTTCTCTCCAAAATGAAGATTCACCAGTCAGGTGTGTTACTCTTGACCAATCAGGGAACAGAGAATAACTTTTTCATAACAATGATCGTTGACACACATGTAGAGTCAAAACATGGAGCTAGAGAGATAGGAGACAAGAACACTGAACTGTAAACAACCTGTCTCGTGACATGTAGTCGGTGAGACAGATAGAACAAAGTGGGGCTGAAGTGGGAAAGAACAGGGCAGTGTAGTTTGCCCAGAGCTCACTGAAGGAAAAGAAGGATAGAAATGTAGTCAGTCAGTCAACCAACCAACCAACCAACCAACCAACCAATCAACTTGCCATTCTTTACAAAGATCACATTTTACCTTGTTGTAGAATTTTATTTTTTAAAAGAAATGTTTCAGAATGTCCTGTTTCTTCATGAACCCACTTCCAGCAAGTCCCTGAAGTTCTGCAAATGCTTGCAAGAGATCAGGGCTTCCTGCTTTAACCATGGCCTTACGTGAGCCCAGGCAATTCCTTTGAACTGAGCCAATAGATCTGGGCCAAAGCTATCCCAAATATTAACTAGTAATACAACCCAATCAATTCAGTTTTTTAAAAAAGTATAACTCCCTAAATCAGTGATGGTGAACCTTGGCACTCCAGGTTTTCTTGGACTTCAATTCCCAGAAGCCCAAGTCCCTGTGAATCCACACAAATTGGTTTACTGTGTGTACAAGCAGTAAACCCATTCTTGTGGATTCACAGGGACTTGGACTTCTGGGAATTGAAGTCCAAGAACACCTGGAGTACCAGTAAACCCATTTGTGTGGATTCACAGGGACTTGGGCTTTTGGGAATTGAAGTTCAAGAACAGCCTGAGTGCCAAGGTTCACCATCACTGCCCTAAATCCTCGAGCAAGTCAGTTACCAAGAGACATGGGGAGTTTCCCCAAACTCTGACTACCCGAATATTATTTTAATGGGAAGTACTGAGGAGGGTACTGTATGAATACCCTTGTATTTTCTCTGAGATTTCATTGCATCTTGTCTCTAGTGTCCAGAAGTTACAGTGAGTGACAGAAAAGGTTTGTGATTCTAGAGGAATTTTTAAAAAGCAAAAGTCAGCCATGATCCTGACCCACTTGTTGGTTTCCTAAAAAGAAGAGAATCGCTCATGTTTGCAGAGTAAATTGGCTTCATGCTCTTGAAACGAGAGTCCAGTTAAGCAAATGTAAGATCCAGACTTAGTCTTTATTTCCCATGTGTCCAGAAAAATAATAATCATCAGTGCCCTGGTGGCGTAGTGGTTAAATTGCTGTCCTGCAACCAAAAGGTTGTGAGTTTGATCCTGACCAGGCCTCCAGGTTGATTCAGCCTTCCATCCTTCCCTGGTTGGTAAAATGAGTACCCAGCATGTTGGGGGCAAAATGCTAATTAACTTGTGGACCACCCAAAGAGTGCACTAAGTGCTATGGGGCAGTATATAAGTGTGATCGCTTTGCTTTGTTTTTCGCTTTCAGTTGCTAATTATCCTAATGAACACCAAGCATTTCCTTTGGCCAGAGGCCAACGTTAGACATTTTGGAAAATCTCCCTCTCAGGAACTTGAAGCTGGATATTCGATGTGACTAGGGAGGCTCAGCATTCCATCCCTGTGACCTGCTTGATCCAAGGCAGGCTCAGGAAAGCGTTAGAGTACACCCCATAGCGTTCACTCAAACCACATCCGTCGCCCCAAGACACGGTCCCTACGAGGTGCCACTGGCCGGTACGACTGCTGAATGCCACCATGGGACCACCAGAATTTCCACTGCAGGCATCTTTTCCCCCTGGGAGAGAAAGAGAAAAAATCCTGCTCAAGTAGACCAAAACAAAAGTTGCACATACTGTATTGAAAACCAGACACCCAACGGTACTTTGATTCTATGTACCCAAGAGAACCCTTGATGGCATACGTTGTAGCCTTCCTCTGCCTGGTGCCATGCTGGCCCTTTAGATGCTAACCTTGGGACGCCAGCTGTTCTTGGACTTCAATTCCCAGAAGTCCAAGTCCCTGTGAATCCACACCAATGGGATTACTCTGTGTACATGCAGTAAATCCATTCGTGTGGATTCACAGAGACTTGGGCTTCTTGGAACTGAAGTCCAAGAACAGTGGCTATGCACAGTAACCCCATTTGTGTGGATGCTAATGTTGCTGGGAAATTTTTGGGAAGGACTGATCAGGGGGAAATGTATAGATGTAAAAGGAGTGTATTAGGTGGAAAGGACAGGGGTTCACGCAGGCCAGTGGTGGCAAACCTTGGCACTCCAGCTGTTCATGGACTTCAAGTGATTTTGAACCTTAAGGTTTTAATTTTTGAATTTGTAGGGGGACTGTTTAATTGTTTTGCATTGTGTATAGTCTTTCCCCTTTTCTGTAAGCCACCTAGAGTCAGGTTCGCCTGATTGGGGCGGGATAATAAATCTAAATAAATAAATAAATAAATTCCCAGAAGTCCAAGTTTCTGTGAATCCACAGGAATGGGTTTATAGCGCATAAACTGCACAAACCTTGGAGTGCCAAGGTTTGCCATCACGGACATTGGCTATTCATGCAGTAGAGCCACATTCTCTAGCTTCTCTGGTATAATAATTTCATGTCAGAAATTATTCTGGGTTGAAAGGATTTTTGTGGGAGAAACTCTGCTAAGAGAATGCACAAATGAGGCTCCTTTAATGTCCCCAAGAGCTGGGACAGAGATCCGTCATGCAGTACCCGGGTTTCAAACTGCCAACTTGCCAGCCTTCCAGCTAACAAGGCAAGTTTCTTTTTTTTTTTTTTTAAATTTTTTATTAGGTATATAAAAAACAGAAGTACAAGAGTAAGAAAAAGACAACAATACAAATATAAACATTATAAAAATATATAGACTTATAAAGGTCATGTAAAATATTTTACACACATCACCGTTACATATTCTTCTTTTCTTCATACATGATCTTTTTCTCATTCTTTTCTATTTCAACATTAAAAAAAAAAAAAAAAAAACAGAAAAAAGAAAAAAGAAGAAGAAAAAAAAAAAAAGCAGAACACCCACGTGCTATATACATAGTCCGGGGGGGTTTTATATCTTTCACACTTTCCAGAAGTCATTATTATCTGTTGCAGGGGGTATACCCTTTTTTTCTTTTAAAGTATAATTAATAAAAGGTTCCCAGATCCTCCAGAATTTATTATTGTTGACTTTTCCTTTCCTACATTTAATTTCCCAAGTAAGTTTTTCATTCAAAGCTAACTCCCACATCTGTATATACCACTCCTGCAAACTTACTTGTTCATTACTTTTCCACCTCTTGGCAATAATCAATCTTGCAACAGTCAACATTGTGGCTAATAACTCTTTATTATCTTTACTTATATCCTGGTCTTCTATGTCTGTTAACAAAATTGTTTCTGGCCCCAGCCCAATCTGTGTATCAAATATGTTCTCTATTTCCTTTTTTATTCCTTCCCAAAAAGTTTTTAATACCTCACAACTACACCACATATGTTCATATGTTCCTTTTGTTTTTCTACATCTCCAACATGTTTCACTCATATTACTATACATTTTATGCAGATTGACTGGGGTCCTGTACCATCTCCATACCAGCTTATAATTGTGCTCTTTAAGTCTCACAGACATAGTTCTCATCTTTCTTTTCCACATCTTCTGCCACTTTGTTACTGTTATCCTTGTCTCTAATTGTTGTTCCCAGCTTTCTCTCAACACCTCTTGTATATATTGGGTTTTATTCAGTATTTTGTAAATTTTACTAACTATCCCTTTAATTCCCAATTCTCCATTTCTAATTTTAGTCACAAGTATTTCAAATTCTGTACATTTTCTATTTAAACCATTCTCGCATAAAAATTTCCTATTCCAATTATTTATCTGGAGGATCTTGAACCAATCCAATTGAAGCTGCAAGTATAGCTCATGTCTTTTCTCTTGGTCCTTGCAAGCATCGACCCAGTCTTTTAGTAATAATACTCTATTTTCCACCAATATATCTCTGATCTTTGTGTCTATTTTTATCGGGAAGTCTTGAAAATCCTCTAGCTCTAAAATTGGTGAGGTTCCCAAAGTAAGCTCTTTCCTCGTTCTATTCCATGCTTCAATTGTTGATTTCAACATCATGCCCTGGGCCATCTTTTTTCTTTTTTCTTTTCCCTCATATAAAAATTGAGCCTTACCCACCTGCGCTAAATCTTTCCTTTCAAATTTTTCCCAAACTGCTTCTTCCCTATCTAGCATTTTTATAACATTTCTTATTTGAAATGCCCTATAATATTTTATAACGTTTGGGATCCCCAATCCTCCCTCTTTTTGCGGTGCATACCATAATGATTTAGTTATTCTGGCCCCCTTATTCCCATTGCAGAACTGATTGATCATGTTTTGATATTCATTCAACTCTTTATCAGTGTGGTTTATTGGTAAAACATCAAATAGGAAGTTCAGTTTAGGCATTAACATCATCTTACATATGGCTATTCTTCCGAACCATGACAGGTTTAATTTATTATATTTTACTATTTTCTCCTTTATTTCCTTCTTTTGTCTGTCATAGTTCATACTTTTAATTTCCCCAATTTTGCTTGATAACATTACCCCCAAATATCTCATCTTTTGTTTAATTTGTATATTGTAATTCCTCTTTATTAGATTTTCATCTTCTTTCTTGCCATTTATTAAAATCATTTCTGTTTTATCCCAGTTAACTTTCAAACCAGTAACCTCCTCAAAATCTATTAGATGTCTGTTAATCTTAACCAAACCCTCCACTGGATGCTTCACCGTCAACAATGTATCATCTGCGTAAAGGCTTACTTTGGTTCCTCCTATCCCTACTATTCCCTCATCTTGTCTAATTGCGTTTGCTAACAGTTCCATGGCCAATATAAACAACGATGGCGACAAAGGACAACCCTGTCTCGTGCCTGCCTCTAGCCTAATATCATTTGTATAATTATCATTAAATTTGACTCTTGCAGTACCTTTTTTATATAGCTTCCCAATAACACTTTGAAATTTTCCCCCAAATCCGTATAGTTTCGTCATCTCGTGGATCGTTGACCATTGTAATGAGTCAAATGCCTTAAATATATCCAAAGCCAAAAACCCCACTTTTTCCTTTCTTTTTTCCATTATATCTAAAATGTCCACAGCCCTTCTTATAAGATCTGCCATGTGTCTGTTTTTAACAAATCCCGCTTGATCCTCGTTGATATATTCGGCCATGAAACCATTCAATCTATTTGCTATGATCGTAGTAAAAATTTTAGCATCCTGGTTGATCAGAGATATTGGTCTGTAAGATTCAATTTTTTCTAAATTTTTACCCGGCTTGGGAATCAGAGCAATTATCGATCTGTTCCAGGAATCTGGAGTCGCATCTCCCTCTAAAATTCCATTGTATAATTCATACAGTCTCGGGACAACCCACGGCATAAAGTCTTTATAAAACTCCGCTGATAATCCATCTTCCCCAGGTGTTTTTTCTTTTTTTAGTTTTTTTATTACCTCTTCTATTTCCCCAACCGAAATTGCTTCCTCCATCTTATTCCTATGCTCCTCTGTTAATTTCTTAATTTGTTGTTGATTGAAATATTCTCGCAATTTACTTAAATTTACCTCCTTTTTTGAGTACAACTTTTTATAGAAAGTTTCAATCACTTCTGCCTTCTCTCTTTTCTTATTACATCTTTTCCCATTTTCATCTACTAATACACCTACTTGCCCTTTATTCTTTTTGTCCCTAGCTGCTTTTGCTAATAGCTTAGAACTTTTATTACCGTGCTCATAATATTCCCTTTTAAGAAAAATCAAATCTTTCTTTACTTTTTCAATATCTTTCCCGTCCAATTCTTTTTTAATTTTTTCAATCTCTTGAAATATCCTGTGATCCTTCTTTTTAGCATATTCGATATGGAGATGTTTTAACTGTTTTTCCAATTCCTGATTCCTAATTCTAACTTGCCTATTCCTATTACTTTTTAGCTTTATCGATTCCCCTCTAAAAATTGCCTTCATTGTGTCCCAAACTCCTCCCCTATTAATCTCATTATTTTCATTAAATTTCCAACTTTCCTCCCATTTCTCCATTATTTGTTTCCTTATTACCTCCATCCCATACAGCTGCCCATCATATCTCCAAATATATCCGCTTTTTTCATCCTCATTCAAATTTATATTTACTATCATTTTTGCATGGTCAGATTCTCTAAATGTTCCAATCTCCGTATCCTCAAGTTTTTTTAGCAACTCTTCCGTTACAAAAAAATAATCTATTCTTGAGTACATATCATGCACATGTGAGTAATATGTATATTCTCTTTCCCGAGCTTTCAACTCTCTCCACACATCTTTTAGCCCCATTGATTTCCTCCATTCTTCTAATATGTACTTATTACCTCTCTTTTTTACACTTGTGCAATCAATATCTGAACACATCATATTAAAATCTCCACCTACCACCATGCTCTTAGAACCCTCCTCTCTTAATATCTTCCCCACTTTATCTAAAAAAATTTTCTGTTTATCATTTGGTGCGTAAATATTAGCCAGCGTTATCTCCTCCTCTTCAATTTTCCCCTTAATTATTAAATATCTCCCTTCTGGGTCAGCTATTGTCTTATTCACCGTAAACCCCAATTTTTCCGAGATCAGAGTTGCGACTCCCCTGGCTTTAGATGTCCCAAATGCCTTTTCATATATGCTGATTCCTCTCACCGCCAAATTATTGACTACTGCAGATTTTTGATGGGTCTCTTGCAAGAAAATTACGTCAGCTCTATCTTTGTTGAGCGATACTTGCAACCTCCTTCTTTTCAGGGCGTTCCCTGTCCCCTTCACATTCCATGTTACAACTCTTAATGACTTAACCATTTGTGTATATATCAATTTCCCATCGTTCTTTTCCTTCCCCGGACGTGTTTCTTGACCAACCTCTAACTTCCCCACATCCAAGAAATTTAAACAAAATAAAGAACATTAAAACAAAAATACCTTTCAAATTATTGAGAACATAGAAATAACAACAACCACAAACAAAAAACTTACCTATCCTATTCGCTTCTTCTACCCTCCCCACATTCTTTTCCATAATGCCGCCTTTGATCTTCAAAGAGGGGAGGGGGAGACCGGAGAAAAAAGGCATATCTACTATCAACCTCCTCCCTCTGAAGTTAGTTAAGTATTTAAGTATTTTCACCCCACCTGTTCCCCACTTGTACCTGGAACCTCCACTCCTCCCACCGCTCCCTCCTCCTCCCGACCCACTAGTGGTCCCATCACACCCACCCTGGCCAATTCTGTTCTCATTACTACCCAATCTGAGTCAGCTTCTTTAATCAGACCAATTTTTGTTAAGTAAAGCAATGCATCCGTATTCACATCCAACACATGCCATTTTTTGTCATAAAAAAAATCTCAACTGTTGTGGAAATCGCCATACATACTTGACCCCTTTTGCAATCAATATCTTCGTGACAGGCTTCATGGTGTACTTCCATTTCCTCTCTTGTGGCGCAATATCATTGTACACTTCCACATCTACTCCATCTATTTTTAAAACGCCAGACCCAGCTTGTCTAATGAAGGACATCACCTTCAATTTATCTGCCCAGTTTGCAAATTTAACTAAAACATTCCTGGGGGACCTCCTATCTCTCCTCCCACCCACCCTATATACGGCACCGATGTCATCTACTCCAAATTCCTTGCCCATCTTAAGTGAGTTCAACCATTCCAATATTCTCTCTTTAAGCCGTTCTGGCGTTTTTTCAATCACATGACGAATCACTATGTTAAATTTCCTCCACCCCTCCTCCATCATCATCAATCTTTGGTCCTGTACTGTTATGCGATCTTCCAAAATGTGTTCTTGTATATAAAGTTCATTTACAGTTATGATGGTTTGCTTAACTTCCTTGTCCATTGTCTTTGTAATCACATCAATCTTCTGCGTATTCTCTGCAACATCCTTCTTCACATCTGTAAGGGATTTTGCCAGGCTTTCATACTGTAGCCTGGCTAATTCCCTATCCTTCTTCATTTCTTCACTGTTGGCTTCCACTGCTCTATTCAATTTGGTTTGATTTTCATCTAATTTTTGCAGTGTTGCCTGGGTATCAGTCATATTCTTGGCCAGTTGTTGGAGAATTTTCGTCATGTTGTCCATTCTTTGGGCCAGGTCGAGGGCCAGGTCGAGGGAGCCCGCCTGCTCCCCGGCTGTGGTGCTCATTACTGTCTCTTGAGCCTCAATATTAGGTGATGGTGTGTGTCTCTCCTCCTCTTCTTGTTCTCTTCCTTTTTTGCCTTTCCGCCCTTTTGGCTTCACCGCAGCTTCATCCATCCCCTCCTCTCTCTCCCTTCCCAACAGGCACCCCAGTATATCAAGCACAGTATGTAGTAATGGGAAGGAATGAGAAGTGGGGAGATACTCTGTTTTCCAAGCCTAAGTCTTAATTCTTTCTAAGGCTGTTTTTAGTGAAAGTACTTAAAAGACAAATGTCACTAACAATATCTGTTATGCTGACTTCAAGGCTGTACTCCTCCGAGAGATTATAGTTTTACTTTTTATGTAGCTATTGTTTATAGATCTCCAACAGCAACCAACACAGAGGCAAACACAAGACGGAGAGATGAATCTGCTGATCTCATTCAAAAGGGATCTTTACTCAGTGTTTTTTAGCTGCGCAATTCCTAGGACAAAGAGGCAGCTTCGTCCCCGCCCCCCTGTGATCTTAAAAGTTTTCCTTGAACCGCCATTACCGCCCAGGCAGTTGGGGGAGGGAGCAGAAAAAAAGGTCTTTAACTCAGCTCACAGCTTTCAATAAAGATTCTTCAAGCCTCCAGCCTACCCTTCAGCTGTGCTTTTGTCATTCTGTAGTCAAATCTCCAAATTAAGCCAAGCAACTCCCAAAAGCAACATTCCTCAGTTGCGCATTTCCACCACCTCCTCCACCTCCCGGCTCCGTCCCAGCTCCGAGACCCCCTGCGGATGCCTCCTGCTCGAATTTCACCAGAGGCAAGCTCCTCTTCAGCACGGCTCAATGGGCAGTGAGGCTCGTAACACTCACCCCACCGCTCTGAGCACACGCACACGCACCTCCAGCCTCCACTCACAGATCGTCAGCTGTTGCCTCCAGCCTCCTCCGTTCTCCGTGTCTCTTACTGCCGAAGCCTCCAAACCACTTATCTCTCTGGCTCTTGCTGAGAAGGGGCAAACTCCGGCAAAGAAAAAGCTTTTAAAATGAGCTCCACGGGCTGAGACGAAGAGCAGGTCTTCCCCCCCCCTCTGCCCGGAGCTCCGATCTTCAAATTCTATGCCCCGTTCGCTTCCAGCCTTCTCAAGAGCCACCACAGCGGTACCTCAGCCTCCCAACAGTAATCCGGAGGACTCCAGGTAATATATAATCAATTTTTCAGTCTATTTCACATTGTTCTCCCATTGAATCTTCAGAGCGAGGCAAGGATCGGTGTTACTTCTACGCAAGTTTCTTAACCACTGAGCCACCGCAGCCTCCCAGCTTCTCTGGTGGCAAAGCTTTGGAAAAGAATCACCACAGAGAAAATAAGCAACATTGAGTGTAGTGGGCTGAAACTCCATGTTGGTGCAACCAGTGGTGGGCATAGGCCGGTTCACCGCGGTTCTATAGAACTGGTGGTAAGAATCCTGGATGCCCCCCAATGGGGGGGGGTTATTAACCTTCCCAGGAGACCACCCGGGGTGGTTACTATTTTTTTGAGGTGACCGGTTCAGTCACCTCACCGACAGCCACACTCTGCAGCCCGAAATGACTGTTGGTGAGTGCATATGCGGGAAACTACCAATTGACGCATGCACACCTCCAGTACTCAATATGTATGCGTCAATTGGTAGTTTCAAACATGTGCACTCACCAGCAGCCATTTTGGGCTGCAGAGTTAGGCAGCCAGGGAGGCCCTCAGCGGCCTCCTCGGAGGTGTGGGCGGCGGCAGTGGCGGCGGCGGCCCTTGCTCGAGTCACTGTGCTGCTGCGCCACCACCACTCACCACTGCTCACCACCGCCGCCACCACTCACTGCTGCTCGCCACTGACACTCACCATTAGGCCAGGCAGTGGTGCACCACTGGGCCGGGCCGGGCAGACCCAGGCCGCACTGCTGAGCCATTCCAGGCTGGACTGGGCCGCGCCGCCAGGCTAGGCCATGCCGCCGTGCCAGGCCGTGCCGCACTGCCACTGTTGCTGCCTGCTCTGCTCCCCAGGGTAAGTGATTCGTGTTTGGGTTTGGGGTGGGTGGGTGGATTATGTATTTAGTGTGTGCTTGTGTGTGTTTTTATGTCTATTTAATTTGTATTTAATGTGTATTTATGTGTTTTTATGTGTATTTAATTTGTATTTTATGTGTATTTAATTTGTATTTTATGTGTATTTAATTTGCATTTTAATGTGTAATGTATTTTTATGTTTTTTTAACTTTGGCTCCACCCATGACATTGGCTCCACCCACAGTGTGGTAGTAAAAAGTTTGGCTGCCCATCACTGGGTGCAACCCAATTTTCTGTCTCACAGTATTATCTTTCTAAGTACAGAGTCATTTGATTGTTCTACAGTCCCACTGCTGATGCTACAAGTTGTCCCAGGGAGAAGGAGTATTTCCAATGCTGAAAATAAGCTACCAGACAGGAGGCTGCAAAAATGTCACAGAACACAAGAATTCCTACGTGAGACTCTTACAGTTAAGCCCAAACTGGGAAGGCTAATAATTCTATTTGACTTTTCACACCCATCTTAGAATTTTACCTTGTTTTTCACCAGCACAGATCATGTCCTCTGTTATGACCTTATGCAGCTTGGCATAAGCTTCTTTGCACACTTGGTGGTCTGTCAGTGGGATTTCAATCTGTGAGACAGACATAAAAATGCTTACATTTAAGGCTCTGTACTAACTAGGCCAGGGGTGCCCAAACTACAGCCTGCAGACCAGATCTGGCCCCCGACACCAATTTATCTGGCCCGTGCCACCCTTGTTGCTCCCAGAAGCGGAAGTAAAATGTGCCCTCCAGATGCGGAAGTAAATCACAAGGCACATTTTACTTCCGCTTCTGGTGGGAGGAACCATGTGACTGGCCCACAGTCCAAAAAGTTTGGGCATCCCTGAACTAGGCTCTCGATTCAGATCCTCTCTTGAGCAGGAGTGTTTGAATTGGGACCTATTTTGCCAAATGTTGTTACAGAGATAACCTGGTCTGTGCCTCTGCTACTATTTATGTGTTATTGAATCTTTGGGAAAAACCCCTATTTCTGTGAAAATGGAATTGAAAACTAAGGGCTAAAACTTTGGGGAAAGGGGTCTTATACAACTACCCACTCACCCACCCACCCTCCAACGCAGGGGTGCCCAAACTTTTGGGATCACAGGCCAGTCATGTGATCCAGCAGGCTGGTCACATGGATCCGCAGGCCAGTCACATGGTTCCTCTGACCAGAAGCGGAAGAAAAACGTGCCTTGCAATCTGTTTTGGAACAGGTATGTTTTGCAGTAGGATGAGATAGATTTTAGGCTGCCATTTTCTCTGCTTACACCAGGGGTGCCCTGCCAAAACAATGGCCCACATGACGGATCCATCCCCTGATGCCAATTCATCCAGCCCATGCCATCCTCATCGCTCCCGGAAGCAGAAGTAAAAGGCGCCAAACACAGGATGGATGAATTGGCATGTGGGCCATAGTTTGGCTACCCCTGCTACCACCCATCCACCCACTCACCTACTAACGAATCCATCAACCAACCAACCAACCAACCAA
Source organism: Furcifer pardalis (assembly GCA_030440675.1). Lineage (NCBI taxonomy): Eukaryota > Metazoa > Chordata > Lepidosauria > Squamata > Chamaeleonidae > Furcifer > Furcifer pardalis. The sequence continues at coordinate 291,841,738 of CP126890.1, forward strand.
CCAACCAACCAACCAACCAACCAACCAATCAGCTTTACCTCTAACAAGGCATCTGGGAGGCGCTGCAAGAACTGCTTCCACCACCCACTGACAACCACCATGGAACCTTGTGGAAAACAACAGTGAGAGTTTCAATTAGAAAAGCATCATGGAAAAGAGAGAGACTGAACTACTCTTCATCACTGCAGCCCTGATGAAGGAGATGAAGTGTGTCCTGGAATCCTCTTGCCTTTCCACATTTCAAAAGTTAGAGTGGAAAACCCTGCCCTGGGGACCAACCTTGGCACTCCAGGTGTTCTTGGACTTCAATTCCCAGAAGCCCAAGTCAGCACACCTGATGATCAGGGTGGCCAGATGTCTTGTGTACACCGTATGGGCGCATTTTACCTCTGTTTCCGGGAGTGATGACGGTGGCGTGGGCCGGATGAATTGGTGTCATGGGCCAGATCTGGCCTGTGGCCTGTAGTTTGGGCGCCCCTGATTTAGTTGCTTGCTTCCAACCTCACCTTTTTGGTAGGGACTATCCGGAAGGCAAATGGGCTTGACGTAATTGTTCAGCCTGACTTCCTCAGAAAGTCCCACCAGGGCAATATCATACTCAAAGGTGGCAGGCTTGTAAGAGGGGTGGATGATGATGGTTTGAGGTTGGAGATGTTGCTCTGTATCATCTTGCCTTTGCGTCTGGTGTTTCCCTGCATAGAGAGAGGGGGTGGGATGAGGAAGAAGTCAGAAATACATCTACATGCAGGTGCCTTCATTAACTGGATGTCTTCCTTGATGGTTATGGATGAGAGGTGGTCCAGTTCGTTTTGAGAGTGAAAGAGTTGCCAAACACAGCCTGGAACCTTATCAAGCACATCAAGCATTTCTTATTACTGTATCTCTGAACCTAAAGGATTGACCAATGGGCCAGAAAGCATTTCTTGTTCAATGTGATAAAGTAGACACAAGTCTTTTCAAGCATTACAAGCTGTGGCTTCTTAGCTGGAGGACTCCTTTGTCTTCTGCATCTGAAGTGTCTGTTTTGTGGAGTCTATAGGTGTAAAGGTAAAGGTTGCTCTTGCTTGAAAGCCAGTCATATCTGACTCTAGGGTTCAGTGCTCATCTTTGTTTAGAGCCAAAGAGCCAGTGCTGTCTGCATCTGCAGAGGTTTCTGTTGACATGTGGCAGGCATGACAGGAGTTGGGACAGAGATGGAAGCTCACTCCATCATGCAGTACTCAGGTATCGAACTCCGACCTTCCAGTCTTCAAGTTCAGCACCTTAACCACTTGAGCCACCACAGTCCCTGCATCCATAGCTGTAGGATTCTCTGTATTTTTGAGCAAGGATCTTCCAAAGAGAGGCACAGTTCCTAACGATAGCATACTTTCCTGAAAGCAGAGGAAACAACTTAATAGATAGCCTTTCAAAATGACTTTCCAAAGCCCCAAATATTTGAGAGCCAAGGCTTGCGTTGGATGACCCCTGAGATCAGAATATGATTCACCTGCGGCGTTGGTGGCTAACCTTGGCACTCCAGCTGTTCTTGGACTTCAGTTCCCAGAAGCCCAAGTCAACAGTCCTGCTGATTAGGGCTTCTGGGAATTGAAGTTCCAGAAAAGCTGGAGTGCCAAGGTTAGCCATCATTGAAAGATATGCCAGATGAAGTCTACCTTTCTTCACCCTATACTTGCAGACACTTACCCAGGATAATTTTGAATGATGAAGGGCTGATCACGTCAGAACTTCTGAGGGCAGGGGTCTCTAATTCCAGCTCATGGTGGAGGCAATGTGCAGCCGTCACTATCCATCGGTTGCCTTGGGAACAAGAAGGCACTTAATATTCATGTCACCCAGCTCATCATCAGCCAGCCATCCTAACCCCAGGGGAAGCAATCTGCACAGAACTCAAGGAATCCTGCTCCAGAAAGCCTCAGGTCCAAAAATGGTCTATGCCAGGGGTTCGCAACCTGCAGCCCCAGGATGGATCTGGCCTGCAGCACCTTTTCATGTGGTCTACCACCCTCACTTCCGCCGATGGAAGCACTGGAAGCACTGGAAACAGCCGTGTCTCCATTAATGGATGTCGTAAACGCATTTACAACAGCTGTAAATGCATCTGTGACTGTCATAAACACCTTTGTGACAGCTGCAGAAGCGTTTTACGGCAAGGTGTATGGTGTGTGTGTGTGTGTGTGTGTGTGTGTGTGTGTGTGTGTGTGTGTGTAACCACCAGTCCAGCCTGCTCAGCTGTCTGAGGGGGTGTGGTCCTGCCCACAGCTTGAAAAGGTTGAGAACCCCTGGTCTATGCAAACACTTAAGAAACTGAAAGTGGCAGGTACACAATGTAGTCATATGTTTTGAGGTGCCCTTGTGGCATGGAGGAATGCAAGAAAAAGCACCACCCTTAAGATGTGGATCTCCCATCAGGAAGAAGACAGGGCTATTGGTGGTGGCTCTGAGCCTTTGGAATGCCCTGTTGTGTCATATTGTTCACCAGGCTTCCTCCTTCCAGACATTCTGTACATTGGTTAATAATAATATATAAAACCTTTTCCCTACTCTGCACTGTCTGCATCTGCAGACGTTTCTGTGGTCATGTGACAGGCATGATTAGAGGCCGGAGCACACGGAACGCTGTTACCTTTCCCACTGAAATGGTACCTGTTTATCTACTTGCAATTTTGTGCTTTTGAACTGCTAGTTTGGCAGGAGCTGGGACAGAGATGGGCGCTCACTCTGTCATGCACAGCTCGAATCTCAAACTGCTGACCTGCTGACCTGCCAGTCATCAAATTCAGCCTTTTAACCACTAAGCCACCACAGCCACTAAGCCTCTTAACCACTAAGCCACCACGGGGCATTTCTGGATCCTTCCCAGCCTTTTCTTTCCTGCTAACCTCATTCATTTGGAGCCTCTCTTCTTACCAAGGAGTGAGCCTCCGCAGAACGGACGGCTGTCTCGATGCAGCATGGCGATCCAGGGTGAGGTCCCTCTTTGGGCATATTGTCCTTTTGCCAGATGGCTTCTGGAAAATGCAGGTTTCCCACAAACTGGAAAAGAAGGGAAAGGCACAGCTTAAGGGAAAGAAGAAGTCTGTGCCCTCTCTGTGGAGACCCTGGCTGGTTTGGAAGGGATGGATGGAGTGGGCAGGGGAGCTCTGATGCAGCTTTATGTGGATGTAAGCAAATTAGCATCCACACCTATCCCTCTGTACCTGGAGTCATACATGAAGTGCACTGTGGTTGAATGGGCAAAGCTTTCACTTCACTTTTTTTCCCATTTGCCAAGTCAGTGGGTTTCCTCCTCTGTGATCCTGCGGCCAACACATAGGATCCGAGTGGTTCCTTGAAATGTCACAGAGGGAGGGGACTTTGCTAGTTTGCAAACCTACAAGTTCTGAAAGGAAGGTGCCTTGTGTGGAATCATAGAACGACTGTGTTGGAAGGGGCCCTTTTAGGCTACCGAGTCCAACCCTTTGCTCAGTGCAGGAATCTGAATCAAAGTGGATAGGAGAGACGTGTGAACCAAAGGCAGTACTGTAAAGGCAGCACAAGGAAACTGGTTGTTTTGGGTCAGCTTCTGCGATCTGGGAGGTCACGGGAGTCAAATAAGTATTCCACCAAAGAGTGCCTCTGCCCCCACCATGCAAGAATTGTCCTTCTCTGGGAAGCAGGCAGGATATGGCATTCATCTTTTGCAGCAACATAGAGGGACACGCACAATTCTGAGAATCCTGTGACCCTATGCCAGTGATGGTCAACTTCGGCACTCCAGGTGTTCTTGGACTTCAATTCCCAGAAGCCCAAGTCTCTAAATCCACACGAATGGGTTTACTGGCACTCCAGGTATTCTTGGACTTTAATTCCCAGAAGCCCAAGACCCTGTGAATCCACATGAATGAGTTTACTGGCACTCCAGATGTTCTTGGACATCAGTTCCCAGAAGCCCAAGTCTCTGTGAATCCACACAAATGGGTATACTGTGCAGTATGTGCAGTAAACCCATTCATGTGGATTCACAGAGACTTGGGCTTCTGGAAATTGAAGTCCAAAAACACCTGGAGTGCCAAGGTTCACCATCACTCCCATTATATAGTGGTTGGACAATATTTCTGAGCGGATTTCCCCTCAATTAGTGCAACTGATTCCACACCCACTCCGGTGCACCAGGGTGAATCCAGGATACATGCAAATATCTCCATGGAGGCCCTTATGCATGTGGAAAACTTCAGTTGCCTTAGAGCTGTGGTTCCCAATGTCGGGTACTTTCCCCACAGGGGGGCAATTTGATTTTTAAGGGGTGGGGAAATTTGAGAATGAGTTATTAATGAGATATTTTAGGCTTCCTCCACATGAATAGGAGTTCACTTTTTGAATAATAAGAATGGTATGTCATGATGGGAGGGCCGGGGGGGGGGAATCTGGGTTTTAGAGATGCTGAGGTGGTACATGGCCAAAAAAAAAAAGTTTAGGGCCTTTAGTGCTAATATCAGACTGCTCTGTGTCCATGTATAAGTAAGGACATTTTTCACACCAACCCTTATTTCTCCTTCAGATCAAGAAAGAATGCTTGCTTGGTTCTAGAGAGCAACTTTCGGGAAGCTTTAGCTGACATATACTTTTCGTTGTTAAATCTGATTGCTAGTCCCAAATAAAGGACCCATTGGATCCACAGGACTTGTTGAAAGGATTCTGACCTCTCAGTCAGCCATGGATTGGTGGATCTACTTTTGCTGGGATCACCACAAAGATGCGAGTCTTTGACTTTCTGAATGGGAGCCAGGATAAGATGTCATATAGACATGTTGAAAGATTTTGGGATGACAGCTGCCCAGAATCTCCCAGCCACTGAGGTCAGTCGTAAATTCATACTTATAAACTGAAATCCCAAACCAAATCAGAACGGAAGCTTTTTCTTGAACTCTGTACATACAGTGGAACTTTGGTTAACAAATGGTTCGGTTAACATAAAAATCGCACAACAGAAGGAAACTGTGGCTCAGTTTACGGAATATTATTCAGAACCAATTAATTGGTTTTCAATGCATTCCTGTAGGACACCATGTTATGGTTAAAGTATAAATTTGAACTAATAAATAAATAAATAAATAAATTTTGGTTTTCAATGCATTCCTATGGGACATTGTATTCAATGCATTCCTATGGGAAATTTGGTTAAAGTAATTTTTGCTGTAAGAAATGTCCTGGAAAACACATTAGTTACATTAACCAAGGTTCCACTGTACTTACTCACCCTAGGACAGTGATGATGAACCTTGGCACTCCAGGTGTTCTTGGACTTCAATTCCCAGAAGCCCAAGTCTCTGTGAATCCACACAAATTGCATTTATGGATTCACAGAGACTTGGGCTTCTGCGAATTGAAGTCCAAGAACACCTGGAGTGCAAAGGTTCACCATCATGGCCCTCCGATCCTTCCTCAAAAAAAGTCAAATTTTGAATCTTGAGTTATTTTAGAGACCTGCCATGTATGGAACTGAGTTTTGAGCCCAACCGCCAACTTAAATTGCATGGTTCAGAGACAGCGGCTGAAAAATTAAATCCTGATTTTGGCATATGCAGTCCTGGAGCTTCACTGAAATGCATTCCTGCATACATTTCCTGGACCCCAAACCATTTCAGCTTTTAGAGTGTTGAAAGTTTGGGGCGTGGAAGCAGTTTTCAAAGATGCCACAATCTAGTTTATGATAGAACAAAATGTCCTCATTGCCACGTCTCATTCACAAAGGTTTATGTATTACATAATAATTTTATTTCTTATAAAGAATGCAATACAAAATACGTAATAGGAATGCTACAAAACTATGTATAAAACCCTTAACAAACAGCCTGATATCTTTTAAATATGTAACAGTGTTGATCATATTAGTCAAAACACGTATTGTAACATAATACTTCTTTCTTTGGATTATTTCAGTGCTTGATTTCTTCTTTGCCATATCTTCTGTTAAGCATCTAATATATAAGGGACCAAGTGGGATGTAAGGCTCTTAAGATTGTTTTTGAGGTTTCTAAGAATTGGAAAAAATATCCTCAGCCTTATGATGGCAAGAAATCTTTAAAAAAATAAACTATGGTCTCAACAGCCAGAATTAAAAGGGTTACAAGCTAGTGCTAACATTTTTAAATTGGAGTACATCACAGACGGCATTTTGCTTTGATAACCTCCATTAGGTCTAGAAGTTTCAAAAGCTGGAAAGTTTTTTTTTGAAAAGTAGAGTTTGCCCCCCTCCCCTGTATTTTTGAGGGATACGTTCAGAGACCTACCGCAGATAACTGAAACTAAGGATAACAACAAACCCTATACTGTATTTTACATTACAGACAGTAGCCTCTAGTGGCCAGCTCTGGTAATGCACCATAGAAATGCATGCAGTATAAATTACAGAATTTTAAATTGAATATGTTTAGACCCAATTACTTGCTGCAATGTTATTTTCCCAAAATAGATTTTTGGTTGTTGTTAACTGTTGTAGTACTAAAAATGTGATTTCTCATTATGCTTATTGTGTAACATGCTACTTTTTGTGGCTTGGGACATATAAGAGAACAGCCTCTAGCTTAAAAAATTCTGTTTCAAATCCTTCAAAAATTCCCCGACTAGAATAAGTACAGTAATTGAAAAGTTAGTTGTGTTATGCCAACAAGAGAACTATTGTTCACAATCCATACATCTTGCTTTTGAAATGGCCTTTCATTCTAACTGCACATCTACTTTAAAGGGAATTATTTTTTACTTTCAAAGGGAATCACATCTCCTGTATAATTAAGCAGCTCATTAGAAGATGCTAGAGGGAGTCTGTCTGTGTGCCCCCCCCCCCCCCGGCAAGATTAGGCTCAGAAACAAACCGAGCAGTTTTCCCATTTTGGGGGCAAACTTGTTCATTTTACATGACCTATTTCCCAGACAAGCTCCACCCACTTCAGAAGAAGGTACGATTCCCAGCCAGTTACTCTACTTTAATGCAATCCCAGACACTCACTTCCTCTTTTGTTAAATGGGCCACATCAAACACATGTAAGTCCTGCCGGTTTTAATGTTTAGAGTTAGACTCAGGCACTGGAAACATCCCTTTTGTGAACTACAGTTACAAGAATTCTGGGATCTATAGTGCAAAATAAAGGACTGTTTCTGAGCTTTGTTCAGAATCCATCACATATTGGAGGGTCCTAGTCCAGGCCCTGGGAAGATTTTTGATTTGCAAATGATGCCACAAGCTGATCTCTTCTAGGGACTGAACAATGTTTGTCCAACCCCTATGCCAGAAGCAGCCACATGTCTAATGAATACAGTCGGGGGGGAGGGATTGGAGAAGGGCAAGTGGGAATGGCATTCATCCAGAAATAAAAGTTCTGCAGAAGGAGCATGTGGAGAATGTGGTTTTCTTTTAACACAGGGATGCCCAAACTTTTTGGGCCATGGGCCGGTCACATGGTTTAGTGGGCCATGGGTCACGTGGTTCCTCCCATCAGGAGTGGAAGTAAAATGTACCTTGCAATCTGTTTTGCAACAGGATGAGACAGATTTTTAGGCTGCCATTTTCTCTGCTTAAACCAGGGGTGCCCAAACTATGGCCTGTGGGCTGGATCAGGCCCCGACACAAATTCATCCAGCCTATGCCGCCCTTGCCACTCCTGGCAGCGGAAGTAAAACGGGCCCATATGGCCGCTTTTTACTTCCACTTCCAGGAGCGGCAAGGGCGGCATGGACTGGATGAATTGGTGTCAGGGGCTGGATCTGGCCAGCAGGCTGTAGTTTGGGGATCCCTGTTTTAACAGGATCACCACTTATAGGAGAGAGGAAAATAACATTTGTACATTTGTTGTGCAGGGGGGCAAATCATACAAGACACCCCTCCAACATGTTTGTGATAGGTTGAAAGTGTGGTGTCGTTCCTCTGCCAGAATATACTTAGTCCTCAGTTGGCCCCGGTGGTTCATGTCTTCAGCTCCACCCTCTGGAAGGTCGACCGGCTTTTCTTCTCGAGCCAGTCCACATAGTTGGAGACCTTGGTGTAAACTCCGTAGACTTGTTTGCTGCCGCACTCTTCGGGTCCACCCCATGAAACCAGCCCTTGCGCCACCCACCTGTGGCTGTCAAGGTCTTGGATGACAAAGGCACCTCCGCTGTCACCCAGGCAGGTGTCTTTCCCACCTTCGTAATAACCGGCGCAGAACATGTTTTCGGTCACGCTGTAGTTGCCTGAACGAGACTCGTAGCTCATCTTGCACTCTTTGTGAAGCACCACCGGCAACTTGACATATTGCAGGATGTCGGACAACGTCCGCATGTCGGAAGTGATGACCTGGTCTGCCGTGATGTTGGGATTGGAGATGCCCCAGCCAGCCACCAGGCCCAGGGTGTTGGGTTGAGGGCCTTCCAGTTCATCTTGCTCCTGGGGTAGACACACTGGCATGACATAAGGTCCCATGGTCACCTTCTCTTTGAGCTTCACCAAGGCGATGTCATGGTTGTAGTTCTGGATGTCGAAAGCCTCATGAAGAACGATCTCTTCCACCGTCAGGTTGACAGCATCTATTCTGTTCCTCACATCATGAAGTCCCAAGTAGACAGTGACGTGTTCTTTAGAGACAGGGATGATGGTGTTGTCCCGGCGCTGGGAACGAAGGACATGTGCGGCTGTCAGGACCCAGGACTCCGAGAGGAGGGCTCCGCTGCCAAACCACCTGTCGTTGGGGATCCGGGATGTGTCCTCCACCACAATCAGGGCTTGCCAGGGAAAATGGCCAGGAGCCGCATTGCGTCCACCGATGATACGTTTGGTGAAGGAAGGCAGGGGGCGGGTTGGCTGCCCACAAACTGAGGAAAGGACACAATAAAGTAGAAGGTTACACTACTGCTACGACATTTTGCACAAGAAGGTGATCTCTCAGTAGATTATGCCAAACTTTTCTCCTTTTATTTCGGCCATGAACAAGATCCAAGGTCATTCATCGGAAATGTGGCATGCAGGACTGTCTGCATCTGCAGATGTTTCTGTGGTCATGTGGCAGGCATGACTAGATGCCGTACACAAAATGCTGTTACCTTTCCCACCAAAGCAGTACCTATTTATATACCTGAAATGTCTTGCTTTTGAAACTGCTAGGTTGGCAGGAGCTGGGACAGAGATGGGTTGTACAGCACTCGCATCTCAAACTGCTGACCTGCTGACCTTCCACTCATCAAGCTTGGCATTTTAGCCACTAATCCACCACACTCCTTCTAAAACAGGTGCATATCGGTAAATACCTTATGCAAAGGTGTCAGGAACATAAACTTTCATTGGATTTGGGGAAATAACCTAGAATCTGCTTTTTAAGGGTAGAAGACAAGTATCAACTGAGGTGGCTCAGTGTAAAGAAGCTCGTCTTGTTAGCTGGAAGGCCAACAAGTCGGCAGTTTGAGACCTGGGTACTGCATGTCGGATTGAGTGCCTATCTCTGTCCTAGCTCCTGCCAACTTAGCAGTTCAAAATCAAGAAATTGCAAGTAGATAAACAGGGATCACTTTGGTGGGAAAAGACCTTGGGGACATGAAAGGAGCCTCATTTGGGCATCCCTTGAGTGGAGTTCTTCCAGCAAAAATCCTTTCAACTCAATAATTTCTGATACAAAATAATAATAATTATTAATTGTGTGTTTTTGCATTAGGGATGGTAGTTCCCGTCCGGATCCTATTGGGTCTTGGCAAAATCTGTTCTCACAGGGCAATGGCATAATCTACTGGCAATGATGCACTTACACTGTTCTGTGCTATCCATCATTGCACATCAGGGATGAAAAATACCTTGGCAGGTGGTAGGAAGGGGGTGACAAAGCCCCCCCTCCCGTCCCCATGTGTACTGAGGGTAAAGCAGCTGCACCGATCCTGTTGTTACTAGCCAGGACAAATTGCCCATTCTTCACAGCCGGCCAGGGAGGGTGGCGAAACAGAACTCAGAAAAGTAGTATTGTTGATGGTTGTGCTTCTAGGGGGAAGACGGGTTAGTTCTGATGGTGTTTTGATGCTTCCCAATCTGTCATTGGGTTCCAGTGCAGCCAATGGGTTACAGAATGAACTTGAGCATCAGTTTCACACTCGAATGTCAGCAGGGTGGGGAAAAATGAGCATCAAAACATCTGTTCACATGAATTTTCACAGTGGAACATGAGCAAACTCAAACAACAAGCGGCCTGACTTCAAATCACATGCAATGCTAACATCTGGAATTAAGGGTGCCATGGTTTTAACCAGGCATTGCAAAATGTGTTCATAAGTTGTGGAGACTGAGATATTATAGCAATGACACTTATATGTACTTAGTGCATCTCTGGGCGGTTTACAAGGTAATTAACATTTTGCCCCCAACATGCTGGGGACCCATTTTACTGACCTCAGAAGGATGGAAGGGTGAGTCAACCTTGATCCCTGTCAGGATTGAACTCACTTCATTTTGGCTGCAGTACAGCAGCTTAACAATTGTGCAAATTTTCACAGACAGCTCATGATCACAGCAAGGCCCCCCCTTACATTTGGAAAGAATGTCCTGGCATCTGCCCCTCCTCCAATGTAAATTACTGCAAATTAATTTTTGCAAGTGAAAACAACCGTCATTCACCAAGTTATGAAGAGCAGCTCTATCTGTACAGACACTTGGTTGACAGTATATGATGCAACATTTCTCAATAGCTTTGCCCGTAATCACTGTTTGCTTTTCAGATGGAATTCTGCCTGACTAAATCCTTAGTGTGGGCTTTTTGTTAACTGCTTCTGTAGAAAGGAAGTGCTTCACCTGTGAGACATCTGCTTGGCTGAAAGGCAGGGGAACCCCATCAGGAAGAAAAGGTACAGTACTCATTTTAGATGGAAAACTAGAACAGTTATTCTGAAAATAAAGCCTATCCATGGCAAAAATGGACAGAGAAGAGTCAGAAACCCAGGACCAAACCCCTTTACAAACCCCAAAGTAATGTCAAATTAGAATGACACCCACACTCAATGCAATAGATGCCGTCTGTACCCTATAGCGGTTATAGCAGGGGTCCCCAACCTATGGCCTGTGGTCTGGATCAGATCCCCAAGGCCAATTCATCTGGCCCGTGCCATCCTTGTAACTCCTGGAAGTGGAAGTAAAATGCGTCCATATGGGGGCATTTTACTTCTACTTCCAGGAGCTACAAGGGTTGTGTTGGCTGGATGAATTGGCGTCAGGGGCTGGATCCGGCCCATGGGCCATAGTTTGAGCACCCCTGGTTTAAGCAGAGAAAATGGCTGCCTAAAATATTCTATCTCATCCTGTTGCAAAACAGACCCCAAGGTGTATTTTACTTCTGCTTCCGGTGAGAGGAACCGTGTGACTGGCCCGCTAAACCATGTGTCTGGTTTGCTGAAGCACGTGACCAGCCCATGGCCTGAAGAGTTTGGGCATTCCTGAGTTGTAGCAATTACACTTATATACCACCCCGTAGCGATCTGAGAAATTTATAGGTACAGTACAGTCAAACCTCGCATAAAGAGCGAGTTAAAGAGTAACTCACTTAATGAGCAGAATTTTCTCTGAATGGTCGCTTCACTTAACAAATAAAACCAACCAAAAACTCGCTTAACAAATAAATCGGGGTTTGCAATCCCCCCCCAATCCCCCCCACAATCGGTCACTTACAATGGTGTTTCGCTTAAAGAGCAAACTCGCTTAAAAAGCAATCCTGTGGAACGCATCATGCTCTTTAAGCGAGGTACCACTGTAATTAGAATTTGCCCCCAACATGCTGGGTGCTCAGTTTACAGACTTTGGGGAAGATGGAAGCCTGAGTCAATCTTGATCCCCATCAGCATCAAACTTACAACAACAGCAGTTTTGGTTGAAGGACAGCAGTTTAACCATTGAACCACCAGGGCTCTTAGGCAAGGATTTGAGAAGATCTGCTAATTCTCTTGCAGCGAATTTCTTCTGAAGTGGATTTTAGGACTCCCTTTTCCCCCTTTCAAAACATTCCTCTTAATATTTACATTTAAAAAAATATCTGTTAGTCTATTAATGACAAACTAGAGGTCACCCTTTTAAAAACATTCTTTTAAAACTCAAATACCAATAGCATTTTCCCCATGAAAGCAAAATGACTTTGTACAAAGGAAACAAATTTCAGCTGAAACCCCTTAAGAGGAACCAAATTAACTAAATGGAAATAGAATGGGAATAATAAAAGTTCAGCCCCGCAGAATGAAAAAGAATGATAATGCAATTTCATCTGCTGGGACAAAAGGGTGTAATTAGTTTTAATCTAATATTCTCTTTCAACAGAAAACACAGTTGTTGAGTTCTTTCGGAACAAGCCACTGCAGTTTCGCTGTTCTTTCTAATCCACAAACAGCAGTTGACAATGTTTCTGGAGAACTTTGTCACCCATAAAATATGAAGTATTTGTTTTCAAAGGTTTAGCAACCATTTGGCACGCCATCAACACTCCCCATTTCTCTCCACCGCCAGCACTTCTCCATGCCTAAATGAATGAGAGAGAGGACTGCAGTGGCTCAAGTGGCTAAGACGCTGACTGGAAGGCGGCAGGTCAGCAGTTCGATTCCCGAGTACTGCAGGATGGAATGAGCTCCCGTCTTTGTCCCAGCTCCTGCCAATCTAGCAGTTCGAAAGCAAGAAATTGCAAGTAGATAAATAGGGACCACTTCAGTGGGAAGGTAAACAGCGTTCTGTGTGCTCCAGTGTCTAGTCATGTCTGCCACATGACCACGGAAATGTCTGTGGAAGCAGACAGTGCTGGCTCTTCGGCTTTGAAACAGAGATGAGCACTGAACCCTAGAGTTGGATATAACTGGGATACCTTTACATTTACTTAGGCTTTTAGTTCTCCAAGTGGGAGTTTATATTATAGCCTGGCTCAATTCTGTAAGGGAGAAAATAGCTGTAATCCTTGATGCTTAGGTAAAAGTCAAGATCTCTCTTGCTCAAAATCCAGGTGTATCCATCTGACTCTAGGGTGCGGTGTCATCTGTTTTGCAACAGGATGAGATAGATTTTTAGGCTGCCATTTTCTCTGCTTAAACCAGGGGTGCCCAAACTCAAGTCTATGGGCTGGATCCAGCCCCCAACACCAATCCATCCACCCCACATGGTCCTCATCGCTCCTGGAAGCAGAAGTAAAATGCACTCATATGGGATGAATTGAGCCCTGGGCTATTCTGTTCAGACTCTTGAAGTCTGAGAAATGTCGAGGGCCAAGGCTTGGCAAGAAGCAACCCTTTCAATAATGCATCAGCCAAGTACTAGGTAGGTTTCTGGCCTATGACTCTTACCATTGCCTAGCCAACGTGGGCATCGGTCATGGTGGCTGGGGACTCTGGGGACTCTAGTTTTTTTTTAAAGCAGTATTTCCAAGCTTCTGAGATTTATTCACACATTGTCCTGTTTTTCTCCTCAGGGGATTCGGTGTCTCAGTTAAGTGTGCCAAGGGTTGAACCAGTGAAGTGTTGAGGAAGAATGACACCCAAGTAACAGGTTAAGCTACGAGGGAACTTCCTCAGAAGTAATGCCAGAAGGAGCAGCTCCCCAGAGACCAGCAACTGGCAGGAATAAAGATTGTGAGGCTTGGAGAAGCACAGCACATTCTTTCCTCTTGACTGGTCGGCTCTGACCTCTGGAAATCTTTCCCCGGGAACTGCCAGTCCGCCTGGATTCCATCAGGATCAGAAGCAGATGTAAACAGAAACATCATGTGTTTTAAAAACGAGAGTGAGTGGTTAAGAAGGAAACTTGCAGGCTGTTCTTCATATTGTACTCTGCAAACTTGCAGAGTCCTTTTAGAAGAGTGGTCCCCATTGTAGATGGAGGACCTTTGCTGGGGTTCATCCAGTTGCTTTCCCTCAACAGGTGAGGAAATACATCCTCTTGTTGGTATTGCTTCACGTAAGACAAGGGGCAGCAGACACCGAGAGGACTAAGCAAGAGAAGGACCCTTGGCAGTCTATGAATGGAGATGAGCCTCAAGTTGGCCAGCTTAGATCCAGGAAGAGCTTTAGGGCAAGAACAAACACTCTGGTGCAAGAGCAAAACCAAATGCAAAGAGGGAGGGAGGAGCTCACTCACTGGGCAAGGAATGACACGAGAGGACGATGTTGAAAAGGAACTCCACCTTCCCTATATGTCACTTGGAGGACCCTAAATAGGCTGAGGGTTGGAGTCCCTACGTATAAGACCTACAGGCTCAAGTGGGGCTGCTGGTGGGAAACCACAAGATGCTCAATTGCTGGTCTCCCAATTACTACTAGAAACATGTAAAAAATAATAATACAGTATCTGGAAAGGGTTTGGCTAACAACAAAACCAAGAAGGTGGCAGCCTTTTGGCAGTTTAAAGTCTGACCTAGTCATGAAAGACAGAGCTACGTACAGTATTGCCTTTTAGAAAGGGACTAAACACATGGGCTAGCTCACTATTTATCTAATTGCAATTCCTTGCTTTCAAACTGCTGGGTTGGCAGGAGCTGAGACAGATGACGGGAGCTTACTCTGTAACTCAGTACTTGAATCTCAAACTGCTGCCCTGCTGCCTTTCCAGCCATCAAGTCCAGCATCTGAACCACTAAGCCACCACAGTCCTGACATGAAAGGTTACACCTCCTCTAAAAGGCAGGAGAAGAATGAAGAGGGAACTGCCGGTGTGGATGTGGTGGCATCCTTGCTAGGTACCTGGTTGGCAGGACGGTGGAGGCTTGGTCCCCAGCTCTGTGCTTCTCCAGCTCCCCTGAGCATCACAGGTGTAGGTGCCTGGGAAAGAGCAAAACATCTGATGTGAGTATGAGTTTTACCACCAGGTGGTGCAATAGCCCTAGTGTTCCCCCCCCCCCCCCCATTTCCTCTCCTGCTTTTCATCCTGGGAGATCTGGAAGGTGATGGCAAGGAGATTAAATGCAAAGGGCTCTGGAGAAATTTAGTTCGCCCTTCCTGGAGTAAAAGGTGCGAGAAGCTTTGCTACAGCACTAGGTTCCTGCAATCATGGCATCATACAATCATACTGAGTTGGAAGGGGGCCCTTTGAGGTCATTGAGTCCAACACACTTCTCAATGCAGGAATCAGAATCATAGCAGATCTGAGAGGTGGGGGTCCGATTCTCTCTTGAATGTTTCCAGGGTCAATTTATTATCAATGACTTTGACAAGCATCAAACTCTGAATTGCTAGGAGGAAAGGTGGAGATAAATAAGAAACATTCATTCTGCCACTGCTGAGCCTGCTTGCTGGCCTTCCTCACCTGTGATGTTTGGCACCATTTGGTAATAAGGATGCTGGCAGGAATACTGGATCTGCGACTGGTAGGTGGTCATGTTGTCTGGCGTGGGGAAGGTGAGAAAGCCGTGGTCCAAGGTTGGTGGCGTTTTGCAGTCTGCAACTGGGAAACCAAGAAGATGGGAAGGAGATCAAAATCTAGGAGTGAGAATCTGGTTGCCCAATCTTTTCTGTTTTGCTTTTGTTTTTGCCAAGCACCTCTCCCTTGGGAACACTGTTGCCCACCCGGGTCGGGCTGAGGAGTGGGAAGGGGATCCCTTTAGATCCAAACGTGGACTTTGTCCTTCACTATTAGGCAGAAAGGCACAAACTGAAGATGTGTTTTGGATCAAACAGCATTGTTTAAGGCAGGGGTTCCCAAGTTAAGGCCCATGTGTCGGATCTGGCCCGTGGTGCAGTTTTATGTGGCCCCCACCCCTCCAAGGGAATTCAAGAAACAAAGTGGCTGCCCCTTTGAAGCTGTTGGGACAAAATGGCTGCCCCCTAGTGCAGGCAGGGCAAAATGGCCCTCTGGGCCTCAAAGCTGACTGAGAGAGCGTGACCCGACACCTGTCTTGAAAAAGGTAGGAACCCCTGCTCTAAGGAGTTTGGTAACTATTTTTTGAGGGAGAGTTTGACGTACTCTGAGAAGCTACTAAGGGGGTTTCTGGTTGATGTAAACCAAAAAATACAATAAACAACAATAATATTTTTTTTCCTAAGCTGCAGTTTTCCCGATACAGTAGTTTCATTTCTCCCCAGAGCCTCTCATCCCCATGAGTTGAGTAGAACAGAAGTCTCTGATCTGTGGCGGCGGCTTCTTCTTCTTCTTCTTCTTCTTCTTCTTCTCCTCCTCCTCCTCCTCCTCCTCCTCCTCCTCCCCCCGTGCCTAGGTCAGACATGAAACTGCCAAAATGAAGGCACCTTTGGGTGAGTTCATTCTGCAATTCCCTTCACCTGGCCTAATGTGAGAAAGATTAGCTGACAACACAAGGTTGCTGTTACCAGCGTATGCCCGATTGTGGTTAAAAAATGCCACAATCTTCAAGGAGGCTCTTTCTGTGACTGCTTAGCCATAGAGCTTGTTTGCTGTGCATCCGAAATCCCCTTGGCACCATCATCCCCACAAGGTCACCCCAATGCAGAGGTCTCATCGCTCCACTCATCCTTGCCCCGTACATCTCTGCCCCAGCTGTGGATGCTGCTCAGATCACCTTGTGCACAAAGGACAGGATGTGAGAGACATTATCAGGAGGTCCAACAGTGGCATTGCATGAAGGTTCCATTTGTGTAAAACCTTGGCCTGGCTAAGATGAGTCTGGAAGTTGTATTCCCCCCCCCCCCAAAAAAAAAAAAAACCCACATCTGTCTCACAGGAGTCAGCAAGTGAGACATGCTGTGCTCAGACCCCCACAGCTGCTGGGCAATGATAATGCAAACTCAACCCAGCACAAAAAGCCCCCTTGTTGGAATCATTTTAAAGTTTAAACACCTGAAAAGATTCACGTGTATAGTATCTCTATTCAATTAAATCGTCTGCCTGGTGGATGCAACCCTAGCTGTGGCACTGACCGTAAATTTTCCATTTGCTGCCAGGAAAGGGGTAGAAGGGGCCGAGAAAGAAAGGGAAGCTGGAGAACTCGAAAGTGTCCTGGTCCTTGGTTTGATTAATCAATCCTGTTTGCCTTAAGCGCTCTGATGTTCCAAAGGGGACAGGAAGGGAAGATGGGAAAGCTGGCAGATCCCAAACAAGCGGTGGGCAGTGTGATGGCAAGGCTCAGAGTACAGTATATGCTAAAAGAATGATGGTAAGACAGAAAGAACCCGACAGATACAAATGGTGGCAGTGGTTGACAGAAAGAAATTTGGGAATAACTTAGAATATTAAAAGTTAAGTTTCATGTAAATGACAATATAATTGTAAATATTATTGTTCTTTTGGTATTGTATATACTGTATATTTCCCTCCGCAATCACTATATATGTAACTATGTTTACTGAGCTAAGTTTTTGAAAGTGATAACAAGTTTATGTAGTTCACCTCGACAGATGGTACTGTAGTAAGAATTTTATCAATAAAAAATTTCCTTCTAAAAATTTTCTTCTTCTTCTTCTTCTTCTTCTTCTTCTTCTTCTTCTTCTTCTTCTTCTTCTTCTTCTTCTTCTTCTTCTTCTTCTTCTTCTTCTTCTTCTTCTTCTTCTTCTTCTTCTTCTTCTTCTTCTTCTTCTTCTTCTTCTTCTTCTTCTTCTTCTTCTTCTTCTTCTTCTTCTTCTCTCCCCCCCCCCCCCCTCCGTCTAGGTCAGACATGAAACTGGCAAAATGAAGTCACCTTTGGGGAGTTCATTTTGCAGTTCCTTTCACCTGGCCTAGTGTGGGAAAGATTAGCTGGCACAACAATGTACAGTATACGCTTTCTCTTTCTGCCCTTTAAAATTCCCCTCCATTCCAGCTTGCTTTCTTCCTAAGGTGTGTGTGTGTGTGGGGAGGGGATAGGGACTTGGAAATCGGATTTCATCTCTGGCATCTCCAGTTTTAAAAAACCAGGTAGCAGGAGGGGAGAAATCAGTGAGTCTGGATCTAATCAAAGATGTTGGAGATCTCTTGTCAATCTGAGGAGATCCTCTTGACCCAGATCTGATTTGTCTAACTCCATTTTCACTTTGAACATTCACAGGCTTTAGCAATGCAAGCCTCTGAACTCTACCCTCTGTTTCGGAAACTCCCCCCCCCCCCCACGAGCTGGCAGTGGCCTGAGTCTTTTGTACAGTTCTGTAACTGGGGAGATTTCTACAACACATTGGGAGGTACAATGTGTAGGCAGCTCTTTGCTGCCAGTGACAACTACATATTGCCACAACCGCCAGAAATTGGCAGCAGGGTCTTAAATGATGGTTTTCTTATTGCATTGGAGGTTTTGTGCGCAAGAGGCTGTGCTAAAAATCCCTCCTGGATAGCTCCGTCCTGGGCTTTGAATGAATTATGCTCATGAGAATGGCATAATGTATTCATGAGAGAGGCGGTCAGATTAATTAATTCCCGATGTCTTCAATACATTTCATTTGCCGTCATGCCTCTCTGTGGATGCATTTTGCAGAAACCAGTTAGCAATAGCAAGTCTCAATTACGCTTCTATAGTACACCACAACACTCAAAAGCACTCTCTGGGTGGTTCACAAGGTAGTAAGCATTTTTTGCCCCTAACATGCTCAGAACTCAATTTACCGACCTCAGAAGGTTGGAAGAAGTTGAGTCAACCTTGAGCCTTTTGGGAATGAACTCAGATCTTGAGCCGAGTTTTGGCTTCAGTACTGCAACTTGACCACTACACCATGGAGGATCCATAAGTTACAGTTATTTTATTCTTTGGTTGATTTTAATTTTTGCAAACCCTAAAACCATTCTTGTACTGGGATCTGAAGGAAGATTTACTTTTGTACTAAAAGTGGTTAAGACGCTGAAACGATGTCTGGAAAGTTGGAGTTCCATTCCCAGGTACTGCACAATGGAGTGAGCTCCTGTCTCTGCTCCTGCCAACCTAGCAGTTCAAAAGCAAGAAACTGCAAGTAGATAAATAGTGATCCCTCAAGTGGGAAGGTAAACAGCGTTCTGAGTCCTCTGGTATTGAGTCATGCCTGCCACATGTCCACAGAAAGGTCTGAAGACACAGACGGCACTGGCTCTTTGGCTATATATAGAGAGATGAGCAGTGAACCCTAAGTCAGATACAGCTGGCTTTCAAGCAAGGGTGACCTTTACCTTACCATACTTTAAGATCATTCTCTGAGACCCTAATCCAGTGATGGTTCACCTTGGTGCTCCAGGAGTTCTTGGACTTCAATTCCCAGAAGCCCAAGTCAGCTCTCCTGCTGATCAAGGCTCCTGGGAATTGAAATCCAAGAACCCCTGGAGTGCCAAGGTGCGCCATCATTGCTAATCTGTCACTTACAGGGACAGGAGAGAGGACTCTCTCTCTGGCTTCCCCTGGCTTGTACAACTGACCCAGTCTTGTTCTTCTACCCGCAGATAAGACCTTTTGATTCAGGTTTTAATGAGCTTTAATTTTTGTACGTGAGACCTGTGAACCCATTGAGGCTCCCCTTGGGCAATGCTAGCACCCTCTGGGCTAATTTTCCCATAAATTGGGACATTATGAGTTTAATTGATGACAGGTTTTATTGAATAAATTAAGTACACTTCCAGGCTCACCCTTGGTTAATGGGAGTTGCAAAATATCTGTAGTTTTCTGAAGCACCCAGACAAATTATTTTACCCTGGACAGGACTTGGCAATCTTTATTTCATTTACCGTAAGTAAAATAGGGAATTTCTCCAATTAATATGGACCTTTCTCTCACATTTGGGAGGTGAGCAGAACAAATAAACGTGTGTTCTTTCTGCCTTTTCTGTTAATCAAGTGCCTGGAGTTGCTTTTCCTGTTAAGCAACATGTTTCGGTAAGAACAAATAACTGGTGGCTGCCAACTAGAAAGTGAGAGGCAGGTAGGAGAAGACTCACCCGAGTCTCTAGAAACAGAGAGCTATCCATGGGCAAATCTCCAGAGATGGACAGCAGTTATCAGCCCTGGCTCTCTTGGCAAGACGTGGCTACAAACACAAAGGCAGTTGAGAAACTACCTCTGCCTGTGTGCACGCATATATATAGAGCCCATGGAGCCATTTAGCACCATCACGCCCCATCCCCGTAAGAGACACCTGTGCTTTGGCCCACATGCTGGCTCTTCCATCCAAAGGAAGACAACTCCATGGAGCAGAACAAAAGCACAGAGTAAAAGTCCTACAGTATCATGAAGAGCGAGGCCAGCATTGACAATTTAGCAGCATATGCTCCTCCATCCTAAAAGGAGGTTTTAGCATGTTGGCATGTCTTTTTATTTAATTGTTATGTTATTTAAGTACAATGTGTTTTTTTAAAAATGTAAATTGTATCATTTTACTGATGTATATTTTGTTGAGGATATGCTGTGATGTATTTTCATTTTTATTTATTTTGGATTTATTAATTGCAAGGTTAGATTTATTGACTGTATTGTATTGCATTATATGCCATGTTTATGTTATGTTGTTGCACTTATATTTGAGATTGTAAGATTGTATTGTATGTTGCTTATGTTGTTAGCCACTCTGAGTCACTTCAGAGAATAGAGCGGCATAGAAATACAAATGCAAATGTTGGTATCAAGGGACTGTGGTGGCTTAAGTGGTTAAGACACTGAACTCGCTGACTGGAAGGTTGGAGTTTGATTTCCAAGCACTGCATGATGGAGTGAGCTCCTGTCTCTGTCCCAACTCCTGCCAACCTATCAGTTCGAAAGCAATAAATTGCAAGTAGATAAAGAGGGACCACTTCAGTGGGAAGGTAAACAGTGTTCCATGTACTCTGTTGTTGAGCCATCCCATATGTCCACAGAAACGTCTGCAGATGCAGACAACACTGACTCTTTGGCTATAAACAGAGATGAGCACTGAACCCTAGAGTTGGATACATCTGGATTTCGAGCAAGGGCAACCTTTACCTATGTTGGTATCGCCCCACCTAAGATAAGGAGATAAGTAGCAGCAGACACCAAGTGAACTAAGCAAGAGAAGGGCCTGTGACATCCTCTGAACAGATATGAGCCTCAGGTCCACCAACTCAGATCCAAGAAGAGCTTTATGGCAAGAACGGACATTCTTGAAGTTATGCAAGAGCAAAACCAAATTAGAAGATGGAGGACGGAGCTCACTGGAGAAGGAGTAACATTAAAGGAGGAGGATATAGCTGAGGAACTCAACCTCCCCTACATCACCTGGAGGACCCTGAATAGGCTCTTGCCTAAATGCAAGATCAACATGCTCAAGCGGGGGCTGCTGGCACACAATAACACATGGTGTGAATGTGGAGAGATGCTTAATCTGGCCCATTTGCTGATCTGCCGATTACTGCTGGAAACATGCACCAATGAGGATTTAGTTTTGGTCAACAACAAAGCCAAGAAGGTGGCTTCATTTTGGCAGTCCAAATTTGATCTGGACATGAAAGAAACAGGAGCAGCATGTTGGCAAAAATAAATGGTTGTGGGGGAGAGACACAATATTGTGCTACCTTAAAGATTAACAGATATGATATGTTTCAGGGTTGATTTTTGTGGATCAAAATCCATTTCCTTGAAGGAACTCTCGCTCCCCAGAGTGGGAGAATATCCCAGATGGGTGGGACAGAAATGTAACCAACCAACTAACCTTCCTGTTCTGGGCTCCATCTGGCAGCTCCCTCCAAACAAAGCCTTCTGTCTACCTCTCACCTTTGTGTTTTGAATTTTTCCAATAGTCAAGAAGTGAGCTTAGGAACCAAATGGCCCTTACACAGAGAACAGATGTAGTCGCAGGAGGAATTTCTTGTCAGAGGGGAGAGTTTCCATTGCTCCATCACTGCCAGTAACCACCTCCTTTCTCTACCTAATAGAAGAAGCTAATTTTTAAATATTGATACCTCACCTTTCCCTATACAGTCAAACCTCGCATAAAGAGCGACTCGCTTAAAGAGTGACTCGCTTAAAGAGCAGAATTTTCTCTGAATGTTTGCTTCGCTTAACAAATAAAACTAACCAAAAACTCGCTTAACAGATAAATCGGGGTTCGCAATCCCCCCCCCCCAGTTGGTCACTTACAATGGTGTTTCGCTTAAAGAGCAAACTCGCTTAAAGAGCAATCCTGTGGAACGCATTATGCTCTTCAAGCGAGGTACAACTGTATTGAGATCAAGGTGGTAAACGTGGACATTTCCCAGCCCTGCAAAGAAGTGGCTGTCATGGGTGGATGGGGACTTTAGCTCAGATCTTCGGCACTGCTCTGCGACCCCTCTCATCGGTACCCCACATTGGCTGTTTTTTTTGTTTTTGTTTCTTGGGGTTATTCATTTGAGGACTCATGCCATCTGAGTTGGCTGTTGCATGGTGGACGCCAGTGGAAACTTCTCAGGCCACAACTGTTTAATGGCCAGGAAAAGATTGGGGAAACTGAGCCTACATCAGCAGCCACGGGTAGCCATGGAAATGACACCATGACGGGGAACCACTCCCATCCACTCAATGAGCGCATCGTGCATGCCGCCAACAGGCTCATAATGGATAATTTTTAGAGCACACAATCCCCATCCCTGAGCCATCAGCGCCTCTGCATTTTTCGACATGAGGGGGCTGCGCTCCTCCTCATCTAGCCAAGAGAAACAGATGGGCCAGGATGTGTCATGAAGATGTGTAAGAAAGAGGGGCTGTTTTTTCCTTTCCTCCTGAGAAGTCCCCCTCCATCTCCTTGTAGAGGATGGCTTGCTTTGCGCGGGAGGCAACAGCTTCTTTGAGTGGGCCACGCAGCAGATGGCTCATCTTCGCGGCTGACTCGTCCTCTCTCACCACCACCTCCACAGGCTCTGGTGGAAAATCCTACGGCTCAAATTGTGGGGGCGTTTGCAAGGGCCTTAATGGTCCCTGGGGCATCGTTCCCTACGTTCATTAACACACATTCCCCAACACTGCTTGTTTTCAACGAACAATTCATTTGTTCCCCCTAGCTAGGAAGGAAGAAGGCTCCCAACCCCATCCCAAACACTGAGCCCCCCTTCACAGGACAAGAGGCGTAATCCGGTCTCCTTGTGGAGGGCGACAGCCTGGTCCCACGTAGACCCTCCTTCAATGTTACCAGCCTCACACATGCAGTTTATGTCCCCTCTTCCTTTCTGGTCTTTACTGAAACTGACAGGTTTGGGAGACCCGCAACCATTTCACTACAAAGTCTCTCTTGATCCTATCGCAATTAGTAATTACTGTATACTGATACAGTATAGGGCCCCACAGCGCTTGGTGCACTCTCTGTGCAGTTCACAAGGTAATTGGCATTTCACTTGTAACATGCTGGGTCCTCATGAAAGAGGGATCAAGGCTAAGTCAGCCTTGATCCCTGTCAGGATCAAACTCACATGGTCAGCAGTTTGGGCTGCAGTAAAGGTAAAGGTAATCCTTGCTCGAAAGTCAGTCGTATCTGACGCTAGGGTTCAGTGCTCATCTCTGTTTATAGACAAAGAGCCAGCGCTGTCTGCATCTGCAGATGTTTCCATGGACATGTGACAGGCATGCCTCAACACTGGAGTGCACAGAACATGCTTACCTTCCCACTGAAGTGGTCCCTATTTATCTGCTTGCAATTTCTTACTTTCAAACTGCTAGGTTGGCAGGAGCTAGGACAGAGACGGGAGCTCACTCTGTCATGCAGTACCCGGGAATCGAACTCCAACTTTCCAGTTAGTGACATCAGCGTCTTCACCACTTGAGCCACCTCAGTCCTTCTGTAACTACTGTGCCATAAGGACACTAGCAAGTGAAACTGACTATGTTAGAGGACGAAAGCTTGTCAACTTTCTCCCAATAAATACCTACACCTGCTCTCCGGGAGTCTCCTCTTCCAACACTATCTCCTATTTCCTTGGGAATCTTCTCATCACAGGGATTTCAAGGTAAGAAATGTTCAGCAGGGCTTTACCTTCCCCTCCCTAAGTCAGCCTGAGGGGCTCTGTCCGTCTGCATCACTTTCCGTCACTGTGTCTGCCCTGTAGCTGCCCTCCACAGTTTCTCCATCCCCTCCATGGGACAATATAAAAGTGATATTGCTATTCCTCCTTAGATAGCCTTGCTAGGAGTCCAGACTTCTGGTGGAATTTTGCCTCCTGATGATAGTCTTCTCCGCTTTTCTGACATGTTAAGGCAGGGCCCCCCAAGCATTTTGGGCAGTCTGTTTTGCAACAGGATGAGATAGGGTTCTTAGGCTACCATTTTTTCTGCTTAAACCAGAGATGCCCAAACTACAGCCTGTGGCACCCCTGTGTTAAGTTGACCATCCAAATGACATGTGTGTTTGTGTGTGTTCCTTGTGAGAACCAGCAATATATTCCTACTCTATCAAAGGTTGTAGAAGCCTATTAGATTAATCCACAAGAGGATGTCTCCTTCCCCATGACTGCTAAGTCTGCCCAAGAATCTTTAGCAAAGGAACGTTTTTAAAAAATGGCTCTTACCCACAGACGGACCTTCTCCATGAATACACTTCAGAATGATAAATACTTACTTTGTAGAGGCCAAGCGGGTTCTGTTTTAGAAAGTCTTTCCATTCTATATATTTGATAATTTTACATTTAATAATACTTTCCACTAATTTCCCTCAAACAAACATAAAGCTAACTACTCTACAGATTCTTGGATTCTAAAACGAAACCCTGCCACAATCTGGCCTCTTTCCAGTCCTTAAAAGCACACAGAAACCACTCATCAAAGATATTACTGGTTTTGTTAGATTCTAACAGTTGGAAAGATGGCAATTTTATATTTCAGTTTATAAGAGCCTTCTGATGATGGATACCATCTGGACCTAATGATTTTTTTTTTGTTTTCTTTCAGTTTGTCCAAAATTTCATCTCTTATTACCAGTACTTACCCCGTTCTGTAGGATTTTCTCTTGAAAATGCCAACATACTACATCTTCTGCAGTAAAACCAGGTTTCCTTACTCTCTTTTAATCCTCAAGTAACCCTCTTGTTCTCCAGTAGTCCAACTGGATTCCTATGTACCTACTTGCTTGGTATGTAATAAACCAGTGGTCAGCAAACTTGGCTTTCCAGCTGTTCTTGGACTTCAGTTCCCAGAAGCCTTGATCAGCAGGAGTGCTGACTTGGGCTTTTGGGAATTGCAGTCCAAGAACACCTGGAGAGCCAAGTTTGCAGACCCCTGTAATAAACAATAGATTTTCCTCAGGTTTTTAAAGATCTATGACAGGGGTTCTCAACCTATGGTTCATGACACCATTTCATGTGCCCCACCACCACCACATCCACCACACCCGGAAGTGCCATATGTGGCAGGCAGGGCAAAATGGCTGTCCGGCCTCTGAAGCTGTCTGAGGGAGTGTAACCCAATGGCCCTCAGCTTGAATAGGTTGAGAACCCCTGATCTATGATAAAACCAAGCCCTTCTAACTTCCAGGAACCTACCTACCCCAAACCGCAGTGCTTTATGACTAAATCATGGTGGGATGCAAGATCTATTCCAAACCAGGGTCTAAATGCATCATAGAACCAACCTGCCATCTTTGCAAAAAGCAGCCAGTCTATGCAGCCAAAAGCAAAGCAATCACACCTTTATCCCACCCCATAGAAGCGCTGAGTGCACTCTCTGGGCGGTTCACAAGTTAATTAGCATTTAGCCCACAATGTCCTGGGTACTCATTTTACTGACCTCGAAAGGATGGAAGGCTGAGTCAACCTTGATGCCTTGTCAGGATCGGACTCACATCCTTTTGGCTGCAGTACAGCAGTTTAACCACTGCGCCACCAGGGCTCTAAGATGCATAGCTTGGAAATGTGACCTTTTTTGACTGCAGTTTCAAAAAACCCTTGCTAGGGAAGCCAGTGGCCCTGTTTGCTGGAAGATGCTGAGATTTCTTGTCTTCAAAAAGAGTGTTCAAATGCTTGCAAATTATTGCCAGCTTACCTCTGGGGTCTTGCTAGAAAATTGCTGGAGAAGACTTGTGTCATCTCACAGCTGTCATTGCTATGGGTTGACTGTGGGAACTTCCATAATTCCTGTGGTCCCAACAGCACTTGGTCTCTGGGCCTTTGAAAAGTCTCAGTGCAGTGGGGAAACTGCCTCTGCTAAGAAGGGCTGTGTTTGAGAAGCGCCAATGACCCCTGATCCCACTGGTCGGTCTAGCCCAGGGGTGTCCAAACATTTGGGGCCATGGGATGGTCACGTGGTTCAGCTGGCTGGTCATGTGGTTCCTCCCACTGGATAAGATAGAATTTTAGGCTGCCATTTTCTCTGCTTAAACCATGGGTGCCCAAACAATGGCCTGTGGGCCGGATACAGCCCCTGACACCAATTCATCTGGCTCATGCCACCCTTTCCACTCATGGAAGCAGAAGTAAAACACCCATACGGTGGCATGGGCCGGATGAATTGGTGTCGGGGCCGTATCCTGCCCACAGGCCGTAGTTTGGGCACCCCTGATCTAGCCCAACATTGTCTCCCTGGAATAGCAGCATGTCATAAAAGATTTGGCAAAGACCAACCACCCTTCTACATTGGCCGACAGGTTAGTGGGCAAGTGCCCAATGTATGTGTGTGTGTGTGTGTGTGTGTGAAAAGTCCCTGGTTCAGCCAAGAATGTCTCAAGATAAGCTGCTCAGAGTCGGGTTTACCCGATTGGGGAGGGATAGTAAATATGAGCAAATAAATAAATAATAAATAAAGGAAATTTAGGATGCAGCAATGGAGGGACCTTACAGTTGTGTGTCTGGCAATTACTGAAATGAGATGTTTCAGGGTGGTTGGTTGAACCACACTCTCTCTGTGTTCCATACTGGAGGCAACTGAGCCCATGTTCCGATTCATTATAATGTCTTGTATCAGACTCAATGGCTGAAATCCAATAGTAAGTTACAACCCACAGCTCATGGAACTCATGCAATTTGGACTTAGCAAACTGCTACAGACTCAATAGGCCTGCTTGTTTCTACTACTGGAGTTCAACCAATATGTACCGGGGGTACACAGAAAGAACCTCCTCGAAAATTGTGGCATTTTTGAACCACAATTGGGCATACAGTAATACACCGGATAATGTTATGACTTGGTTCCACAAGTCATGACGTTATCCGATTTTTAGCGTTGTCCAATTAATGCATCAAACAATGCTAAAAAAAAAAAAGCCCTGACTTCAGGGACAAACCGCTTTAAAGGCAGGCAGGGAAAGAAAGAGACCTCTCTGCCTTTAAAGCCACCCCCCACCCGCAGCGGTCTCTGCGACTGCAGTAGGGTCAGAGAAAAGCACCCAACCCCAGTCACAGAGACCGCTGCGGGTGGGGGGTGGATTAGGTAGTTCTACCCAAACCACCCCACACCCGCAGACCATTGCATCGGATACGCTAAGAATCATTATCTAGAATCATTATCCGATGCAAGTTTTTTCCAAAAAACTTGCATAGTTATCCGATTCTAGCGTTATCTGATGCAATCGTTATCCGGGGTATTACTGTACCTTGTTAACAGCAACCTTGTGTTGCCTGCTAATCTTTCTCACACTAGGTCAGGCAAAAGGAACTGCAGAATGAACTCACCAAAGGCACCTTCATTTTGGCAGTTTCACATCTGGCCTAGACACATGCAGAATACCTGGCTGTGGTCCAAAAAGGTAACTCTTATAAGCACTGGTCATAATGGCTGGGTAGAGGTCTAGGGTTGCAGCTCACAAAAAGAGGGATGCTTCTATGTACTGCAGGAGTGCCCAAACTATGGCCTGTGGGTCATACTTTGGGCATCCTAGGCTTAACAGAGAAAATGGCAGCCTAAAAAATCTATCTTATCCTGTTGCAAAACATATCTAACATATCTGTTGCAAAACAGATTGCAAGGTGCGTTTTACTTCTGCTTCTGGTGGGAGGATTGACCCACTAAACCACGTGACTGGCCCTCTGAACCATGTGACTGGCCCACTGCCCAAAAAGTTTGGGCACCCCTCATGTACTTTTTTTCTTAAACTATCCAGATGTGTTTGCATAGAGAGAACATGGAGAAATGAGTTAATAGTGAGCAGGGACCAGCACCAAGAAAAGAGATGGAGTTGAGCTATTCTTTCTAAAAAAAAAAGAAAGAAGAAGACGACTTTCATTTGAGCTGCGGAGTGTGTCAAAAGACAGAAGCAGTTGTTATCCCAAGATGCCCCAACCACCCCCCTAGGATTGGGTTCCTAGGAGCAGAATGGTGTTTCATGTCTCTGCTTTTTCTTTCTCACCAGTCCCAGAGTTAAAAGCATGCCTTGCCAGAGAGAGTTTATCTGATCTCTGGCCAACAACGACAGTGGAAACAGAAAAAGAAACGCCACTGGTGCCTCCCCATGAACCGCTGGTGTCCCCCACTTAGCGAAGAAGCTAAGGTGAAAATCCTCTCTTAGAGGCAAAGTAGGCTGGCTGTATTGGTCATGCCGCCACCGGGTTCGAATCTTCCTGTGCCACCGTCCAGTTGGCGCCTGGCGTTGCAATGGTAGCAGCTGCTCCGAAGGCAGAAGGAAAACATAGGAAGGCAGTCAGTCAGTCAGTCAGTCAGGGAAGGAGCAGGGACAGAGAACAGAGGGGTTAGCAGTCAGGCACAGGAAGAGCATGCAGGAGGCAGCCAGGAATGTTAGAAGTCATGAAGATGATCAGCAGCCCTGGTGGTACAGTGGTAAAAACTGTTGTACTGCAGCCAAACATTGTGAGTTTGGTCCTGACAGGCTTCCAGGTTCACTCAGGCTTCCATCCTGCTCAGGTTGGTAAAATGAATACCCAATGTGTTGGGGGCAAAATGCTAGTCACCTTGTGAACCTCCCAGAGAGAGTACTAAGCGCTATCGAGAGGGGATATAGAAGTGTAATTGCTATATCCCTGTTAAATATAACAATGTTCTAATCATGAGCTATCGAAAATGTCTGTTTCTGCCACTCCACTCTATCAAGTTCTTTTTCGTGGTCTCTGTGACCACGAAGAAGAACAATAGTTACTGGTAAGCAACTTGTCATAATAGAGTCCTAGTGGTGCAGGGGTTAAGCTGCTGTACTGCACCAGAATGTTGTGAGTTCAAACTTGACAGGGTGTAAGGTTGACCCATTCTTTCGAGGTTGGTCATATGAGTCCCCAGCATGCTGGGGGCAAAATGCTAATTAATGTGTGAACCAAGCAGAGAGTGTAGTAGGCGTTATGGGATGGGTATAGAAGTTCAATTGCTATTGCTATTAATAATGGTGCTTTGCTACAGGTTTATATAGAAGCGCGCAGAGGCAGGAGGCTCATTTGTGTTTTTAGACTGGCCACCTGGTCACTCCTGGTTGTAGAGAGAGATTCACCTGCATGGAAATGCCTTTGCGCCTGCAGCCAAGGCAGATTCCTTACGTACCTGCAACACCAGTGTTGGGATGTCAAAATTTTTCCTACCACACCGTGATGTCATCACGGTGGGGTGGAGGCAATGTCATGATGTCATGACATCATGGGGGGACCTGACGTCATGATGTCATGATGTTGTGGGCGGGGCCAAAAAATAAAAAATAAAACAAAAAATTAAATTAAATTAAATTAAATTAAATTAAAACACACACACACACCCCTCAACCCACCCACACAACCAAACAACCACAACACAAAACCATAAATAAATAAAATAAATAAAATAAAGAAATAAATAAAATAAAAATTAAATAAAAATACCTCCACCCACCCACCCACCACAAACACAAACCCCTCACTTACCCTTGGAAGCGGTGTTGCAGCAGCAAACCGCTGCGGTGGCAAATCGCTGTGGCGGCAAACCGCTGCAATGGCATGGCGTCCTGGCGTGGCCAGGCGTGGAAAAGCTGCCACCACCGCTGCTTCTTCAGGTGCTGCCTGCACCCTTCTTTTCCCGGCAGACAGAATGGCTGCCGGGAACTGCGCATGCATCAAACTTTCATTTGACGCATGCACAGTAAAAAAATAGAACTGCGCATGCATCAAATGAAGGTTTGACACATGTGCAGTTCCTGGGAGACATTTTGACTCCAAATTTATTTATTTGTCCCTGGTGAGGCATCCGAACCGGACGCCTAAAAACAACAACCCCAACAACAAATTCCTGGGTGGTTGCTACCGGTTCGGCGCACCACCCAGTAATCTTGCTACCGGTTCGGGTGAACCAGTGCGAACCAGGGACATCCCATCACTGTGCAACACATATCTGGACTCCTCTGATGCATCTAGAGCAGTGGTGGTGAACCTATGGCATGCATGCCAGAGGAGGCACTCAAAGCCCTCTCTGTTGGCACACACGCCATTGCCCCAGCACAGAGTTCGTCCTGCCCCTCTGCCCAGCAACCAGTGGAAGCGCTTCCTCCCCCCCCCCAACCCAGAGTCCGGCCTGCTCCTGTTTGGGCATTCGGTCTCTAAAAGGTCCACCATCACTGATCTAGAGGCACATCCCTGTCCAAAGTCACTGATTTCTTAAGATCAATTTGCCACTTTCAGTGGGAGAGGCAGGAAAGCAGAGGCAGCCAGAGGTTTCTTTTGCATCTGGAAGAGGTGTGCAGTTCCTTTTAGTACTGGCACAAAGCCTGAGTTTGCCAGTGGCCAAGACCAGACAGGCCCCTGGAAAAGCAATCTTATCTGAGGTGGTGGTGTGGTTGGAAGGATATTGGTTCAGGATTAGGGAAACCTGGGTTGATTCCTCAGTGGTGGCATGGGGCTCAGTGGGCAAACTTGGGCCAGGCACACTAGATTCTCTGAACATGTGGCAGAGGTCTAATGGGTTGTGCAAGGGAGCTAATCATCCCCGAAATTTTGCCAAGTGTCAACATGAATTTAGCTGTCATTGTGGTGTCATGTGTCGAATGAATGAAGATGCACACCTTGAGATGTCTTAGACACTGGGTGTACCAAGAGGAAAAGAGTGGAGTTCATTGGCCACCTTTTAGCCTCCGTTCCTTCCATGGACAGCGCAAAAGCCTCATCATTCATGGCGAGGCTACTTTCTGGGACTTTGGCTCTCATAATAGAGAGCTCTCAGAAGGCTGCCTGGAGAATTCTGGGAGCTGTAGTCTTAAAAAGTAACATTCCCAGGCTCTGAATGAACAACAGTCAGAGGCACACGTGCAACTATTTCTTTGGCTGCAAATCTGTGTGGAGTGACTTTGATTTAAATGAGATTCAGGAACACCCATGGAAGAAGGCAGTTTCATAGCACAAGGCAGTCTTTCCTGCTGCTAAATTTTAACAAGAGCCCCTTCCACCCACCCGAGCAACCATTGCCTGCCCAGAGAGTGCAAGGGAAGGTGGATGCCCCTCCCTGATTAGATTGGCCATGTTCCTACGCTCTTTTTGCTTTTCCTTTTTGGAAGCAAATATAAGTCTTCATTATCCTTAGGCACGAGTGTGCACACGAATGGGGACATTCATGACTACTCTGAATTCTTACTTGCACTGCAACACATATATGGGAGCCCTGGTGGCACAGTGGTTAAGCTGCTGTCCTGCAACCAAAAGGTTGTGAGTTCGATCCTGACCAGGGCTCATGGTGGACTCAGCCTTCCATCCTTCTGAGGTCAGTAAAATGAGTACCCAACATGTTAGGGGCAAAATGCTAATTAACTTGTGAACTGCCCAGAGAGTGCACTGAGCACTATGGGGTGCTATATAAGTGTGATTGCTTTGTCTTGCCTACGCTCTTGCACAGGCTGTGGCTAGTTAGGTCAAAGCAGTGGTAGGAACTATTTTTCTCTCCCCACCCTCACTTTCTGCTTTCTGCTATTTTTTTAAATGCCCGATGATGGCTTTTTAAAAAAGACCCTATTTATTTATTTATTTATTTATTTATTTATTTATTTATTTATTTATTTATTTAAATTTGTTTATCACCCTCCTCCCAAAAGGGACCCAGGGCAGTTTACAATTATAAAACCATTTAAAAGAATTAAAAAACTTTTAAAACTTTAAAAAACTATATATTTCCCTGTGATTTGCACTGGGTAGCGAGTGAATGTCCAATGTTAGGGCCTACCTACCTACACTAATTGACTTTTGGTCATTTGTGATAGAGGCTAAAGGGGCGAGGTTAGAGAAATCTGCTGTTATGTAGGATCCCTGAACTCAGAAAGCATTTTGCTCCTCAAGGAAACTGAACAACCAATTAAACACTTCCCCTGATCATGGGGAAGCAAAGAAGCCGGGAGGACTACAAACCGGAGGTCTACTATGTTCTCTAAATTGACTTCATCCTG
Source organism: Furcifer pardalis (assembly GCA_030440675.1). NCBI lineage: Eukaryota > Metazoa > Chordata > Lepidosauria > Squamata > Chamaeleonidae > Furcifer > Furcifer pardalis. The sequence continues at coordinate 291,873,819 of CP126890.1, forward strand.
ACCCCAAGTAATAACCCAGTGTTTCCCAACCTTTGGTTTTGGGACTTCAATTCCCAGAAGCCTAAGTCAATTCCTCAAAGTCCCAATGTACTGACTTAGGCTTCTGGGAATTGAAGTCTCACTGTGGGACACTGCAATAACCCTTTATTTCCGACATTTTTAAAAATTTCATTTTCTTCTCGATCCAGAAACATACAAAGACATATCAATATGTGGAGAAACCTGAGAACAAATTAGTTTAGGTCGCCTCCAAATCAAATTGGGTTGAGTGGGCCCTGATGTCTACAGCAAATGTTTGGCTCCAAATCAGACCAGACACCCCTGGTTGAGGCTGTTCTTTTTCTGTCTTTCTGGCAACAGTTTTATTATGCCTATTATTTAATGGCACGGAAGTCGTCCGTCTCAGTCCTGCCACCTTCTGAAAGCTTGGAGTCTGCACTTGTGCCTTTTACCCAAGTGGATCTTTCTCTGTGTCTAGGCCAGACGTAAAACTGACAAAAGGAAGGCACCTTTCGGTGAGTTCATTCTGCAGTTCCTCTCGCATGATCCACTGTGAGAAAGATTAGCCAGCAACACAAGTTTGGTTGGAAGAAGATGGTCTGCCTTGTACAATGTGTTTGTTTGGTTTTATGTTGCTCTTGACTGTTTGCTCAGCTTTTGTTTACTTCTACAGTAGCTTTTAACTTTTTGTTTAAACTAAAGGAATCCTCTTTCACCACACTGTGGGGAATATGATTTATGAGTGCTGCCTTGCCTTTAATGCCTCTTTATTCTTGTGTTAGTCTTTACCTTCAATCCTGTTGTATTTCATTTGTTTGGTTCAGCTGACACTTGTATTTTATGCGATGTGGCATTGCTATGCTATTGCATAATGTAGCATGCTACCAATGTAAATGTTACTAGCAGCTACGTCTGTTGACATACCCGGACAGAGTCTTCTTGAAGAGTGTGAACTTTTTGAACCACAATTGGATGTACCTTGGTCATGGCAACCTTGTGTTGCTGGCTAATCATTTTCACACTAGGTCAGGCCAAATGGTGCCTCCTAGTCATGGAAGAAGAAGAAGAAGAAGAAGAAGAAGAAGAAGAAGAAGAAGAAGAAGAAGAAGAAGAAGAAGAAGAAGAAGAAGAAGAAGAAGAAGAAGAAGAAGAAGAAGAAGAAGAAGAAGAAGAAGAAGAAGAAGAAGAAGAAGAAGAAGAAGAAGAAGAAGAAGAAGAAGAAGAAGAAGAAGAAGAAGAAGAAGAAGAAGAAGAAGAAGAAGAAGAAGAAGAAGAAGAAGAAGAAGAAGAAGAAGAAGAAGAAGAAGAAGAAGAAGAAGAAGAAGAAGAAGAAGAAGAAGAAGAAGAAGAAGAAGAAGAAGAAGAAGAAGAAGAAGAAGAAGAAGAAGAAGAAGAAGAAGAAGCTACTTCTGTTGTAAATCACTCCACTGATCACCTGATATACTGGGAGCAGCTTTGAGCATGATTAGGTCAAAGTCGCCCTTTTTGAAAGCCTGTCATATCTGACTCTAGGGTTTGGTGCTCATCTCTGTTTATAGCCAATGAGTCAATACAAACATTTCCGTGGACATGTGGCAGGAATGACAACACCGGAGCACATGGAACACTGTTACCTTTGCCACCAAAGCAGTACCTATTTATCTACTTGCAATTTCTTGCTTTCCAACTGCTTAGCAGGATGCAAATAAGTAGAGGAATGAACAGAGAAGGAGATGACGTGCTCTCTTCAGAAAGGATGACCAAAGGACTTCTTACTTGTGCAGAGGGGAACTTGGCTGCTCCACATCCCATCCTTCATGCACTCAATCTGGAACGTTTCGCTCTCCATTCCGTCCTGCACAGAGGAATGCAAGTGGAAGATAGGACTGTTGCAAGTAGGAAGAGGGGTGTATGCCACTGGTAGCCCATAGGCAACTTCTACCCCAGATCCAAAACTATCAATTTTGGTTTGGGGCCCTGCAGCTTTGTTCATAGCAACATCTGTAACCCCAGGGGACTCTTTGGTTCAGCCTAAAAGAGTGAAATCCTGGGATTCAGGATGTGAGTCAGAAAGAACAGGAGGTGGAATAAGCCCTTCCCACGTTGGTTGAGAGTTTTAGAGATTGTCCTAGGATGCCCACGGAAAAAGGGAAGGGTAAGTTCACTTCTGTGTATTATCTCCCTAGAAAAACCTGGGAAGGGTCACTGTGCCTCAGAATCGACTTGAAAGCATATTTGGAACTGATTCCTTTATAATGAAGTAGTCCTATCCCAGTCTAAGACTTTATTCTCATTTGGCTTCAAAGAGCCATTTGAAGTACATTCATTCTTCAAACAACTCCTGCTCTGGTGCTGGTGGAAAGAACTCAGGGTCTACAGATTGTAGCTTCCAAGTTTATCCTTCTTCTTTTGCCACATCCAAATTAAATATAGGTGGTCATCACTGCCCTGATAATATAATGCAGTGGCCTTCCATTGGCCTTCCACATCACAGCATGACACCCATAGTACCACTGATCCAGTTCCATGAGTCACTTTCTGGTCCTGAGCTCTTTTGGCACGCAAAGTCCTCCTCGGCACCAGGCCAGGATGGATGAAGCTGCTGCCCTCCATCACAGATTCAAGTGGGATTTAATCCACTTGGGGACCATCACCCTTCCCTGTGGACTTTGCCACCCAAGGCCATTAGTATTTATTTTATACTCTACCCCAGTTGGTGCAAACACCACTCTGGGTGGCTTATAACAGTGAGATAGACATATCAAACATCAAACAGGACAATCCAAACAAAGTACAATATACAGTGATGGCCAACCTTGGCACTCCAGGGGTTCTTGTACTTCAATTACCAGAAGCCCAAGTCAGCACTCCTGCTGATCATGGCTTCTGAGAACTGAAGTCCAAGAACCCCTGGAGTGCCTAGGTTGGCTATCACTGATATATAACAAACATTAATTTTAAGAAATGAGATTGAGATGTTTGAGGAGAGGGTAGAGGAATGGGTCTAAGCACTGGATAGCCATGTTGGTTCCAATCTGTGCTCCCTTCCCTCATCATTTGCTCTGCCCAGGGAAGAACGCTCTACATGGAGCTGCCCTTGTTGACCATTCGGAGGCTGCAACTGGTCCAGAATGCGGCTGCCCAGATTGTGATGGGGTGTGGGCGTTATGCTCGTGCCTCACCATTGCTCCGGGAGTTGCACTGGTTGCCAGTTTGAATCTGAGTGCAATTCAAGGTGCTGGTTGTTACCTTTAAAGCCCTACATGGTAGTGGGCCAGGATACTTAAGAGACCACATCACCCCAAGACTATCTGTCCATCCCACCAGAGCAGACCAGAGAGGTTCTTTGGTGGTGCCATCAGCTAGAGAGGCGCACCTCTCTAGCACTAGAAGAAGAGCCTTCTCTGTGTCCGCTCCGGCCCTATGGAACCTTCTGCCAACAGAATTGCGTCTCCAGACGGAGTTGCTGTCCTTTAGGAAGGGGGTTAAGACCTGGCTGGCTGGGCAGGTCTGGGGTCTGGGCCAGACGGTCACTCAGGCCGGTTGGCTCATTTGACTCCCTATTAACCCCCCCCCCTGTGTTTTTAGCTGTATTTTAATTTTGGCTTTTTAATTTTTACTGTTTTTAAACTTTAACTTTTTATTATCTTTTGTGATGGGTGGGTTTATATTGTGGGATTGTATAATTGGTATGTTTTATTTGTTGTCAGCCGCCCTGAGTCATTCGTGAGGTGGGCGGCGTAGAAGTATGATGATAAGTAAGTAAGTAAGTAAGTAAGTAAGTAAGTAAGTAAGTAAGTAAGTAAGTAAGTAAGTAAGTAAGTAAGTAAGTAAGTAAGTAAGTAAGTAAGTAAGTAAGTAAATGCGAACATCTGGCGACTTATGCCCTTCTACCAGCAAATCCCATCAAATCATTTCAGAAAGTTTCAGCAGGAAACTTTTGCACCCTTTTGGTGTTTTTGGGGCAAAGCTTTGGGTCATACTCCTCCCCACAAGTTATTTCTCTGATCTACCCTGTGAAGTCCTCTCATTTATAAGTTGTGCCCTAAGAATGCATAGGAGCCTCCTGGAAGGTAGTCATCTTTAGGAAATATTTTGATCTTCTCTACCTATCTTACCCTTCTTTCTACGGTTAAACATCTGGCTTAGAATTCCAGTTTATTTATTTATTTAATTATATTTATATGCCACCCTCCTCAGAAGTGACCCTGGGCCGCTAACAGAGCTTTAAAAACAACAATTAATTAACAACAATTAAAACACAGGATAAAAATTAGACTTAAAAGATTAAAAAGAGATTAAAAAGTCACACACTGAGAGGGGAGGAGTCAAATGAGCCAACAGGTTTGGGTAACTGTATGGCCCGCACCCCATACCTGCCCTGCCAGCCAGGTCTTAACCCCCTTTCTGAAGGGCAGCAGCTCTGTCTGGAGATGCAGCTCGGTTGGCAGGAGATTCCATAGGGCCAGGGAGGACACACTCCTTCTGGTGCTAGAGAGATGTCCCTCTATAGTCGATGGAACAACCAGAGAGCCTCTCTGGTCTGCTCTGGTGGGATGGACAGATGTCTTTAGGATGACACGGTCTCTTAAGTATTCTGACCCACTACCATACAGGGCTTCAAAGGTAATAACCAGCACCTTGAATCGTATGTATGGATTGTATGAACATTTATGCAACATTGGTTCATCCCAGGCCATACAACTAGGATATTTGCCCCAATGCAAACCTCTGTCACTCAGCATGTTGAGAATTAGGGCTGTGCACAGAAAAACAGAACAAACCTTACAACCACCTTAGCAGCAATTTGTTTGTGATCTCATTCTGTTCACGATTTGCTTCACGCCCAAATTTGCACAGTCAGATTCATTCTGGACTTTGTGCAAGTCAGACTGAACCACGTTGACATGGATAGGGATGTGTGATTTATTCAAATCTGGTACATAGCCCTATTGCAAATTAGCTTACGGTACCTTTGTGTGTGTATAATTGGCCATTAGTGGGGAAACATGGGTTTCGTTTGCAAGTCTAATTTCTGAGACATTAAGTTTGAGAGGAATTTTGCATGCCTGGAGGCAAAATGCTGCAATAGTATGATGTATGTTTTTATCTTAATTGGACCCTCTATGACTTAAGGCAGTGATGGTGAACTTTGGCACTCCAGGTGTTCTTGGACTTCAATTCCCAGAAGCTTAAGTCTCTGTGAATCCATACGAATGGGTTTACTGCACATAAACCCATTCATGTGGAGACTTGGGCTTCTGGAAATTAAAGTCCAAGAACACCTGGAGTACCAGTAAACCGATTCACAAGGACTTGGGTTTCTGGGAATTGAAGTGCAAGAACACCTAGAGTGCCAAGGTTTGCCACCATGGACTTAAGGTTTACTTCCTATTGAGAGTTGTTTCGTCTTCCTTAACCAGCTCCTCTCTTGATCTTTCTTGTGCTTGCCCCCAAGACCACACATTTATGCATATTCAGGACAGAAACAGTGTGGGATTCTAAATATTTGAATGGAAAGGAAAACAAAGTGCCAGATTTTGCTAACCTTTAAGCTGAACTCTCATCTTTCCCCCATGAAGCTTCAACTTGTGGTGCCCTTTACCTTGAGAATGTTGAATCCAGGGTTGCAGCTGATGACCACTTGGTCTTTGAAGGTGTATGTTGCCTGGGAGGGCTCAATTTTCCCATTGATTGGTGGCTCCACAAGTGGGCATGGGTCACCTATTTTGTAAGCAGGGATGAAGAAAGGGAAAGGATGGAGACATATCAACCAGTTGTTGATTAAACACAAGGCATAGCAGAAATAACTCTGGGTTTCTGGCTTAAGATCCTAGAGAGAAAGCTGCCTTCAGCCAGGAACCTGGGGGTGATAACTAGTTATTGGCCCAACTCCTAACACCATCTGCCCCATAGAGCACTGTGGTGGTTAGGATTAACCCTCCAAAGCAGTTGACCATCCCATTACGAGGACATCCAATACTACTCTGAGCCATTTATTTGAAGTACAATGGAAGTAAATAGATCGATAGACGGATGGACAGACAGGCAGGCAGGCAGACAGACAGATGAAGGAGAAAACATGAAAACATTCTGACCTAACTCCAGCTGTTAGTTTCTCTTAGAGTAGACCCATTGAATCAGTAGGATTTACAAAGGTGTATCTCAGGAGTGACCAACCTTTTTTGGCCCACAGTTCTGACCATGCCCCTGGAACAGCTGAGCAGACTGGACCTTGCCCCCGGAAGCAGGCACATTTACGGCTGATGTAAATGCACCCACTTCTGTGTTTACATCAGCTGCAGGCACATTTGTGCATGTGTGAACATATTTTATGGCTGACATAAACATGCCTGCTTCTACTTCTGGGTGCGGGGGAGATGGTGACAGGCTGGTTGGAATGGTGTCATGGCCCGGGTCCGGCCCATGGGCTGTAGTTTGAGAACCCCTGGTGTACTGGATCTAGTGAGTTTGTGAGGTTTTTTTGGTAACTCTATTGAGAGAAAGCTAGGTTATAAATCTATAAAATAAAATGAGATAATGAATACATATCTGGCAATATGCGTGTGTAGATCCATCAAAGTGTATCACAAAATTGTGTGCAAAAGTAATGCACATTCCACAGGAGAGAGAACTGTCGATTGCAATGCAATTGAGAGCTACCTGGAGGCAAAGATAGTTACCTATTGCCGTGTAAGAGAGCTTCCAACCTCCATTTTCTCCGGAATTATCACTGTGGAACAGGATTTGGATGCTGTTGCTTCGGGTTTCTATCCGACCTGGTGATCTTTCTCCACAAAAGGGGCCAAACTCATTAACCCCAGCCTTGATCTGCAAGGAGAAACAATCAAAGCATGAAAAGAGTGAAGTATAGAATTTTATAGAGGGAGGTGCTCAAATTAAGACTCTAAAAATAATATTTAATTTTATTTATTTATTTAAGACAAGGGTGCCCAAACTATGGCCTGTGAGCCGTATCCGGCCCCCAACATCAATTCACCCAGCCCATGCTGCCCTCATCACTCTGAGAAGCAGAAGCAACAAGGGTGGTGTAGACCAGATGAATTGGTGTTGGGGGCCAGATCTGGCCTGTGGCCCATAGTTTGGGCACCCTTGGTTTAAGCAGGGAAAATGGCAGCTTAAAATCTATCTCATCCTGTTGCAAAACAGACTGCAAGGTGTGTTTTCTTCCACTTCCAGTGGGAGGAACCACGAAATTGGCCCACGGCCCGAAATGTTTGGGCACCCTGGATTTAAGAGATTATTCAATAATTTCTCTAAAAAAATGGGATTTTGGGGGTTGTCATCAAGCAACAAGAACAAGTTTTGCAGGCTGCTATCAAACAGACGGATGTCACTGACTGCCAATGACTTTGTAACGATTCATTTAAGACTCTTTCTTTGTGCTAACTTTATAAGTCTTGAAGCTCAAACTTGAGACCTTCTGGAAAGCCCAGCTGAACCAACCCTTCTGAATTTATGCGCTAAGCTCACCTTTATGTAATCATATGGGCAGGACACCTCTGGGTGGTCTTCAATATCAAAGTTATCTTCAAACTGTAAGGTAATGAAGAAACCTTCTTCCAGCTCAATGCGGTACAAGCAATCGGAGCTTTTGGGGTAAGAATTGGGAAAATCTGGGCTACTGATGGCTCCGTTTCTTTGTGTGAAGAGGTTATCACTGCATTCCACTGCAATAAAGACAAAAGGAAGGAAGAAATAACACAGTAGGTCAGCATTACTTCTCAAGGGCTAAATATAGTACAAGTCCTAAAGAAAATCAAGCCCGAACTCTCCTTTGAAGGAAAACATTTGCTAAACTGAGACTGTCATCCCTTGGGCACATCAGCAAAGGCCACCCTGGCTTGAAAGCCAGTTGTATCTGACTCTAGGGATTGGCTCTCATTTCCATTTACAATTAAAGAGCCAGTGCTTTCTGCAACCTGCAGGTGTTTCTGTGGTCATGTGGTAGGCATGACTAGATGCCAGAGTGGACAAAATGCTGTTACCTTTCCCACCAAAGTGGTACCTATTTATATACCAGCACTTTCTTGCTTTCGAACTGCTAGGTTAGCAGGAGCTGGGACAGAGACGGGAGCTCACTCTATCATGCAGCACTCGGGTCTTGAACGAACTGCTGACCTGCCAGCCTTCCAGTCATCAAGGTCAGCATCTTAACCATAGGAGTCACTAAAAAAAGCAGTAATGGCTTGAAAAGCTAAATGCAGCAGGAGAAGGGGAATGCCAACTGTGAGGTGGACTAACTCAATAAAGGAAGCCATGACTTTGCAAGAACTGAGCATAATATTAATGACAGGAACTTTTAGAGGTCATTCATTCATGGGTCACAGGTGACTTGACAATGCACAATATTAATGCAAATAGTACACAGGTTTGTGCAATTTTAAAGCAAAAGTGAATGCCAGGCCCAAAGCATCAGGATATTTTGTTACTGAGAAGGCATGCAATTACCCCTTTAGTCAAGATAAATAGCAAAAGATGAAATGTTTCCATCATTATCAAGAGTAATATAGGACCACAAATGCCAGAATCTGCCAGGCAGCATGGCCATTATCCAAACTGGCTGGAAAGTTCTGGGTTCTGCAGTTAACAACAACAACAACACACACACACACACAAAGTAATAAAAGTCCCCCAAGCTCTGTATATACTTGTGGTCAATATTGCTATTCCTGTTACTAAGAAAGATGATTATTCCATAGGGCTTGTTTGGGATGAGAAAAATACGGATTGTTCATTACGCCAGTACTGAAAAATCTACATTCGGGTAATCATTGTGGTGTCCTTCTGCAAAGTTTCCAAAACATCAGAGTAAAACCAGAGGATGCTTATGCCACTGACACACTAAAAGAGGACACAAAGACATGATCATATCTGTGTAGTCAGAAGGGCTCCAAAAAAGTTAGGAGTCAAGGATGGGGAGAAGGGAGAGACTTTGGGCATGCACAAACTTGGGTCATCATTACATTTGGAGCAAGACAAACAAGTAAAGCGCCTTGTAAAGGCCAAGGTCTCCCTTGCTCGAAAGCCAGTCGTGTCCGACTCAAGGGTTCAGTGCTCATCTCTGTTTACAGCCCACAAGTCAGTGCTGTCTGAATCTGCAGACATTTCTATGGTCATGTGGCAGGTGTGAATAGATGCCAGAGCGCATGGAACACAGATCTTTCCAGTCAAAACGGTGTGTATTTATCTGCTTGCAATTTCTTGCTTTGGAACTGCTAGGCTGGCAGGGGCTGGGACAGATGACGGGAACCCACTCTGTTGTACAGCACTTGGGTCTCGAACTGCTGACCTGCCAACCTTTTGGTCATTGAGGCCAGTGTCTTAACCACTAAGCCATCATGGCTCCTTGTACCTGTTTCTGTAACCAGTTGGTCCAGAAAAAGGTGTGACCCTTCTATCCCCGGCACTGTGAGCTTTTACATTACAAGAGACTCTCCCTGTAATATCTGTTTGGATTGCAAATGCCAAGAAACCCAGTATGGCAATGGGGCAACCTGTCCAGCTTCTCAAGAAGGTGTTGAGTGACGGAAGGCAGTTCCTCTTACAGCGTTAAAAAGCCACTTTGCCAAGCAGGCAACACAAGCAATACCTTTGCAAGTCCTGTTGTCGGAGTGGAGGATGTACCCGAACCGGCAGGAACAATAATACCCTCCTATGTAGTTGTGGCAGTGATGGTCACAGGCCAACTCCTCGTCACTCTTCTCCAGGCACTCGTCGATATCTGCATTCAGACAGGAAGGAGGGAGGGGTTCATAAGGGGAAGTCTCAATTTTGGTCCCCTTTGAAACCTCATGGGCTGCTGCCGTGACTGCAACCACACACTTTACTGGGGACTACCCTGAGATCGCTCAGTGGCTTCAGCAATGGAGTGGTTTGAGAGTTCTGTGTGCTTGGAGGAAGGAGAGGATGAAAGCCCACTGCACTGATGGCCCTGAAAAGGAAGCACTTCAAAGGCTTACAATGTGGAAGCAGCAAGACTTTTCATTGCCAGGGGCAATGACAAAGCACATGAAGACACCTGGTTGGTGGCCTCATGTCTATCTGGAACACTATGATCTCCTAGGGGTTCCCCAGCTAACTGAAAAGGTGTCTGGGCAAGGAACACAAAAGTGTGACAATCCACTTGTCTATATAGGGAATGAACAGCTTCTGGAGGACTGGTAGCCACTCCCCCCCCCCCCCCCGGATCTTGGAGGACGGCTCCTTATCTGGTACTGTTCCATCTCCAAAAATATTTTTTTCTGAGACCATTTAACCAACCAGCCAACCAACCAACCAACCAACCAATGTTTAATTAATTTAATTTTCCCAGTTGTATGCCGCCCAATCAGGAAACCCGATTCAGGGTTTAAAATGTATTAAAAATCTTTCAGGACTATGGGGCCCCTTTCTGGGGGAAGGCCAGAAGGCTGGGACTCTGGAGGGTTGTGTGGCCCATTGTAGTCAAGCACATCTAAGTCAACTGACTACTCACCCACCGCTGCATAATGAGCATCAAAACCAGTGAAGCGTTCCTCATTGGAGAAGTCTGATCGGAAGGTGACAGTCATGGATGAACCAGGCGACACAATAGCCTGCTGTCCCGGGGTCTGCTCCGTGTCTGTCGTCTCTCTCCCACAGAATGTAGCCAAGACTTGGTCTTCTGACTCAACCTTTTGAGAGCCCAACAAGAAATATGGATATTAGAGATATGGTCTGAGGGTCAGAGTGATGGACATGGTTGACCTAGGTTTAAAAACCAAGCTAGTTGTTTGACTTTGGATGAGTCACATTCTCCCAGCCTACCCTGTCTGACAGGGTTATTGGAAGGTCATAGAAAATTAGACTTAGAGCCAGAGGGTGACTCCTATGTCAGAAGAGTGAACTAATCAGTAACATAAATAAGCAAGGAAGAGATTGATTCCAGCCCACTGTCAGGAATATTCCCTGATCTTGTTTTTTCACCAAACCTTGCTACAGAGTCAGTCTTATAAAACTAAGGGTGTGTCTTGATTGACAAAAGAATTGGGGTTTCAATCTTTTTAAAATTGGGTTAAGGTCACATGGTGCTTGGGTCAGTTTGCACGTCCTTTGAAAAATCTTGTGCAAATGTGGTTTTTTTTTAAACCTGCATTGACCCTCTTGATCTTCCCTTTCTCCACTTGTCCCATGTAGGGTTTCCTTCCTTCCTTTCACAATATCTGCTGACACATGCATGCAAACAGAAAAATACAGTCGTTTAAAATAATCCAAAATTTGCTACGTCAATCTCCACTTCAGCTTTATGACATATATTCCTTGGTCTTTGAATAGAATTTGAAACTGGCAAAACGACACCAATGTAGTACTTTTGATAATCAAGATGCACACTGATATGGCCTTTCTCTGAATCTTGATTAGCAAAAAGTTACTTTTCATGAATTCTAAATTCATTGATTTTTAGTGGAGCAGGGACAGGGAAGGAGAGGGTTTCATGACAAATTTGTTCAGGAAGCCACACTCTCTTTGCCCATACAAATCAGAAAGATGGAGGGGTCAGCAGAATTTTAAAAAGCCACACACAATACAGACTGTTTCTCTGTGGCTTAGTGGTTAAGACGCTGGCCTTAATGACTGGAAGGTTGGCAGGTCAGCAGTTCGAGACCTGAGTGATGCTTGATGGAGTGAGCACCTGTTGTCTGTCCCAGCTCCTGCCAACCTAGCAGTTCAAAAGCAAGAAATTGCAAGTCAATAAATAGGTACCACTTCAGCAGGAAAGGTTACAGAGTTCCATGCACTCTGGCGTCTAGTCATGCCTGCTACATGCCCATGGAAATGTCTTCAGACACAGACAACACTGGCTCTTGGGCTATAAATGGAAATGAGCACTGAATCCTAGAGTCAGAGATGGATACAGCTGCCTTTTGAGCAAAGCTCACCTTTACCTCTACTAGAAGCTCCCAGAATCTACTCGCCACTATGGCACAAAAATAACTTTTTAAATCTCTGACTAGGAGTGGGAGAGAAGCCCAACGGAGCCTTCAGTGGCACCTGTGGAAGCGATTCAAGTCTGCCAAGCCCTGATCTACTTGCATAAGATACGCTTTAATGGGGAGAGAAAATGGGGGGGGGGAGGGGTATTTATTTCAGCATACTGTTGCTGCAATCATTTCCTCTGGTTTTTTACCCAACTCATACCCATAGTTTGAATTTAATTGGTGAGCTTTGGTAAGAACTTTTCTTTGAGCTGATTTGCAGATTCTGGCAGAGAAAGGGGTGTGAAGAAGGATGTCTTCTCTATTAAACTGGTTGACTACACTGGTTCTTTCCTATGCCTGTTTGATGAGTTTTGCCAGCCACCCCAGATTCTCAGGAAGGAGCAGACCCAAAGTCCAGCTAATAAATCACAGTCGGGCCCTGCAATTTCCTGGAAGGAAAGGATCTTTCCTTGGTAAGTTATAAGGCATTAAGACAGGAACATGTGGTTGATCTGGAGCATAGCTTCTCAAAAGAACAGGCATATTCTGAGCTGAGCCAAGCCTGGAGATTTTCAAGGCATCCACCACACCCTGTTCCCCTGTGTAAACACACCATTTCCCCTCTCTCCTTCTGCCACAAAAGTGGGGAAGCAAAGCCCAAGAAGGCTGTGGCATCAGGAAATCATGCGCTCAAAACTTTCAATCAGGTTGTCCTTTATCACTGCTTAGGAACAGATAAAGACAAACTCCATCAAGATGTAGGAGGGAAAAACCAGATTCTGCCATTTTAGGATATTATCTTAAAAAAAAAAGCTGCAGGGGAGAGTAAGGTATAGAAGCTAACCCAGAAGGTCCATCCTGGGGATGAGAATTCTTTCTTCTTAGCATTGGGGTTGGCTGGGCATCTGGCTGTAGAGTCAGAGATTGGGAGTTCGACTCCAGGAATGCATTTTCCAGGAGAAGACCCATCCTGGGTAGCCTTGGGTAACCTGAACAGTCCCAGGAGCTCCCCACAGAGGAAGGGAATGGTAAAGCACTTTTGTATATTCTCTATCTAGAGAACCCTAGACTCAATGCTGAGGTGGCTCTTAACTAGCCTCACTATCCTGAGGACTACGGGCTTGGGGTGTGTGTGCCCTAAAGTGGATTAAATAGTCTCATTTGGATCCATCTTGATGGAGGGCAGCAGCTTCATCCATCCTGGCCTGGGGCTGATGAGGACTTTGCGTGCCAAAAGGGCTCAGGACCAAAAAGTGACTCATGGGAACTGGATCAGGGGTACTATTTATTTATTTATTCATATTTATCCACTGCCCTCCTCACTGAGGTGACTCAGGGGAGTTTACACATCATAAAAATCACGACAACAAAGAAATAAAGACCACCCTCTAAAAAACCTCAATTTAACACTATAAAAGATTAAAAAATTTAAAATCTTAGAAGATTTAAAAGATTGCCAAGTTACAGTAATGATCACAGTTTACCCTCAATCTTACTGATTAAAAGAAAAGTTGAGGGAGGGGGGGCTCAAACCAACCTGTGAGCTGGGGTGGTTGTGCAGCCCATACCACAGACCTGACCTGCCAGCCATATTTTACACCCTTCCTGAAGGGCAGCAGCTCCGTCTGGAGACGTAGCTCCGATGGCAGGAGGTTCCATAGGGCCGGAGCGGACACAGAAGTATAAAACTGAACATGGGATCATCAGTTTCCCAAACATCTGCTTTACCTCTCTGCTATGTTAAAAATAACTGTGGAGCCCTGAGGGTCAGGAGAACAGAAGATGCTGAGTGCTAGATCAACACTCAGACTCATGAACAGAGTCTTATTTGGTCTGCATTTTGCGGATGAGTAATGATGCAGAAGGGTCAGTGGTGGCTTAGTGGTTAAGATGCTGAACTTGACGACTGCAAGGTCTGCAGGTCAGCAGTTCGAGACCCGAGAGCTGCATGATGGAGTGAGCTTCCATCATCTGTCCCAGCTTCTGCCAACCTAGCAATCAGAAAGCAAGAAATTGCAAGTACTGTAGATAAATAGCTACTGCTTCAGCAGGAAAGGTAACAGTGTTCAGTGCGCTCTGGTGGTCTAGCTATGCCTGCCACATGATCTCGGAAACTTATACAGATGCAGATAGTGCTGATTCTTTCACTGTAAATGGAGATGAGCACTGACCCCTAGAGTTGCCTATGACTGGCTTTTGAGCAAAGGAGACCCTTACCTTTACTAATGCTATGGATTTGAATGGTTTTGATTTTTAAGAGGGCAGCCAAAATAAACACGGAGCTGCAGTCGCTCTCCTAGAAGGAAGGGTGGCACCTTCAGGGAGTGTGGGTTGTCAAGTTTTGACACATGAGATAAACATATAAAATGCTGCACAGTCATAGTTACCCCATGAAAGTTGGGGTTCCCCAGTAGACGACAGCCTGTGTGAATGTGGAGAAGTACAAACTATCTCCCATAGGATACAATGCAGACGATGCCCCTCAACGTGCACTGAGGAGCACCTTATGCTGGCAACAGGCCATAGCCGCGATTGTAGATGTGGGTGGGCAAATATTTTTTCAGGGTGGGCAACAAAGCATCTTTACAATTATTATTATTTATTTATTTTTTATCAAATTTCTATTCTGCCCTACTCACAGGGTGGATTACAGACCATCATATAAAACATATAAAATCACAAATTCCAAAATACAATTAAAAAAATCTAAAAACAGTTTAAAACAATATCTCATTACTTTCATAAAAGAGAGAGAGAGGGTGGATATAAGATGTTAAATAAACCAGCGTGGAGGGGCCAATGAGCCATCACTGCCCCACACCTGTCCCACCAGCCAAGTCTTCACACCCTTTCTGAAGGCCAACAGATCCATCTGGAGGCACAGCTCTAAAGGCAGGTAGTTCCAAAGTGCTGGGGCGGACACGGAGAAGGCTCTCCTTCTAGTGCCAGAGAGGCGAGCCTCTCTGGCTGATGGAACCACTAGGAAGCCTCTCCTGTCCGCTCTGGTGGGATGGACAGATAACCTTGGCGAGATGTGGTCTCTTAAGTGTCCTGGCCCACTATCATGTAGGACTTTAATGGTAATAACCAGCACCTTGAATTGCACCTGGAGGCAAACTGGTAACCAGTGCAGCTCCCGGAGCAGTGGGGATGCACGGGAATAACGCCCACACCCCAACACCACCCGGGCAGCCGCATTCTGGACCAGCTGCAGCCTCTGGATGGTCATCAAGGGCAGCCCCATGTAGAGTGCATTGCAATAATCCAATCTGGAGGTGACCAGAGTGTGGGTGATCATGAAGCTGTACAAAAGCCCTCCTAGCCATGACTGCCACCTGCTCTTTGAGCAGGAGTCGTGAGTCCAGGAGGACCCCCAGATTACGCACCTGGTCTGTTTGAGGCAAAACTGCCCCATTGAGCTCCAAAGATGGTAGCTCCCAAGGTAACGCAGGACCCCCGACCCACAGCCACTCAGTCTTGCCAGGATTCAGTTGTAGCCCATTGTCCCCCATCCACACCCTCACAGTCTCCAGGCACCTGGATAGGACTTTGACTGAATCACTAAAGGCATGGTTTTCTTTGTGAAACCATGCCTTGCCAGGGTGGGCAAACGGCTAACTCAGGGTGGGACAAGCCCACCCTGGTCCCCGTCTGGCTATGGCCCTGGCTGGCAAGAGGAAATGTGATTGATGTGGCCTGATATTGGGTGGATGTCATCTAGCCCTTTTAAATTCTGTTTTGTTAGATGTGTTAATTTTAGCTTTGTATGTTGTTATATGCTGGTGGTGCATCTGATACGAATAAAGAAAGAACCTCATGAAAGTTCCTTTTTTTAAACTGTAACTATCTCCTTCTCTACTCAGTAGGACCCAATCACAACATCATCTTCCCATTTGTGTTCCATGACATCTAAATTTGGAGCTACAGTATAGTGCCTTTGAATATGGATGTTCAACATCATGACAACTGCTGCCAATCCAAAAACTCCTGGCAAATTTATTTGCCGATTCCTTTAGAAATGTCCTTCAGTCAATTGTGGGTATGCAATTAGAGTCAGACATTTCTGCTTGTGTGTGTGTGTGTGTGTGAGAGAGAGAGAGAGAGAGAGTATGTGTGAAACTGACAACTATGATTGCAGGTGAGATTTCAGGAAGGAGTGGGTGTTTCTTGCTCTCTCTTCAAAATACTGTACAGTAATACCTCATATAACATTAGTATCGAATAACACGAAAATCGCATAACATCAAGGAATCTGGGGGGAAGAATTGCATCAGATAACATTAAGATCCTATGGGATGCTTCAGATAACAACCGCGAAAGCCTGTGTGGTTACAATGTATCTCTATGGATCCCATAGAGGATCAGATAACACGAAAAATCATATAACACGAAGACTTGTGGAACCAGGTTTTAGTGTTATATGAGGTTTTACTGTATATGTGTTCACATTTAACATTGCCACAAAAGAGCCAGCCTCTCCTCCTCCTTCCTCCTCCTCCTCACAGAATAATCCCTTTGATGCCCTGCATTCCTTCCCTCTAGTCAACCACTTCTTCTGAACAGCTCTTGGCGCTTCCACTTCGAGGTACAAAATTCTCCTTAATGGTTAACCAGAATTTGCTGTTGCAGAGTTTTAAAACCACCCCTTCTTGGCTACTCTTGAGAGGGGAAGCGATTTGCACCCAGTTGTTTCCACTCAATTTTGCCAGTAAGTGAACTCATAGAATCATAGGGTGGGAAAGGCTCTTTGGCAACCATCTAGCACAGGGGTTCTCAAAGTATGGTGTGTGGGCTGGATCCAGCCGCCAATGCCAATTAATCCAGCCCACACCAGTCTCCGCACTCTCAGAAGTGGAAGTAAAAAATGCCCGTATATTTTACTTCCGCTTTCAGGAGCGAGGAGAGTGGCATTGGCTGGATGAATTGGTGTCAGAAGCTGGATCAGGCCCACACGCCATAGTTTGGGCACCCCTGGTTTAAACAGAGAAAATGACAGCCTAAAATCTGTCTCATCCTGTTGCAAAACATATCAGTTGCAAAACAGATTACAAGGTGTGTTTTACTTTCACTTCCGGTGGGAGGAACCACGTGACTGGCCTTTGGTCTGAAAAGTTGGGGCACCTCTGATCTAGTCTGACATCCAGAACATGGCATGCTCTGCCGTGGAAGAACTGGGGAAAACACCAGCCCTGCCCAAGGGCTCTTCCACCATTGCTTATACACCAGGCACGAAGGAGAGCACCACGGCCTTATCACATGGTCTGTTCCCCTGTCAAATAAGTTGTTACAGGCTGACAAGCCACCTCTAGTTTATGCTGACCCTATGAATGAGTGACCTCCAGAATCTCTTGTCCTCTACAGCCTAGCTCAGCTTTTGCAAACTAATCCATCGTGGATGTGATCTTTCTCTCTTCCTCTTTTCCAGAGAGTCTTGACTTCTTCATGATGTGCCCGAAGTAGAACAGCCTTGAGTTCATCATTTTAAGTTCAGACTTAATTTGCTCTAGGGCCCACTTCTTTCTGCTTTTCTGGCACTCCAGGGTATTCATAAGGCTCTCCTTTAGCACCACATTTTCAAACAAATCATTTTTCTCTGTCAGCTTTCTTTACTGTCCAGCTTTCACACCCATACAGAGTAATGGGGCATACGATAGGATGGTTGATCCTGGTCTCCAGTGACACATCTTTCAATTGGAATTTTTTTTTAAAGGATGGGTAGGTAAATAAGGACTTAACTTAGCACATTTCTTACTTTACTCCTGAAGTTAATTTCCTCCCATACAATGATGGCCCTCTAGATAACTGAAGGCTTCTGTCATATCTTCTCTTCTCCAAGCTTAAAACATATCTCAAGCTCTTCTAAATCCCTTTCAAGGAAGATGGTTTGGAAACTTCTCACCATTGTGCTCGGCGTGTTTTGGACAGGTCCAGATTTGTTGATGTACATCTGAAGAAGACTTACCAAAGTTGTTGGATCTTGCAAATTTGAGGGTTGTAGGTAAACACATGAGATGATTTCAGAAGCGTAGCAAGGGCCCCCCGAGGGGGGCAGCCCATCCCGGGCGGCACTTTGCAGGGGGCACCGCCACCACTGCCCCAGACTTCCTGGCGGCCGGGACAGCCACCGGGACCCTCTGTCACTGCTGGACTGGAAAGTGCGGGGCCAATGGCCCAGTGGAGACCAGGGAGTACCTCTCCCCCTTTTCTGTCCCCCTCCTACCCAGGCGCCCCTTCCGCACAGTCTACCGGGCTGGGGCGGCATGGCCCCAGCGGGAAGCCCACCGTTGGGGTCCCAGGCACATGGCTGCCCGTCTCCGGGCCCATCGGCGACAGCTTGTCCGCCTTCAGTGGCAGCGGCGCCCAGGAAGGCGGGAAGCAAAGCCGGCAGTTGCCGCGGCCCGGTGCCAGCCAGGTCGAGGAACCCCCCCAGCAACACCTGGTCAGTGCTGCTCCAGCTGCTGGGCCGCAATGATCGCTGGCCTCGCTTCCCACCTTCCTGGGAGCTGCTGCCGCTGCTGGGCTAGGAAGCAGGGTGGCCGCGCTGCCTGGGACCCCGACGGCACGAGCGAGGGGCTAGGGTGGTGCGCCACAGGCCCAGCGGTAAGCCCACTGTTGGCATCTCAGGTGCGCAGCTGCCCCGCCTCCTAGCCCGGTGGCGGCAGCTTGTCCGCCTTTGGTGGTGCCGGCGCCCAGAGGGGCAAGGCCGGTGGTCTTTGCGACCCCGTGGCTGGAGCAGCACCAGCCAGGCCTTGTGTGTGTGGGGGGGACACATCCTCCGGCCATGTGCGCTGGGCTGTGCGACCGCCAGCCTCGCTTCCCTGGTGCCACAGCCCCGAAGGCGGATGAGCTGCCGCCACTGGGCTCGGAGGCGGGGCAACCGCACGCCTGGGATCCTGATGGTGGGCTCCCCACTGGGCCCACACCGCACCGCCCCAGACCCTGGGCCTCACCTGCGCCGTCGGGGTCGCAGGCGCATGGCCACCCAACCTCCTAGCCCGGCGACCCCCCCCGAAGGTAGGACTTTCCTACCTAGATGGGTGGGGAGCCAGGGGCGGGGCCGACAAGTTTGGCCTGGGGCCGTGGGTGCCTAAACCCGTCCCACACCACTGGATGATTTATGATTTTGAGAAAGATGATGATGATGATGTCAACAACAGTCCTGTCAGGAAGATCTTGTTAGGAGGTATTTTCTGGCTCAAGATCAACTAGGGGAGCTTCATAACTGAATGGGGATTTGAATTAGGGGTTAGGTGTCAGACATTCTAACCAGTGGTGGGATGTCAAAAATTTTACTACCCCACCGTGATGTCATCACAGTGTGGGTGGAGCTAACATCGTGATGTCATGATGTGGGCAGGGCCAAATAAAAATAAATAAAAATAAAATAAAATAAAAATAAGCACACACACACACACCCCTCAACCCACCCACCCACCGGTAAATAAAATAAATAAATTAAATAAAATAAAAAATACATTAAAATCCACCCACCCACCCCAAACACAATACTAGAGGTTGTAAACCAGAGCTTAAAGATTATTCTGGCTAATCTTTCTCACACTAGGTCAGATGGAAGGAACTACAGAATGAACTCACCACAAGATGGCTTCATTTTGGTACTTTTCAACTTTTCAACAGTTAAAGAAGTTAGGTACTAAGTCTTTGCCTAACCAGTTCTCTAGGATAATATGCCTTGATGTAAATGTAAAACAGCTGTACCTCCTTAAGGGTTCTCCAATTGGAACAGCACAGGTGTAGCTTATTGATGAGGTAACTCCAAGACTTTGCTTAAAAACCCCAAGCCAGGCTGGCAGGCCTTTTTAGGAACTGTGGTAGTACATCAAAATAGGTAAAGGTATTAAATACACATTAAAATACACACAGACACATCACATCCAAAGGTGAGTCACCTACCCTGGGGAGCAGGCTATAGGGAGCTTCAGGCAGCTTCTCTTCCTCCTCCCCACTTGGGAAGACAGCAAGGAGACAATGCATACGTGCCAAGCACTTTAGGCATGCATGCACACCAAGTGCTTGGTGCACATGCACAGTGAGGGAACCAGTGAAAAGGTAAGCCCCGAAGGTGGTTCCCCCCAAAAGCTGCTAGCGGTTCTCCCGGACACTGGGAAAAGTTACTACCGGTTCTGGAGAACTGGTGAGAACCTGTTACAT
Organism: Furcifer pardalis; assembly: GCA_030440675.1. NCBI lineage: Eukaryota > Metazoa > Chordata > Lepidosauria > Squamata > Chamaeleonidae > Furcifer > Furcifer pardalis. Next base: position 291,893,930 of record CP126890.1, read on the forward strand.
CCCATCACTGATTCTAACCACACAACATCACACTGAAACTTCCCTTATACCTTCCCTTTGACATGGTCACCCCATCAGATTTGGGTGTTTGACTCCAGCCATGTGTAGTGTGAATTGGACTGTATACGAGCCAGTGTACCTTTCTGTGGTGATGATTTAAAAAATATGTGCAAAGACATTTCACGTGTTGAAAGAGCTCCGGTCTTCACTACCCCACAGGGTCAGTTCTCCACACTTTTCCATGCCAACCCACAAAGAACTTTCTTTTTGGCAAAAGTCCTTTCAGATGCTGTCCTTTCAGAAGCTCTTACCGACAGATGCTGCTTCTGGTCTGTTCTACTGTTAGCAGCCACAAAACATTATGCCAAAGCCACCCAAGAATAAATAAGATGCAATGTTGCCATATATGTCTTAAAAATAAACACAGTACAGAGGCCCAGTACACAGAGCCTCACCTCTGGCTCCAAAACATCAGTGTGCAATGTTGGTGAGTCAACTCTCAGCTTTACCCTTCTCTTTCTTTACCCTAGTCCTGCTGCAACAGAAGGGGGGACATCTTTTTAGGGTGGGCAATAAACAAAGGATGCAAATCATATGGAGATTTATCCCATGGTTTGAGAACCCTTGGAGATTGTTGTGAGCCACGAAGTAATGAAGGATCAGTTCAGAAAGCAAATATTCTTATCTTAGACAGATAGGGCGAAAGATGTCCTTTCTCACAAGATGCAAAGTCTTACAGAAGAAAACTCAACATTTGATTTTGCAACATCTCTAATCTTTATTGCATGCTTTATTGCATGGACTTAATGGACCAGAACAGTCATGGGGAATTATTTGCAAGTCTGTCCGCTTGTGCTTCTGGAACACCTTTTTAATTTATTTATTCCGATTTATATTGCTGCCTGCTCGCTGAGGCGACTCAGGGCGGCTTACAGTCAAAACAGCAACAGTACAATAAAAATTATAAAATATAACCTCACAAAATACAAAATACAACCAAACCAGAACACAGACTAACTCTATCTATCTATCTATCTATCTATCTATCTATCTATCTATCTATCTATCTATCTATCTATCTATCTATCTATCTATCTATCTATCTATCTATCTATCTATCTATCTATCTATCTACGTGTATCTATCTATCTATCTATCTATCTATCTATCTATCTATCTATCTATCTATCTATCTATCTATCTATCTATCTATCTATCTATCTATCTATCTATCTATCTATCTTGAAGTATGGCCAGGTTATTCTGCTATGGTAATATGGTAGATCATATATGGTAATATGGTACCCAGTGACTCAATGCTGATCATCAGGCAGCGGTTAATAATCCACCTGACCACCCTGAGGACTAATAGCCTCGGGTAGCAAAGTCCACAGGGAAGTGTGATGGTCCCCAAGTGGATTAAATCCCACTTGGATCCATCTTGATGGAGGGCAGCAGCTTTGTCCATCCAGGCCTGGGGCTGAGGAGGACTTTGTGTGCCAAAAGGGCTCAAGATCAGAAAGTGACTCACGGAACTGGACCAGTGGTACTATGGCTGTCACACTGTGATGTGGAAGGCAGATGGAAGACCACTGCATCCTATTGTTCCCAGGACAATTTTCATAGCTGGTTGCCATGAGGAATCAGATACCCCTCCCTTTTTCTGCGGACATCCTGGGACAATCTCTACTAAAACTCTAAACCAAAGTTGCTTTCAAACTGTTAGGTGGCAGGATCTAGGACAGAGACCATTGTGCAGTACTTGGGTCTCTAACTGCTGACCTGCCAACCTACTTGTCCTAACCACTAACCCACTGCAGCCCTTTATTTTCAGTACTTCTCATTTTTTTAATCCACCAGGGAAGCATCCTTTGCTTAAGACTGGAGACAGTTCTGAATAACAGCTTGCTTTAATATTGGAAACAAAACCAACCAAGCAAACAAACAATGAGAGGACCAATTTTTCAATTAAACAGTTCAAGAAACCACCTGAGCTTCATGCAGTTTTAACATCAAAAGCCTCCTCTCATATTCATGTTTAGACTTTGTTTAGATGCCTCCTCTGGCCTTGCAGTGGTGGCTTTTAGTTCCAGCATTAAAAAATGTGGCTTCCCCAAGCTGTGCTTCTCCCCACATTTCAGTTTATTTATCATTCACCTGGTGAGGAATTCTGGACAACCCAGAAAGCTTGCCCAGTTGGTCCAGTATGTTAGCAATCCATGCCTATTTCCCCAAAATGGATTTTATTTTTTTTTCTTTTGGTAAAAGGTAAAGGTCACCTTTGCTTGAAAACCAGTCGTATCCGACTCTAGGGTTCAGTGCTCATCTCTGTTTGCAGCCAAAGAGCCAGCGCTGTCTGCATCTGCAGACATTTCTGTGGACATGTGGCAAGCATGCCTAGACACCAGAGTGCATGGAATGCTGTTTACCTTCCCACTGAAGTGGTACCTATTTATCTACTTGCAATTTCTTGCTTTTGAACTACCAGCCAGCCTTCCAGTTAGCATCTTAACCACTTGAGCCATTGCAATCTCTCTTTTTTTAATGATAAACAAGGCTAAAACTTCAAGGCATAACTTTTCTTTTTGGAATTCACAGCAATGATAATCATCTTTTAAAAAACTTAATGTAGAATGTTTGGCGTTTCTCTCTTTTTTTCCTGGCATTTGTTCCTAAAAGCAAATAAAAACAGGATTCTCTCCATTTGGTTCACGTTCCTCCTTCTATGCTTTATCCAAAGCAAGGAGTTCCAGTTCATCAAAGCACCTACCATAATAAACACATACAGTACATGTATTTTTTTTTGTGTGTGGAGAGTCAAAGGATGTTTTGTTGTTATTTTTTGCTACTGACATGAACTGCTCCTTTTCTGGGATTTTAAAAACAATTATTATTGCTTAAGAGTGTACCTTTTTTGGCAGTCAGGGAGGGAAGGCAGTAAGTCAATAATTGTGAACCTTGGCACTCCAGCTGTTCTTGGACTTCAGTTGCCAGAAACCCAAGTCCTCTGTGAATCCACACTAATGGGTTTACTGCATGTACGCGCAGTAAACCCATTAGTGTGAATTTACAGAGACTTGGGCTTCTGGGAATTGAAGTCCAAGAACACTCATGGTAAACCCATTCATGTGGATTCACAGAGACTTGGGTTTCTGGGAATTGAAATTCAAGGGCACCTGGAGTGCCAAGGTTTGCCATCATGGGAATAAGTGGATGGGGAGGGGGAGAGAAAAGAGATGGATCAGTGAATTCCATTCCTTGCTGAACAAAATATAATGTTTTGTTTGCTTATAATGTGACACAGTTAGTGCCTATTGTAAGGAGAGGAGAACCAGGAGGCTGTTGAGTTGGATCCTCTCCCATCATTCCATCATCCTCCACCTGCTGTTTTCTCCTTGATGCCATCTGGAGCCTTTGAAAAGGAAGCCATGGGGCTCTCCTAAGAGCCTTCCACTCCCTCCTGGTCTCCTGGCAATTGTTTGGGGCACCGGCTTTCCCTGCCTGGCCTTGTGCCAACATCCTACCCCTACCCCCATCCCCCTGTCGACCAGATTAATTAAACTCCCTCCCCATGTATGGAGGCGGCCGCAGCAGTCTTGGGGAATAGACCATGGAGACGGGCAACAGGCTCTCCCAGGCAGGGAGGGCCCTGGTCTGGATTCTGGGTAGAATAATTTGAGTATGAATAGGTCCAGGGATAGGGGACATGGGAGAGGGGGAGGGGGAGAGAAGAATGTGAGTTGAATGCAGAGGGAGGACGACCCCCTCCTTTCACACCTATTAATTGGATGAACAGAGATCTAAGAGCCCTTAAGAGAATCTAGAAGAACTTGGGAAATCACTTTTTCAAATTTAATTTGACTCTGCATCTGTTCTAGCTCCGGAAAATTAATTTCTTGCCAGGCTGCCCGAGTGGAAAAAAAGGCAACATCTTCTGTTATTGGTTACAATGTCCATGGATTTGTTTTAATTAAATTTTTGGAGCTTTAAGAATTAATGTCGTAACTCTCCTATGTTTCTGCTTAAGGATACCTGTAGACATGCTCCCAGAGGAACCCTTAAAAGTCAGATTGAAGGGGGAATGGGGAAATGTCCATGTTTTATGCCAACAGAGAAATTTTGTTCCCATTCGTCATTATGTTTGAAGTATGTATTTGTTAGGGGAAAAAGCAACTTATGAGGGATAACTGTCCCCTTTCTGCTATAGTGATGTTTAGAGTACTAAAATCGATGATTTATTTATTTATTTAATCAAACTTTTAAAATCACTTAAATCACAGTAAAAACAAGGTATAAAAACAGTATTAAACAGGATAAAAAAAGTTACAAAAATTAAAAGAGATTAAACAAGTCACACACAGAGAAGGAGGGGTTAGATGAGCCAACAAACTGAGGCAACTGTCTGGCCCATACTCCACATACGCCCCACCAGCCAGGTCTTAAACCCCGGGCAGCAGCTCCGTCTGGAGAAGCAACTCATTTGGCAGGAGGTTCCCTAGGGCAGGAGCAGACACGGAGAAGGCCCTCTTCCTAGTGCTAGAGAGTTGTGTCTCTCTAGCTGATGGTACCACCAGAGAGCCTCTCCAGTCCACTCTAATGGGACGGACAGATGTTCTTGTGGTGATGCGGTCTCTTAAGTATCCTGGCCCACTACTATGTAGGGCTTTAAAGGTAATGACTAGCACCTTGAATTGCACCCTAAGGCACGCTGGCAACCAGTGCAGCTCCCGCAGCAATGGTGAGGCGTGAGCATAATGCCCGCACCCCATCATGATCAGGACAGCTGCATTCTGGACCAGTTGCAGCCTTCGAATGGTCACCAAGGGCAGCCCCATGTTGAGTGCATGATACCCTATTCCCCCTCCTCCAGTCTCTACTTCATGGGTTCCCAACTTATGGCCCATGGGCTGGACATGGCCTAAGGCACCATTTTATCTGGCCCACCGCACTCGGAAGTGAAAGCGGACACATTTTCATCAAATCCGGTTACGTCAGCCATAAATGTACCCGCGACTGCTGTAAATGCGTAAGCCAGTGGTGGTGAACCTATGGCACACATGCCAGAGAGGGCACTCCCAGCCCTCCCTCTTGGCATGCATGCCATTGCCTCCTACCTCCCCCAGCACAGAGTTCACCCCGCCCCTCTTCCCAGCAGCCCAATGGGAGTGCTTCCTCCCTCCCCCCAGCACAGAGTTCACCCCGCCCTTCTGGCATTCAGTGTCTAAAAGGTTTGCCATCACTGGTGTAAGTTGTCCAGAGAGCATGGTCAGGCCTGTGGCATGAAAAAGTTGGGAACCCCTGCTCTACTTAATGTCCTGTAGTGATATTTTTCTATTTAAAAAATAGAGGGAACAGGAATAAAGCAAGTGGCAGAGTTCAAATACCTAAGAACAACATTGACTGAAGATGGTGAAATGGACAAAGAGATGATTAACATATGGAGTAGTAAGGCAAATCCAATATTAGGACCGTGAGCTCCGCTCTTACAACACAAGGCAATACCAACCATTGCAAAGAAACACCTCATACAAAGCCTATTCATTTCCTCTTTAGGCTACCAGTGCCAAACATGGACACTTACAACAAAACACAAGCAAAACACAAATGAGATGTCTGAGGAAGGCTGCTGGAGTGGCTAGAAGGGATAAAATCAGGAATGAGATTATAAGGGAAAGATTGGAATAGAACCCACCTTAAACTCTATACAGAGGCAACAAATAAAGTGGTTTGTCCTTTTGGAGAGAATGTCTTGGAATTCCATATCATTCAAGGCCTCATATGTGGAAAGAGGAGAAGGACAAAGACCCAGAGGACCCAGAGGAAGGAGGTGGAGAGATAACACCATAGAAACATGATAAGAACACCAAATAATGGCAGTGGAGGCCACTAGAAGGGCCAGTACAAGAACTTTCTTTCTCCCTCAGCACCTCATGTAGTAGTAGTAGTAGTAGTAGTAGTAGTAGTAGTAGTAGTAGTAGTAGTAGTAGTAGTAGTAGTAGGAGGAGGAGGAGGAGGAGGAGGAGGAGGAGGAGTAGGAGTAGGAGTAGGAGTAGGAGTAGGAGTAGTGATGATGATCTTTCCTTCCTGAGGAGCTGCAATGGAGGGACTGAAACCTACAAAATTGTAGGAGAGCGTATTTCAAGACAGCCCAGATCTTCTTGTGTTAAAGGCACTAAGGGTGTAACGAGGGTGGAGTAAATGTGACTTTGCCCTGGAGCACCAAAATTTAGAGACTGCTGAGATGAGGTTTAATCTCTTGGTGAGTATTAGGAAAATAAACAGCAGCTGCTCCTTGTCTTATTCCCTGCTCTCTCTCTCTCTCTCTTCTTTTGAAAGCATAAACTTTCTCTCTCTTTGTGAGGGAGGAAAGCACATTCTCCTCCATCTTCCCATAAAAGGGGTTCATGGCCATGTCTCAGGAGAGAGTTCTACGGAAGGCGATGCCACTCACCTCCGGCACTGAAATGGCTAGTGACAGCTCTAGGTGCAGGGAAAGCGGAGTAAGATTTAATGTCAGACAGGGTTTGACAGGGTTATTCCTCCACTCTACCATTGTTGGGTGGTTGAACTTGGAATGAAAAGTAGCAAGAAGATCAATAGCAGGAACCAAGGGAGGGACTGAACCAGATCTGCTTGCCGTCTCTCACAATTCAGAACATTCTGTTTCCAGGAAAAGAAATTACGGTAGTACTCTACTACAAGTAGCCACCCGCGACAATTTGCTTCTCCGACTCCTTCTTCAGAGCTGTGCAGGCCCAAACCCATTGAGACATGCCACACACACACACACACACACACACACACACACACACACACACACACACACACACACACACACACACACACACACACACACACACACACACACACACACACACACACACACACACACACACACACACACACACACACACACACACACAAGATTCATACTAGCTCATGGTGTTCTCATCTCATGATCCACTCAGTACTCCTAGTTGACACACGCTACAACCAGGCGCGCAGCTGAGTATCTGGCCAACACCTTTGACAAAGTTGCACAATGCTCTTTTCTTTTTGCTAGAAGTGCACAGACCCATGTCTCCGAACACTTTGCGTGCAGATGGTTTGGCACACTTCTTAGAAGTTGGAGTTTTCATGAACATTCTCAGCGACAGAACTTATGGCTAAAGAGAGTTCACTTCAATCAACCATAGGAAGAATCCTCATGGCATCAGTGCCTGGGGTTTCAAAGATGGTCGCCTGTCTTTATAGATCAGAAGTTCAGTTATTTCTCTGTGTCTCCCAGGAGAAGATGTGGACTTTGTAGCTTTGTAGCAAGCTCCATGGGGATACTCAGTGGTTTCTGAGCATGCTGTAGCCAGAGATGTCTGACTAGAAAGGTCAAGGTCTCCCTTGCTCGAAAGATAGTTGTTTCCGATTCTAGCATGCAGTGCTCATCTCCGTTTATAGTCAAAGAGCCAGCGCTGTCTGTGTCCACAGAAGTTTTCATGGTCATGTAGCAGGAACAACTAGATGCCAGAGTGCATGTGATGCTGTTATCTTTCTTGCTGAAGTGGTCCCTATTTATCTACTTGCAATGCCTTGCTTTCAAACTGTTAGGTTGGCAGGAGCTGGGACAGATGATGGGAGTTCACTCCATCACACACTACTCAAGTCTCAAACTGCTGACTGGGGATGTTGATGTTTTCACAATTTTAAGTACAGTATCTGAGTTTCTTTCTTTTTTTTTTAAACAACACCAGTTACATTATCCCTTTAAAGTAGAGAAAGACTTTCTAAAAAGACTTTCTTCTATCCACAGAGACTCTCCATGGAGTTTGGAAGCCTGATTTCTTCTATGAGTTGTTTACATGCTTTTAAATGTGCAAACCATCCAGGGTAGCTTTTAAGCTAGATGGGTGGTATAGAAGTTGAATAATTAACAAACTAACAAACAAACAAATTAATTAATTGTCAGAGAATAGAAATTGGGACAGACGATTGTCTTTATGTTCTGCTTGTAGGTGTCCTGTTGGCCACCAAACATTGAGTGGAACTGGCTTTTGGTACAATCCATCCTCAGGACTCTCCAATTCTTGAATTCAGCATCTTCCACTGAAGCCAGTGGGACTGGACCATGACAAGCTTTCTCTCTGTTGAGCTCTGGGGGTGCGGGTGGGGGGGTCTTCCTCCCCTCTTCCCCTCTGAGTCTGGTTCTCTACCCCTCCTCACAGCAAGACCCTTCATCAACTGGCATGGCCACACATTTTCCGGCAGGGCCCCCCCAGTCCCATCTCTTCTATGATGTATCCAAGAAGGCATCCAGTCCCATGGTGGAATTTCAGTGCTTTAACGAGCCATTTATTTGTGTGTGTGTATATATATATATATTACAAGGGGCAGGATTATATCCGCATCAGCCCAATTAGTGCATTCCAGGCTAGCTCAGCATGAGGTTGATGGCCTCTTTTCTCGATTGCCTGCTGCAAAGTTGTGATGGATAACACCAACACTGACAGCAGTTCCCAGGCCTTGTCACGAGCTATTTTCCCAAGGAAAACCCTGCCCAATTTTTTCATGTGTCCAGCTGGTCCTTCTCCCAAACAGACCCACTCTACAGAAAAGCTGCATTAAGGCCATCACTATGTTAGATTTGCACATGGTAATTTAAACTGATGTATGTAAATGGTCTCGTTAGACAGTAGTTCTATAATTTAGCTGGAGATGGCTCATCATGTGGCTGATGACTATGGCGAGGTAAGCACCTTGGGACACAGCAGCCAGGGAAGAATTGGGATATAAATCGAACAAAACAAATCAGGCAAAATGTTTAATAAGGTCAAGGTCTCTCTTGCTCTAAAGCCAGTCGTGTCTTAAGGCATGTGTATGTGTGCTCATCTCTGTTTTCAGCCAAAGAGCCAGTGCTGTCTGCATCTGCAGACATGTCCGTGGTCATGTGGCAACTATGACTAGACAAGTGCACATTTAACACTATTACCTTTCCCGTCTAAGCAGAAACCTATTTATTTACTTGCAGTTTCTTGCTCCTGGACTCCTAGGTTGGCAGGAGCTGGGAAGACAACAGGAGCTGACTCCATCATGTAGCACTTGGGTCTTGAACTGGTGACCTGCTGACCTTTCAGTCGTCAAACTTAGTGTCTTAACCACTAAGCCTCCACAGCTCCTCCAAGTGTTTAATACCTTTCTAAAATACCTTTATGCCTTCTGTTTTCTCGGGTTTGTAGGAAATGAATATACAGGTACAGTATATGGAAAAAAGATAAAACAGGTGATTGTAGTTGTGTTGAAAAATATCTATCTAGGCAACAATCAGTTATTTCAGTGGTATGGTCTGAACAGGGCCGACCTCACACCAGAGTGAAGATGCCATGCCATCACAGCAGTTTTATCAGTGCGTATGGTTTGCATCAGGGACTGCGATGGATTAGTGGTTAAGATGCTGAACATGACGACTGGAAGGTTGGCAGGTCAGCAGTTCGAGACATGAGTACTGCATGACAGAGTGAGTTCCTGCCTCTGTCTCAGCTCCTGCCAACCTAGCTGTTCAAAAGCAAGAAATTGCAAGTAGATAAATAGGTACTACTTTGATGGGAAGGTAACAGCGTTCCATGTCTAGTCATGCCTGCCATATGTCCATGGAAACATCTGCAGACACAGATAGTGCTGGCACTTTGGCTGTAAGTGGAGATGAGCACCGAACACTAGAGTAAGATACAACTTGCTTTCGAACAATGGCAACCTTTACCGTTGCATTTTGTTCGATCCTTTTACTTAAAACAGGAGAGAGGGTTGATTAGAATACATTTCACAACGAGGGCCTCTTCTCTCCCTGCTTGGCCAGGGAAGTTTAGTAGAACTAATAAGTACACAGAACTAATAAGGAGGGACAGCTCTTCAAATAGAGGACCATCCTCCTTAAAGGAGGACCCAGTCAACTTTCACCCTCCATTTCCATAGAACAACTGAGTTGGAAGGGGCTTTTATGCCATTGAGTCCAACCCCCTCTGCTCAATGCAGGAATCCGAATCAAAGCAGATCTGGCAGATGGCTGTCATATGGTTCCAAGCTGTGGCTGGATTTTCACATCTTCCGGTCAAACGCCAAAACTCCTGGCAATCACCAGTGAAGCTGCTGTCTCCGATGGTTGTGCTAAAAATGGAAACCTCTCTGGCACAGTTTTGAGTCCAGCTTCCAAGAGACCGGGAGAGAAACAGGCATTGTTTTGGAGAACCGCCTGTTTTTGCAACTTTCCCCTTTCCTTTGGCCCCTGGATGCTGCTCCATGGGGATGAATCTTCTCTAGTGAACATGCCGACATCGTGACCCCAAGGGGAATCCCGCCAAACAGACGGGCAAGATTTAATTAGCTGCCTGCTCTCCATGAGGTAAATGATTTCTGGGAAAGTATACAGGCCTGGAAAGAGGCAGCACACATTAACCAGACCAGGGGACCCCTCTCTCCCTCTGTTTGCTTTAGGATCAGTGACTTGTCCTCGCCTCTTGAGGTGGAAGGTCATCTGACTGGCATGGGGGGGAATGATGATACAGGGGCAGCAGAAGAAATGACTTCCTTGAAGCAGAAGGGTCGGCTTGCTCACGAGCAAGGATGTGCAGAGCCTTTATTCAACTAGCCTAGGTGTCCTCAAGCTTGGCCCTCCAGGTGTTCTTGGACTACCAACACCAGAAGCCCAAGTCAGTACGCCTGTTGACCAGGGCTTCAGGAAATTGAAGTCCAAGAACATCTGGAGAGCCACGTGTGCTGAGCCAAGTCTAAGGAGTCTCAACATATGAGATGCCTGACAAGCAGCTCCCAAGACCTACATGATTCCTTATCTACAGCATGAGAAAGACCAAAGGACCCAAGAAAAGGTCTCAGTTTCTCTCAAGGCAAGGGAACAATTTTGCAGCTCCTGGTTCTTTATTGTTAGGGGTGATGGCAATCAAGGATTTGAGATGATTTGTTTAAGGTGGACCCCAGCTTGCCAAGAGGTGACCCACACACTGTGATTATGGAGCCATCTCCTGTGGCACATATGAAATGAGACAAGCAGGTTTTAACACTGGGACTATAATGGACTGGCACAGTCCTGAGGATATTAACAAGGTGCGGCTTCACAGCCAGTCCATCTGGTGTGGCCTCTTCCACCTCCATGACCCTTGGGAATCAGAGTTCCTCCTCCACTCATTTTGCTGTTGGGCCCAATAGGATGGTTTCCAGTGGCATTTCCTCCACTGAGGGGGCCATCACCCCACTCAAAGGGGTTCATCCACCTGTAGCCGTTGGTCCCTTTGGGGAGTCAGGTTATTTACCACAGCCCAACACTTGACGTTGAGTCACTGGCTGTACAGCCTACCCCGTTACCATAGTGGACTATCTAGCCAGACTATAATCAAGGATTTACTTCCTTGCTAAAGCATAGGACACTTGCCATGGTTAAAGTATAGTGACAGGGTGCCTCAAAACTACATCAGTTGAGAAAATAGACCCTCTTGTTGGTATCACCCCACCTAAGATAAGGAGAGAAGTAGCAGCAGATGCTGAGAGAAATAAGCAAGAGAAGGACCCTTGGCACTCTCTGAATGGAAATGATGAGCCTCAAGTCCGCTGACTCAGATCCAGGAAGAATTTTATAGCAAGAACAAACACACTTGAGGGTACACAAGAGCAAAACCAAATTAGAAGATGGAGGAAGGAGCTCACTGGACAAGGAATAACATTAAAGGAGGATATGGCTGAAGATCTCAACCTCCTTTAAGTCACTTGGAGGGCCCTGAATAGGCTGAGGGTTGGAGTCCCTAAATGTAGGACCAGCATGCTCAAGTGGGGGCTGATGGCAGACAACAACACGCTGTGTGAATGTGGAGAGAGACAGAACATGGCTTGTTTGCTAGTCTGCCAATTACTACCAGAAACATGCACCAATGAGTACTTAAGTTTAGCCAACAATGACAAAGCTAAGAAGTTGGCTTCATTTTGGCAGTTCAGGGTTTGACCAGAACATGAAAGTGCCTGTAAGTGATTAAATTGCAAAGACTAGTTTAGATAAAACAAGCTAAGGCTTTGTTGACAGGGCTCTATCTAAGGGCCTCTGCAGACAAGATACTGACTCCTTATCTAGAAGCAGCGTAACCTTAAAAGACAAGACATGTCTGTTTGCTCTCACCTGAGCTTGCCTCAAATCTGCGTTTGGCCCCTTTGCTTGCTTTTTCACAACTGGGCCACTGGGGGAGAGCACGGTTTTCATTTGATGCACATCATCCTGAAAGATTTGTATGACTGGAGGGGTAACATGGCCTTGCCTTGCCATACCTAGATGAGTAGACATCTCTGGGATGGCACTTGCACAACAGAGGAGGAAATACATGTTGGCCTTAAATATACTCTCTGTGTTTATGGCCATCATCCCACTTGCTGACAAAATATTCCATCATTTACTCTGAATCTAGCACCCATCACTTTGATGTGGAGTTCCAAAATGGGTGGAGAAAGAGGAAACGACTGAAACTCAACACTTCTAATTTACCCTCTCAGCAAAAAGGATCAGATTCCCTTTCACTGTGTGAAGTGGTGGACCTGATCCTTTTGCCAAAATAATGACAACAACAACAACAACAACAACAACAACAACAACAACAACAACAACAACAACAACAACAACAACAAAGTATTAGAAGATGTGTAAGTCAAGATCCAGTAGGACTTTAAAATTCAAACAGATTGGTCGTGGCAGATTGGTCATGGCTTTGGCCTCGGCCAACCGGATGGAGACAGACGCAGCAGCGAGCTTAGAGGTGGGCAAGGTTTTTGCAAGTGGGCGAGGTTTGCCCTCCCTCCCTCCCTAAATGGCAGTGTGATTATTTTGGTCGCTTCTGGGCCTGATAGGAATTTTTGCTTGAATCCTGATTGGCCTTGGTGATTCTTGTTGTTTTCGCCCATCCCACACTGTCGCATAGGTTGAGTTTTGGAGGACTTTTCTTTTGGTCACTTTGGCGGGTAGCACTGGTAAGGACATCAATTTGATCCCTATAATCGGGTTGGAACGCATTTGATCACTCAGCCTGGTTCCCTGTCAAGAAAGAAAAACACCTGAGATTGATCAAATGCGGTCCAAGAACTAGGAACTGCCAAGCTTGACAGCTTGCAGTCTCCGTTTAAATGGTTCACTGATTTTATGGCACAAGTGAAAGTTGAGGAAGAACACTTCTGCCAAGGGATCTAGGAAATAAACAGAAGTAACCACATTTAAAGTTGAAAGAAACGTTAATTGATTTATTAATTAAGTATTGTCCTTACCAGTGCTACTTCAGCCTGTTGCAGAGCAGTTTGGTTCATTAACACAGTTAATGAAGTTGGTGAAGTTTACAAAGTTACAAAGTTAATAAAGTGGCCCAATTTTATAACCAAGAAACTGTTGTCTGTCTCCTTACTCCAGGGGTGCGTGGGTCAAAGACATCTGACTCATAACACACCTGATATAACTGTTGCTATACCAGGAGATGCATGAATTGAGGACAAACAGCTGGAGAAAATAACAAAATATCATGATTTGTAAATTGAAGTTGTGTGTTTATGGAGGAAGGAATCTGTTGTGCCTATAGTGATCGGAGCCCTTGGAGCAATACCTAAAGGTTCCCATTTGTGTGGATTTACAGAGACTTAGGCTTCTGGGAATTGAAATCCAAGAACAGCTGGAGTGCCAAGGTTCACCATCACAGATTTAGATGCCATATTACAAAGTCCTATTAGGAGGCTATGCAATTCCGCATGGAGTTTAACCAAGCAAACTCTCCTGAACTCAGTAGGACTTTATGATATGTCAACATGGGGAGGAGGGCAATGACGGGAAGATTCTACTATGAGGGTCAGCTCATGGGGACATTGTGTTTCAAAAAGATCACATGTCATGCCAGAATATGAAGAAATTTCTGTTTTCTACTGGGAAGTGTCTGAGAAGACAACAGAGCAATCAAAGAAAGCAGTCGAATGATGTTGACCAAAATAACACAGGCACACTAAACATTGTGAAATAAGTGGGATGGTGAAAGCCTGCAGGTGGAATGGTCCCGATCTCAAGAAAATAGAAATTATGGCTCAGAGGAGGACTGGCAGGGCAAGACAGGTCTATTCAGGATTGTACCAGCCCTGTTATTATTCCCTGATGTTATCACTCAGAAGGTCACCCTTGCTCAAAAGCTAGTTGTATCCAACTCTAGGGTGTGGTGCTCATCTCTGTTTATAGCCAAAGAGCTAATACTATCTGCGTCTGCAGACATTTCCATAAACATGTGGCAGGCATGACTAGACACAGGATGGCACAGAACGTTGTCTTCCCCCACAAAGCGGTACCTATTTATCTACTTGCAATTTCTTGCTTTCATACTGCTAGATTGACAGGAGCTGGGACAGAGATGGAAGTTCACTACGTTGTACAATACCCAGGTCTCAAACTGATGACTAGGCAACCTTTCAGTCATTAAGTTCAGTTTCTTAACCACTAAGTTGACCAAAATAACCACTAAGTTAGCGCAGTCCCATTCAGCTGCACAAAAAAGCATTAGGAATCTCAGCCTTCATGTTTGAAAGAAATCAAGCTGATCATTGATTCCCTGTGGAGAGAGTGGTGTTTTCCTTCCCTTCGAGAGGCCAGATTCCTACCCAGGTTTGCATGAGCTTTGCAGAACTTGTTACGGCTATTTGCAGTTAATTTAATGAGGTTCCAGGGTCCCTGTTATATGCTGGCCAATTGTACAACAAAGATTTACTCCAGCACTTTATCAATTAGCTCCAATTAGCCGTAGCAAGTGACACAAGCCTTACATGAATGCTGGCAGAATTTCGCCCAGAGCCTTTGATGCCCTTCATGCATATAAAGTTTGCAAATCTATGACCTTCTGCCGGGTACGAGATTAAACTTTCCTTTCAACTTGATCCTGACTTCCCTCAGCACAATTGGATTGCAATGTGCTTTCATTTGTGCATTGCAATGTTGTGCAAGGACTTGGGTTCCACTCTGTGTCATGGTTGATTTGCTTGCCAAGCTATAAAACAGGAAAGGCAGAAATGATCAAAGAGGATGCAGTCTTGAGGGGGGGGGGGGACGGGACACAGAGGGGAAAATAAAGAAACCTCTTCCTTTGATGGCAGTTTGGAAAATAAAATTATAATTTGTTTTCAATAATTTGAAAACAAACTAGAGCAGGTCCAGAGAATAGCAACTAGGATGATCAGACGACTGGAAACCAAGCCCTAGGAGGAAAAACGGAAGGAACTGGACATGTTTAGCCTGGAGAAAAGGAGACGGGGGTGGGTGGGTGGATATGATGGTGGCATTTTTTCAAATATAGTACCTGAATGATGGCCATAAAGAGGAAGGATCTGTTCTAGGTCATCCCAGGGTGCAGAGAGCATAATTATGGGCTCAAAGTACAGGGAGCCAGATATAGACCAAATATCTGGAACAACGTTTTAATGGTTAGAGCAGTAATATAGTAGAATCAACTGCTTCAAGAATTAGTTAAAGATTGTATGATAAAATGGGCGGAAAATATACAAGAACCAATAATGTTAGAGACATGGGAAAAGATATGGGTTAGAAATGTAAAATTTATACAAGCTCAAAATTTGAGGGAAAATTTTTATAAAATGTTTTATAGATGGCATTTAGATCCAAAAAAGTTGTCAATAATGTATCCTAATTCAAAACCTAAATGTTGGAGGTGTGACTGTGAAGATGCTACGTATTATCACATTTGGTGGATGTGTAAGAAGGTTAAAGTGTTTTGGATAAAAATATGGTAGATAATGCAGAAAAAGGGAGGGGCTGTGGGGGGAAAATAGAAAATGTATACTCTTTGTAAAACTCTTTAAATAAATAAATAAATAAAAAAAGAGGTGGTGAGAGTCCCCTGGACTGCAAGGAGATAAAATCAGTTCATCCTAAAGGAAATCAACCCTGACTGCTCATTAGAGGGACAAATACTGAAGCTGAAGCTCAAGTACTTTGGTCACCAAATGAGAAGAAGAGAGGACTCACTGGAAAAGGCCCTGATGTTGGGAAAGATTGGAGGCAAAAGGAGAAGGGGGTGTCAGAAGAGGAGATGGCTAGATGGCATCCACTGATCAGGGCTTCTGGGAATTGTAGTCCGAGAACATCTGGAGAGCCAAGGTTGCCATCACTGTTCTGTAGGGTAGAGTTGGGTTTCTCAACGATGGGCCCCAGACGTTTTTGGACTTCATGAGATGATTGAGAATGATCTTCCAAGATTTGCACAATTCCTTATCTACAGCATGAGAAAGACCCAAGGACCCCAGAAATGGTCTCAGCTTCTTTCCGGGAGAGGAGGACAATTTTGCAGCTCCTGGTGTTCTTTCTTGTTAGGGGTGATGACAATCAAGGATTTACTTCCTTATTAAAGCATAGAACACTTTCCATGGTTAAAGTATAGTGGCAGGGTGCCTCAGAACTACACCAGTTGAGAAAATTGACCCTCTTGTTGGTTTCGCTCCACCTAAGATAAGGAGAAAAATAGCAGTTGATGCTGGGAGAACAAAACAAGAGAAGGACCCTTGACGTCCTCTGAATGGATATGAGCCTCACATCCACTAGCTCAGATCTAGGAAGAGCTTTCTGGCAAGAACAAACACTTTTGATCATTGACACAGTAGATGTAGAGCTGGGCGGACTATGGAGGATGGCAGATGACAGAGGAGCTTGATGTGCAGTGGTCCATGGGGTCGCGAATGGTCAGACTCAACTGTGCAATGACTGAACAACAACAATGGCGGCGGCAGCAGCAACAACAAAATCAACAAGTCAGTCATTCTTTAATTCAGGGGTGTTCAAATTACGGCCCGTGGGCCAGATCCAGCCCCTGACACCAATTCATCTAGCCCACGCTGCCCTTGCCGCTCCTGGAAGCAGAAGTAAAACGTATGGGCTTCTTTTACTTCTACTACCAGGAGTGGCGAGGGTGGCGTGGGCCAGATAATTTGGTGTTGGGGCCTGAATCTGGCCTGTGGGCTGTAGTTTGGGCACCCCTGCATTAGAGGGACCTGCCAAAGCCACCAAAATCTGGAAATGATTAGCAGTCCATCCAAAGCTGAGCTCTCCTGAGCTGCATCCCTGGAATTTATGGGGCCAATTCAAAATGTTCTTTCCTTCTCTGGCCAAAAAAAATGACCACTGCTTTCCTGCTTCATGCATACAGTGTTAGTCTGTGGTTCCATTCCTTCAATTTCAGCTCACCCACCAGAGGGAAAAAAAGAGAAAGGAAAGACCCCCATTTCCTTGCAAAGGAGAGGATATCTGCTTATATGCAGCACATACTAACTGAGTTCTACCAGATACACCAACAGTTGGGGGTCCTTCCACCAGGATACTCCAGGGTGCAAAATTTTAGAGGAGACTGAAATCTAGAGATGAGTTTACCGACAAGTAGTTAAGACGCTGAACTTGATGACCGGAAGGTTGGCAGATCGGCAGTTCAAGACCCCGAGTGCTGTGTGACAGAATGAGCTTCTGAGATCTTGCAAAAGTACCCAGTTTCGATTTTCCCCTTAACCCCCACACCTTCCCTCCAAATATACCCAGTGGCTCCGGAACAAACATAGCTGTCATCTGAAGATTTAAATAAACATTTTAATTGATCTTCAATTCTCGGCAGGCCCTGGCTGAAGCTTCCAAGATCACTTAGAGAAAAGTGCATGAGTCTCCTCCTCCTCCTCCTTCCCAGATTCACTCCTAGAGCAGTTCTCTGCCTTGCAAACTAGTTTGACCCTGTGGTTGCTTTTTAACCTTGTGACATTCAAAAAAATGCAAAACAAATTATGCAATGTTCCCGTCATAACAAAAATTTTCACAATGGCAGGAGGGCTGGAAAAGTCTGCTAAGCATCTTTTGGTGTTAAAAGGCGGTCAGTACACTGTCATTAAAGACAGCCTGGTTTCAGCCAGTTAATCTTGTGCTGCTTTTGCTGAGGGCCTGTCCTGCTATTAGGGAAACTGAGGCAGTTACCTTGGGTAGATAATGTCAGGATGCTGTGGAAAAAGGAGCATTTCCTCCACTGTGAAATGTACTGTATTATCTTGCTGTATCATCACGGCATAGAAAAGTTGCTTTTTACAACTACAGTACTCAGAAGATTCTGGTGACTGTAGCTGAGTAAAGGTCAGCCTTGCTCTAAAGCCAGTCGTATCCATCTCTAGGATTCAGTGCTCATCTCTGTTTATAGCCAAAGAGAGCGCTGTCTGTGTCTGCAGGCATTTCTGTGGACATGCGGCAGGCATGCCTATGTGCCAGAACTCATGGAACACTGTTTACCTTCCTACTGAAGTGGTACCTATTTATCTACTCACAATTTCTTGCTTTCAAACTGCTAGGTTGGCAGGAGCTAGGACAGAGACAGAAGCTCACTCTGTCATGCAATACTCAGGTCTCTAACTGCTGACCTGCCGACTTTCCAGTTGTCATAATGACTAAGCCACCACAGTCCCTTGACTGTAGTTGAAGAGAGTAATTATTCCAAGATCAGGATGAACATAGTCAATGGCCGTTTGTCTTGCTTATACATTTTCCCTCCTCCAGCAAAAGGGAAGTCAGAAGGAATGGGTTAGAGCCTGGCTGGGGGAATTTTGGAGTTAGAGTGTCTGAAAGTATTGATTCCCAGGCTTTGATGATTCCTTCTTCTTTTCCTTTGTGATGGGTTGGTTCACACGGCTTAGTTTGGTCCTTTTTAAAATTCCTGCTCTTTTTTTTAGAAGACTAGTATCTAGTATCTAGGGACTGCAGTGGCTTAGTGTTAAGATGCTGAACTTGAGGACAGGGAGGTCAGCAGGACAGCCAGCACCCAAGTGCTGCATGATGGAGTGAGGTTCCATCTCTGTCCCAGCTCTTGCCAACCTAGCAGTTCGAAAGCAAGAAATCCCAAGTAGATAAAGAGGTACCGCTTTGGCGGGAAAGGTAACAGCATTCCATGCACTCCTGTGTCTAGTCATGACTGCCAAATGACCATGGAAACGTCTGTAGACACAGACAGCACTGGCTCTTTGTCTGCCTTCCAAACAAGGGAGACCTAATATAGTATCAGGGAGAGCCACAACAGAAAAAGTTGGCATTGCCCAGCCATGCAGCATATCAGGCAGCTCATTCCTAGGCAACAGCTGACACCCTCTGCAGAAGAACAGCTTGACACCTCAAGCATGCGTAGTTCTGTAGGCAGAGATACCTGTACAGCAGAGGGTTCCAGCCAGCCATTGAAACCTCACCCTGAAATAAAAGTGCCAGTGTTAAAGTTGTCACAATGCTCTCTCTCTCCCCCCCCCCCAGTTGTTACTTGGAAGTACAGTAATACCTCATATAACATTAGTATCGAATAACACTAAAATCGCATAACATTAAGGAATTTGGGGGGAAGAATTGCATCAGATAACATTAAGATCCTATGGGATGCTTCAGATAACAACCGCTAAAGCCTGTGTGGTTACAATGTATCTCTATGGATCCCATAGGATTTTAACATGCATCAGATAACACTAAAAATCATATAACACCAAGACTTGTGGAACCAGGTTTTAGTGTTATATGAGGTTTTACTGTATATTCTCTTAAGCTTAGCAGGGTTTATGCCCAAGTAAAGAAGTACGAGATCTCAGGCTTAAAGTCAATCTGCAAGCAGCCTTGATCAGAAAGAGAAATCTGCTAGCATCCCATAGGTGTGATTTGGACAGACAGTCATGATGGAACAGTCATACTTGCAAATGAAGCCTGTGTTTACCTCCTGACGCCCAATCACAAAACAAAGCTAGCTGGTTTGCAATACAGGGCGTGAAAAGCTTCTGCCGGGACAATCAGAGGTTTCCAATCCTTAAGGAACCCCTTCTTCTAATGACAGATTTTCTGTAACATATTGTTTTGTACTGAATGTTAAGTAAAATTCAACCTATTTTGTCCCATTTTTGCATTAGTTGGGGTTTATCCCCTTAAACTGACATTTGCTCTGCCTGATTTTTGCATCAATCTTTCTCTGCCTTTTCTTTTCACCATATCAATTTCCCTTCCACGAAATGAATAAATAGGGATTTCTGAATAGACTTTAAACCAAAATGTATGCTTTTCTTTTTTTTAATTATTATTTTTATTGATCTTTAAAACAAGGAAACACAAACAAAAGATTACAAAAAAATACAACATCAAAAATAAGAAGAAAAACATCCAATATGACAAAGCCAAACAACAAGAACCAGCTACATACACACATCAAAGAGACATACAATTCAATCACATCCAACCCTTCACCTCCCATCTTCCCGTATTAATGCAACATAAATCCCTATCACCCACCCTGTATGCTTTTCTGCCTCTCGATGGATGAATTCTAGGGGCATCAGTCAAACAGATGCTACAGATCTTTCGTCTCTTCCTGTTTAATAGATTTTGGTGGTCAGAAAAACACACCGAAGACATAGTGTGGAAAGAATGATGCGTCCTATGCCACATCTCATTCTGTAAAATTTCAGAGTGAAAACTGAGAGCAGTGGGTGGGTCCTTTTGAAGTTCTCACAGTATGAGATGTTGTGATGCTCCAAAGCAAGTAAAGGTAGGAAGCAAGCAGAGAAAGATACACAAAGATCTTTGCAGCAGGAATGGAAGAAGGGGGCTGGGGCTTTAAAAAGCAGTGGTTCCCAATCTTTTTTGGCCTTGTCCCACCTAAGCATCTCTAAAATCCTGACACCCCACCCCCCCCGTGACATATAATTCTTATTATTCAAAAACTCCTATTCATGTGGAGGAAGCCTAAAAGACCATTCACTGTTAATGACTCATTCTTGAACTGTACTGCATTTTATGATATTCAATTGTTTTGAATTATTGATGTATGGTATTTGATTATACTGCGACATGGTATTGTTCTATTGAATTGTTACGTTGTATTCGATTGTATGTTGTGAGCCGCCCTGAGTCGGTTTTTACAGAGTAGGGTGGCATATACATCGAAGAAATGAAATGAAATGAAATGAAATTGCCACCCCCCCTTTTAAAAATCCAATTGCTCCCCTGTGTCCATGTTGGGAACTAAAAAGCACAGAACAATTTTATTTTTCTCTAGCTCTGCTCATGAGGAGACACAGAAACACAGAATGCAGCAGGCCTAGGAAGGTTTGCCAATTAAAGTGCAGCTTCTTGTGGGCCACTTAAAAAAACAACAAAATGTGAACATGCCAGGGCTATCGCACCAGCAAAACCACATTAAAAAGTACCCAAATACATTACATCTCAAATTATGCATTCTAAAACACACCTGACACATCACTTTTGTGATGAGAACAGTAACTTAAATGAAGTCCAGTGGATTAGTCAGTTCTGAGGCACATGCTATGGATTAGCTCAAGCCACATCAGGAGGTTTATCCTTAGGACATAATAGATGTACATTAATAATGATAATATTAATTACAGTATCATGATAATATAATAATGATGAAAAATAAATGATATTCTTTTATGGGACATCTGGACAATTTATAAAAGCAACTCATGTAAGTAAATCACAGAAAAGCTGAACTGTCAAGGGATCATATGGGAAAACAGATTAAAATAATATGTATTATTTAGCAGTATTTAATTAGCATTGAAATCACAACTGAAACAGAGAAAGGGAGAAGGTGTAAAGGTGATTATAGTTGTGTTCAACAGTTCACACTTTTTATTTCTGGAATGTTTTGTAGAGATTCTTGCTAAATCAAACAAAGGAGGAGTGTGGAGTGAAATTATGGAATGAGAGCATATTCTCCATGCCTGATGGATTACAACCCCATTTCTACATTCTAGGTGGGAGTGTGGAAATAACTGGCACTCCCTGAGACCTGACACAGCGTGACTTACCTTTACATAGTCGTATTCGCAAAGATAAGAGGACTCGAGGTCAAAATGCATGAAATAGAGCTTGATGCGGAACCCGTCTGACACGGATATGTTCCAGGTCACTTCCGAATCACTGGGGTAGGAATCGGGAAAGTTGGGGGACTGGAGCTCCCCAAACATATCTGTCAACTCGATGGCATCTGCATTGGCAAGATGGAAGATACAAAGGGACCAAACCAGGAGGTACCTGCAAAATACACAAACACACAAAGCTGATGCTGTGCCCCTACGTGTGTGAGTTCCATCCCCCATAGACTCATAGAATGACTGAGTTGGAAAAGGCATATCAGAAAACAAAACAAAATAAACAAAACAAAGAAAAAAACTAAACAAAAACACACTGTAGCACTTTAAAGACTGCTTTATTTTTATTGTTAGCTTTCGTGGATCAAGTCCACTCCTTCAGACTTGAGTTGGAAAAGAGACCCTTTTGGCCATCGTGCCAACCCCGCCAAACCCACCCATCCCTCAGCTCAGTGCAAGAATCCAAATCAAAACAGATTTGATATATGGTTGTCCAATTCTCTCTGGGATGCTTCCAATGTTTGAAGGCTCATGAGGCAGTTGTTCCACTGTCATACTGCTCAAACTGTTAAGAAGTTTCCCTTGATATTCAGCCTACATCAGGCTTCCTATAGTTTCAGCCCATAATTACGTGCTCTACCATATGGGATGATAGAGAACAGATCTTTCCCTTCCTTTTTATGATTATCTCTCAAGTATTTGAAGAGTGCCATCATCATCTCCCACCTCAGTCTCCTTTTCTCAAGGCTAAACATGCCCAATTCCTTCAGTTTATTGCTGCCTGGGATATGCTTGATTGTGGTTCAAAAATACCACAATCTTTGAGGAGGCTCTTTCTGTGTACAGTACTTTGGCTTTCATCAAAAGCACATTACACCTGGAAGGGATGCTGAAGATCATCTAGTCCAGTGGTGGCGAACCTATGGCATGCCATCGCCCCAGCACAGAGTTCGCCCCACCCCTCTGCCCAGCAGCCCAATGGGATCACTTCCTCCTTCCCCCCAGCACAGAGTTCACTTTGCCTCTCTATTTGGACACTCAGTCTCTAAAAAGTTTGCCACCACTGATCTAGTCAATCACCCATGCAACGCCTGAGTCATGCACCAGTAGTATCCATGAACAGACGGCCTTCCACTTCCCTCTGTTCTAATCACATCCGAAGCAGTTCCTTTTTAAAAGTGATTCACTCCCAGAATCTCATGTCTGGCATGGCTACCAACTATTCTAACCTACCTTAAGGGCTTTTAGCTTGTGTGGGCTGCACAATTGACACCTGAATTAGACATCGGTCAAGGCTTAAGGGAAACAAGTTGGGCA
Organism: Furcifer pardalis; assembly: GCA_030440675.1. Lineage (NCBI taxonomy): Eukaryota > Metazoa > Chordata > Lepidosauria > Squamata > Chamaeleonidae > Furcifer > Furcifer pardalis. The sequence continues at coordinate 291,917,192 of CP126890.1, forward strand.
GATTTCACTCTGAAGAAAGAGAAGGCCAAATAAAAGCAGCCCAAGCCATGGGAAGTTGGTGAGGCTCCAAAGAAGGAAGTGGCCTGCTGGTTCAAGGAATTAACTTCTGGAGCTGGAGACAACGAACGTATGGGCAGAGGGAAGGTTCATGTGGATGTGATTTTAATTGCCTGATTTGGCATCCCGTTCAAAAGAGGCATAGTTAATGAGGCTGAGAAGGAAGATAACTTTGGCCTCTTTGCCACCAGAAGGTGAGATTTGTAATATGCCATCTTTCACAATTCCCTCCCAACCACATGAACAGCCAGCCAAGGGAAAAATCTGCTCAGAATATGAATAGCTATGTCCATTGTCTTCCTTCCTTCCTCTATTTCAAAACTCACAGCATAACGGAGAAGAAGAGGCTTTTGGAACATTAAAGTCAACCTTCATACAGTAATACCTCAGATAACGCTAAAACTTGGTTCCACAAGTCTTGGTGTTATCCGATTTTTAGTGTTATCCGATGCATGTTAAAATCCTATGGGATGAATTGGATAACGTTAAAGCTCCATAAAGATACATTGTAACTGCACAGGCTTTAGCGGTTGTTATCCGATACATCCCATAGGTCCTTAACGTTATTCTCCTCCCCAGATTACTTAACGTTATGGGATTTTAGCGTTATCCGAGGTAAACGTTATCCGAGGTATTACTGTACTACAGTCTTGGGCTTTTATGGCAGAACTGAACTCCCTTGACCTCTTCACAACAATCTTGAAAGGTAAGTGAGTCTGGAAGAGAGACAAGCTCGCCTAGTGAATTTCATGACTCACTGGGGACTAGAACCATGATTTCCAGAATCCCCTTTCAACACTTGCTTTCTTCTGGCCATTGCTTTCCTTCATTTAGGTTTGGCTTCCCCAAGATTCCAGGGCCAAAAGGTGAGAACAGAGGATGATTTCTGTTCAAGTCATGGGGAAAGGCCCTTGTGTCGCCACAGGAAGCAAACATCGAATAACAGCTGTGAAACAGCATGCAAGCATGTTCTGTGTGTGAAAGAACAAGGCAGGCAACCCACGATTCCTGCACCCCCTTGTTAAAAAACCCAAACTTCTGTGTGGCACAAACACAGAAGCATCTTTTCATTGAGCAAACACATTCTGGGAGTGAGGAGGAGATGGGCATGGAGGTATTAAAGCCACCTGGTGCAAGAAAACCAAACTTCTCTTCAGAGCAATTTGCTCTGGAATTGCCAGACTGGCAAGCCACAAAAGTGGAGATGTTGTTCCCAAAGACTTCAGCTGCCGCCGCCGCCCTGAGACCCGATAACTAGCATTTTGGCACCTCTCTCTTGTTCTAAATAAGAATGGAATTTAAATAGAAGCAACATTGCAAGTAATTTAAGACTGGCTGGGTTGCCATTTGTTATTGGTTGTTTTGGGAACATCAAAAAAAGAGGGTGTTCTTCATAAACAAGAGACATATTTTTGCATTGAATTTTCATATTCTATATTTGACTCAAAAATACCAATATAATCACAATCAGACATCATGATTCTGCCTGCTGTTCTCCATATTGCACATGACTGTGGCCAGGGGGCCACCTTTGGATTCAGCAGTTAGGCAAAGATGGGAGAAAAGAGTCCTAGAATAACTGTGTTGGAAGAAAGCCCCTTTTAGGCAATTTAGTCCAATCCCAGCTCAATGCAGGAATCTGAATCAAAGCAGATTTGACAGAGGGTTGTCCATTTCTCTCTTGGATGCTTCCAATGTTGGAGCATTCAACAGCTCTCAAGACAGTTTGTTCCATTGTTGTACTGCTCTTACCATTAAGACGTTTTCCCTGATATTCAGCCTATATCTGGCTTCCTTTAGTTTGAGCCCGTTATTATGTATCTTGCACTCTGAAATGATGGAGAACAGATCCATCCCTTCCTCTTTATGGTTTATTTTTCAGGTATTTGAAGAGTGCCATCATCATCCTCTCCCTTCTCAGTCTCCTTATCTCAAGGCTAAACATGTCCACTCCCTTCAGTCTTTCCTTCTAGGGCCATGATGGTGAACCTTGGTACTCCAGATGTTCTTGGACATCATTTCCCAGAAGCCCAAGCCCCCGTGAATCCACATGAATGGGTTTACTGCAATTCATCCGGCCCATGCTGCCGTCGTTGATTCTGGAAGTGGAAATAAAACACGCCCATACGGTTAAAACTCTTCCTGGTTAACCCTTCCTCCGTATGGGCAAATTTTACTTCCACTTCCAGGAGCGATGAGGGCAGCGTAGGCCAGATGAATCACAGTAAACCCATTCATGTAGATTCATGGAGGCTTGTGTTTCTGGGAACTGAAGTCCAAAAACATCTGGAGTGCCAAGGTTCACCATCATGGCCCTAGGGCTTGAGTTCCAGTCATCTGATCATCCTTCTCTGTACCTGCTCTAATTTTGATATAAACCAATAAGACACTGGGGCAGCTTCCTTTCTGAACAGGAAGTCTGAGTGGAACTAGGCAGAACTAGGCTGCAAAGACTTCAGGCTTAATTCTTTCTCCCAGGAGAGCCACAGTTTGGTGTCTTGTCCATCAGGTGGAGCTCCTCAGATACAGAATTATGGGATTTGTAGTACAAAAATTCTGAATTGCAGATTCTGAGCTAGGGCCTCAAGTTTGGGAACCACCGTCCTGGGCAATGGGTACATGAAAGATCTAGCTTTTGGAAAGAGGACGGGGCAATGGTGTAATGCACCTGTGTAATGAAATAAGCCCTGTTTTAAACTGTGTTTTTTCTCCATTATCTTTTACTCACCTAAATACCTTGTGTTTTAGTACTTTCAAGATGGGAATTTCAAATCAGGGGGAGAGAGAGTGGAATGTAAACATCATTGCCTCGTGGTTTCAAAGAAACCTAATGTGTGATAGACGTGTCATGCTGTAAGATCATTGGTTGGACTCCCTAAGGGGGATAGCCAGAAGGAGGATCTTGTGGGAGGAGATATAACCCAGAGAAAGGTGGGGGGGTGAGACACACTCTCTTGGATGCTATGCTTTTGAATTGCAACCATGTAGCCTATTTAGCTAGAAGGGGGGCCATGGGCTATTCCTTGAACAAGCAGCTTGCTTTATTTCTTTATTTTTAAATGTTTTCTAAGCTCCTGATGAGCTTTATTCTGAACTTTGCTTTGTTTTAAAATACCTGAAGAGACTAGGAGTGATTACTTGGCTCCACACTACCTTATCTACACATATCTAAATGCCTAGGAGGTTGTTCAGCCAGAGAGCTGCAATTCAGAAGAATGATAGGGCCTACTTGAGAGTAAGGCACCCTATTTGTTACAACCTGCTAAAGCAAAGCAAAGCAATCACACTTATATATACCACCCCATAGTGCTTAATGCCCTCTCTGGGCGGTTCACAAGTTAATTAGCATTTTGCCCCCAACACACTGGGGACTCATTTTACCGATCTCAGAAGGATGGAAGAGGCTGAGTCAACCTTGCGTCCTGCTGGTCAAGATTGAACTCACGATGTTTTACCTGCAGGGCAGCAGTTTTAACCCCTGTGCCACCAGGGCTCTATGATAATAGGTGGCTTACTTGCAACTGTTGTTCTTTGTGATCCTTTTGAGGTGGGCAAGAGTTCATATAAATTAAAAACTCATAAATGGGTGTTAGATGATGTAATCTGCTCTGTAGGAAGATGGTGAAATTGTTTAAGTGCTTATTTTTGCTTTTAGCAGGAAGATTGCTATCTAATGCTAAGTGGTCAGTAATTGTTACATGTCTGGTCTTAAGAGTAGCCATTTGTCTATACAGTTGTACCTCACTTAAAGAGCATAATGCGTTCCAAAGGATTGCTCTTTAGGTGAGTTTGCTCTTTAAGCGAAACACCACTGTAAATGACCAATTGTGTGTGTGTGGGGGGGGGGGATTGCGAACCCCGATTTATTTATTAAGTGAGTTTTTGGTTGGTTTTATTTGTTAAGTGAAGCGAACATTCAGAGAAAATTCTGCTCTTTAAGCGAGACGCTCTTTATGCGAGGTTCGACTGTATTTTATGAGTACAATATGGGTGTAAAGTGAAGACTTTCATTCATGTTATTGAAGTTATATATATAAAATCTTCAGCAGTTAAGAACCAAATGCACAGAACAGTTACAAAGAACTTAGTCACTTTCTGCTGTTGCTACTCTACATTATATGTATTATTAGTTGCAAAGTATAGGTGAATGGAACCAGAATATATTCTAACTAGTTCTTTGTACAGTATTACTCATTGATAGCCAATCTCATAATTAGATATTGTACATTAAGCTACATCTTAGCAAAGCTTGTGGAACAGTTATAAGTTAATTATGTCATGGATCATAAGCAAGTTAATTAGGTTAAGAATATGGTCATGAACTTGGGGAAAAGTTAAGTTTTGATAATTGTGGAAGTGCTTATACCATGAAAGTATTTTATTGAATTATTTGTGCTTTAGGAGTTATAGTTATAGAATAATGCTACGTTTAGCTTCTGTAATTACGCTTGCTATCTAAATGAGTTAGCTTGATGTCATTGCTACCCAATGAGTTTTGCTGGATGCCATTGCTATCCAATGGGCTTGCTTGATGGTTAAGGCACCCAGCTATGTTCCTGGGAAAAGGATATAAAAAGCCAAAACAGAATGTGGTCTTTACTCAGTCCTTTTTGGAAACCATTTCCAGACTGAGTCCTGTTGGCTATGCATGCAAGCAGTAAATAAAACTCTTCGCTGTTTTTTCACCTATCGTTTGGTCTCTTTCATTCTTTGGCCTGATATAGCCACTACACTTTGTGAATCCACACGAATGGATTCATTCATGTGGATTCACAGGGACCGCAAAAGAAGAACCTATTAGAGCATGGGGGCAGAAATAGACATTGTAGACAGCCCATAAATTAGAACATTGTTATAATTAACAAGTGTATAGCAATATTCATTCATTCATTCATTCATTCATTCAATTTGTATAGCCACCCCAATTGACGTGCGACTCTGGGCGGCATACATAAAATCCCAAATGTTAAACTCTAGAAACCGTTAAAATTCCTAAAAACACTGAAAAACTACCTTCCACCCAAACCAATTAAAAATCTAGTTAAGAACTATTAAAAGCATGAGTGATCCTACTCTAAATGAGCCAGTGGGGGGTGGCGGTTGCTCCCTCTCCATCTCCCCACCCTTGCCCTGCCAGCCAGGTTTTCAGCTCTTTCTTGAAGGGCAACAACTCTGTCTGGAGATGCAGTTCAACTGGCAGGAGGTTCCATAGGAGGGCCGGAGTGGATACCGAAAAGGCTCTTCTTCTAGTGTTACTCCACTGTTGCTCTCCTCTCTAGCAGTTGGTATTTTTAAAGAGCCCCTCCAGTCCTCTCTAGTGGCAATTGCACTTCAATACCTGTCCCACAGCCCATAGTGCACTCTCTGGGCTGTTCACAAGTTAATTAGCATTTTGCCCCCAACATACATACAACATACATACCAACATACAAAGTCGGTACTCAATTTACCGACTTTGGAAGGCTGAGTCAGCTTTGAGTCAACTTTGACTTCTGGTCAGGATCGAACTCACAACCTTTTGGTTGCAGGAGAGCAATTTATCCCCTGTGCCAACAGGACTCCTGCTGAACTCCCAACCCAATGCTCTCTAACCTCAAGGCACCATTTTTATGGGCAAAATGCTGCATGCCCTTAAAACTGCTCTATGGAGAAGGACCGAGCATGTGTGGGAACAGTGTATAATCCCAATTCCCTACTGAAGTGAAGGGAGCCACCAACCTGCCAACCACAAGGGCAACTATTTATTCCATGACATTTGCTCTCAGCAATCCTAGAATAGCTGAGTTGGAAGGAGCTTTCTAGGCCATGGAGCCCAATCCCATCTGCTCAAGACAGGAATCCGAATCAAAGCGGATCTGACAGATAGGGTTGCTTTCCAGTTCTCTCTTGGAGGCTTCCAGTGTTGGAGAGCTCATCACCTCAGTTTCTAGCACTGCTTTTTCCCTGCCACTGGAATCAGAATGAGATCAGTTTGCAAAAGAAAGACACCGAAACCCATGCTTTAGGAGGGCAACTCCAAGACTGGTCACAGCTAGGCCATTTTTCAATGTTTTGGTCTGACAGGTTCTCCTCCGGCAAAGCAAAGATGTCCCCCCCCCTCCACACACACACACACACAGACACAAAATAGCTGTGAAACCCCTCAATGCTTGCATTTCCAATGCAGAAGACTTCCATTCAACTGGAGAGCTTGCTACGGATTTAGGAAGGCAGGAAAGTAGCCACTTTACGCTAGGGCAGGGTTTTGTTCATTGACTCCAGTGTGTTTTCTTGTGCCCTTCTATGTTTTCAAAGCCTTTCTAGCATTTCCGGTAGGGAATCTTTCCTGTCCCTACCTGGACTCAGTCATGAGACTACAGCTGCATACAAAGCAGAAAAATTCTACCCTTGAATAAATGCCCCCTTCTGCCTCTGGGCAATGCAGACTCTTCCCTGCCTCTTGGCAGAACCCAAGATCGATTTCAACAACCTTTGAAATCTATCTTTGGTTTTGCAGGGCAGTTTTCAATTTTCTTAATCCTGAAATAGACCAAATGACTTTTCAGGGTGGGGAAATGGCATGAACGATTGTTGTAAGACTTGTGTTCCTAGTTCAGCATTCTGTTGCAATTTTAATACCTAGGACAGTGATGGTGAACCTTGGCACTGCAGGTGTTGTTGGAATTGAAGTCCAAGAACACCTGCAGTGCCAAGGTTCTCCATCACAGACCTAATAGGTAGAACACCTGGAGCAAAAGAAACCCCAATTGAGTATTTAGGTTCTAGTCAAGGATTAAGGCTTCTCTGTTCTAGCTTCTCTCCAGCTTCTTGCACATTGCCAGACCAGTAAGGAATATTCATTTCTTTTATTTACAGATTTATTTTTATTTATTAATATCAACAACAAAAACTTATAAACAGAAACACAATACTAAAACCAATCTAAAAATATCATGACATCAACAAACATGTGCACCCAACCACTGAGGGAACATTATTATCTCACAATAGTTTCCCTTTCTTATTCTTCTTCCCTAGTTCCAAAAAGTTAAATATTCTTGTCCTGGTTTCATCCCTTTAGTTTTAACAAATACATAGTTGACAAACTCATCCCATATCTCTATAAAATCATTTTTTTCTACTCAGACCTTTCTGAAGCTTTAATTCACATGCCAATTTATCATTTATAGCTATGTTCCGAAAAGGGACTGCATTGGCTTAGTGGGTAAGACACTGAACTTGATGACTGGGAGGTTGGCAGATCAGCAGTTTGAGATCATAGTGCTGCACGATGGAGTGAGCTTCCGTCTCTGTACCAGCTCCTGCCAAAATAGCAGTCCGAAAGCAAGAAATTGCAAGTAGATAAATAGGTACCACTTCGGTGGGAAGGTAAACTGCATTCCGTGCACACGTCACATGTCCACGGAAACATCTGCAGATGCAGACAGCTCTGGCTCTTTGGGTATAAACAGAGATGAGCACTGAACTCCAGAGTTGGATATGACTGGCTTTTGAGCAGGGTCAACCCTTACCTTTACTTCCATAATTTTTTATACCAAACCTCCTGTACAAACATAGTATAATTTTTCTTCCAATTTCTTTCCATTAACAACCAGGGATATGCATGTCTATTTCAACTGGCCTTTTGAACAGCGAGTCTTTCCCAACACTTGACAAAGCAATGCTTCACACCACAAGCCTCCCTTCCCCTCAGAAATGGGCATTTCGCTTCCAAAGTGACTTTCTTCCCCTCCTGTCCTGCCCTGACCCCACCCTGTGAGAAAAATATTCCCAAGCGGCAGAGAAGGGGCTGCATGGGTGGGGGACAGGCGGAAGCCCAGCTGTGCAGCTCCAAAACTAGCAAGCCTCAGGATCAAACCCATCAAAGGAGAAGAAGCCATTGGTGGCCTCCTCTGTCCTCAGGGCCATAAGGGGTGCTAGTTGCCCTCGCCTGTCATCTGTAGGAATCGTTAAATACTGTATATATCTTTACAACTCACCTCATTTCCCCTTCTCCTCTGCTCTGGATCTCTTTTGTAAGAGAGCAAGTCGCTTGTTGGTATTTTGTTTGTATTGCCCCAGATGTTCAGTGGTCTGGCTTATCTTTGCGCAGAGGTTACTGAGCAAGACCGAGAGAGGCAGGAGAAAGAGAGAGGCAGAATGCGTGCCTATGTGTCTGGGCTTCTCTGGCATTCCCAATGCTGGTCACGCCTTCCTCTGTCTGCAATATTCACCCCCTCTTCTGCACATACACACGCTCACACTCACACATTGACACACACACACACACACACACACACAAACCTGCCAGGGCGAAGTCTCCCTCCCCTGTTCCAACAATCCCACTGCTTGTCAAGGGAAGAATATCTCAATCCCTGCGGCAGAAGAAGCCAGAAAGGAGACGAAGACATTCGACAGAGGCAGGAATTTGCTTTCCTCCGGCGTCAGCACAGTTGGACGTTGTCAGCCTCGGACTCCCGACTGCCGTTGTGCCAGATGGCTTAAAAATGTAATGTAACATTTGCTTCTCAACAGGGCACCAGAAAGTTTGGCAGAAGGAACCTTCCGCAGAAACCTGCCCAGAACTGAGCTGCAGCTCAGCCATTCTGCCTTGCCACGGCATGCAGAAACATGGATATTAGGTCACCCTTGCTTGAAAGCCAGTCGTATCTGACTTTAGGATTCAGTGCTCATCTCTGTTTCTAACCAAAGAGCCAGTGCTGCCTGCATTTGCAGACATTTCCATGGACACATGGCAGGCATGTCTCAACACAGGAGTGCATGGAATGCTGCTTACCTTCCCACCAAAGTGGCCCCTATTTATCTACTTGCAATTTCTTGCTTTTGAACTGCTAGTGAGCTGGGACAGACGACAGGAGCTCATTCTGTCATGCAGTACTCGGGAACTGAACTCCGACCTTCTAGTTGTTGAGTTCAGAATCTTAACCACTTGAGCTACTGTAGTCCCTCCCGGATATTAGAAGGGTTAATGATTTGATTTGACCCAGAGAAGTGGAGGGAGAAGTTACCCAGGGGTGGCAAGGGGAGACAGCAAGAGCTTCCCAGCAACTCCCAACTGCCTCTGCTGGTGGTGGTGGTGGTTCTAGGGGAAAGCATCTTAGAAAACACTTTCCCCATGTTCTGGGGCAGAGGGTCAAAAGCTTTGTGCCTCAAGGGTCCCTGATTACTCCCTCCCTCTGGTTTCAAGGACATCCCCTCCAGAGGACACCCAAACCCACTGGGAGATGTCTGTCTGTCTGTAACATATGGGTGGCTTACAACGAAAAAAGAACAGCTGCTGAAACAGTGCAAACACCCCTCAGAAAAAAACAGAACAATCCAAACAAAATAAAAATAAATGAGAAAAATGAATAAACATTATTAAAATACCTACCTCGATGGCAGGGGGACTGCAGTGGTTTAGTGGTTAAGATACTGAACTTAAGGACTGGAACACCAGCAGGTCAGCAGTACAAGACCTGAGTGCTGCACAACGGAGTAAGCTCCCAGCTCCTGCCAACCTAGCAGTTTGAGAGCAAGAAATTGCAAGTAGATAAACAGGTACCACTTCTGTGGGAAAGGTAAACAGTGTTCCATGCACTCTGCCATTTAATCATGCCTGCCACATGACTACAGAAACCTCTGCAGATGCAGACAGTGCTGGCTCTCTTTGGTTGCAAATGCAGATGAGCATTGTCCTCTAGAGTCAGATATGACTGGCTTTCGAGCAAGGGAGACCTGGACTACCTAGATGGCATTAATAAATTTAGAGCCTTGCAGTAATTAATAACCTATTTTTCCTATTCACAGCCAAAATATAACTCAATCAACAAAATCCAAACCAAAAAAGAGAAAATAATGGAGTGCATTAATTGAGGAATCTTGATTCCTGCACCTTTGCCATCAGTTCTTGAGGAGGGAAATGCAAGTTGAGAAGAGATGAGAAAAGAAAGCAGGACCCCCTGCCCTGAGGCTTGGCTCTCTTTCATGGATGGAAAACCTGTTGGACCTCCAGAAGACACGGGGCCCTATTGAAAACACAGCTATACCAAAAAAAAAAAAAAAAAATAAATAAATAAAATTAAAATTCCTGGCATGAGCTTTTGCAGTTGTTTTATTTATTTATTTATTTATTAGTTCAAATTTATATTGCGGCCCACTCGCCGTGGCGACTCAGGGCGGCTTACAGACAATCATTACATTACATTACAATACAATATGTTGGGGTGGGCACAGGGGTAGGGGCGGCAAGGCCCCCACCCCGCCCCGGCCTCCTCCCCCTCTGGCAGCTGGCGCAAATATACTAATTTCAGGCTGCTGATTACAAATATGATCTCAGATTTGCTCTATCACATCACATTTTTATGCTATTGGCCAATCCAATTGTCATTTCTGACTGCATGTTGGTGCGAGTTAGTTATAGAATTATAGTGATAAAATTAGTGACTGGTCAACACAATTTTTCTGGCATGAACGATTCTAAGATAATTTTGAGGTGCTGATTCAAAATCTGGCAACCGTTTTTTCCTAGCACATCAGGTTGCTGAGATCTCAAATATTTCAATATACCTATGAACAGCAAATTTATCATCATATTCGTCGAGCTAAACAGACATTTTTTGTACAGCTGTGTATGATGATAAATTTGCTGTTCATAGGTATATTGCAATATTTGAGATCTCAACAACCTGCTGTGCTAGAAAAAAATGGATGCCAGATTTGGAATCAGCACCTCAAAATTACACTAGTACTTCAGATAACGTTAAGACTTGGTTCCACAAGTCTTAACGTTATCCGATTTTTAGCCTTATCCGATGCATGCACCAGATAACGTTAAAATCCTATGCAGATGCATCAGATAACGTTAACACCATAGAGATAAGCAACACAGACTTCAAGGAAAAGTCAAGGAAACATGCTGGAATCTTTGTCTAAAGGGTAAATACATTACAAAAGCTTGCCAAACCAGTCTGACTAGTTTAGGTGTGTAAAAGAAGACAGATTTTTTTTAACTTTGCTGTTTTAAAAGATCTGCTCCCTCTGTTTGCTGACATGTTTTTTTAATGATGCCATGGCACACCAGAAAAACTAGGTGAGAAGAAAACAAAATTTATCTTGTGTACTGTGCACTGACCTTCCAAGATCACCAAGACATGGGGGGAGGGGGAGACTTCAAGGAAAAGTCAAGGAAACATCCTGGAACCTCTGTCTAAAGGGTAAATACATTACAAAAGCTTGCCAGACCAGTTTGACTAGTTTAGGTTAGCAAAAACAGGAATCAGTTTTAAAAGCTAACAGCAAGGGTGCCCAAACTTTTCAGGCCACGGGCCAGTCACGTGGTTCATGGGTGCCCAAACTACAGCCTGTGCGCCAGATCCAGCCCTGGCACCAATTCATCTGGCCCGTTCCACCCTCGCCACTCCCAGAAGCTGGGTGAGTTTTACTTCGGCTTCTGATCTCATTGGCTGGATCTGGCCCAAGGCCAAGGCCATAGTTTGGGCACCCCTGGCTAACAGGGATAGAAGCAGGACCCAAAATGGATGCCAACATTTACCAACATGCAAGGTGGCCATCTGGAGCCATGTGCACAGGAACCCATTGGTGTCATGGGCCAGATCTGGTCCACAAGCCCTGTTAACAGCAAGGGTGGCCAAACCTTTCAGGCCATGGGCCAGTCACGTGGTTCATGGGTGCCCAGACTACAGCCTGTGCGCCAGATCCAGCCCTGACAACAATTCATCCAGCCCGCTCCACCCTCATTGTTCCCAGCAGCGAGTAAAACTCACCTAAATTCCGCTTCTGGGATTGATGGGCATGGCGTGGGCTGGATGAATTGCCATTGGAGGCCAGATCTGGCCCACAGGTAGTAGTTTGGGCACACATGAACCACATGACTGGCCCATAGTCTGAAAAGTTTAGGCACCCCTGCTGTTAGCAAGGCTTGTGGGCCGGACTTGGCCCATGACACCAATTCATCTGGCCCACACCACCCTCATCACTCCTAGAAACGGAAGTAGAACTCACCTGACTTCCGCTTCTGGGAGCGATGATGGTGGAGTGGGCCGGATAAATTGGTGTTGTGGGGTGACCCTGGCCCGCGGCCCATAGTTTTGGGACTGTACCTTAAAATCACTAGAGTACCTCATGCCAGAAAAATGGTGTTGAGCAGTGAAATCCATTACAGCAGGAGAGACGGGCCAGCCCTGACTCAGGATAAAAGAGCTTATTCCTATACAGTATTCCTATGACAACTAAGCAGCAACTCCAAGGCCAGACATGGCCCCTCTGATGCACTGACATTTTGGCTCTAAAATAGCCAGCTCAGTTTGAGCATGAAGGAACTTGCTGAAACTTCTGTTTAGGATCCATGACCACACTGGGAATCAGAATGAAACACAGCAGCCTGGAACTAGGAGGTCAAGGGCACTGAGCAGGGGAAGAAAAGGGAGGATTCACACTGGAGGCCCCTTGACACGCACACCCTTGGACTGGCATGGCAGTGTGTTTCTGAGATGAATTACTTTCATGTCTCACAGCCACATTCTCTCCAGATGTGCTTGGCCTGCAGGAGGTCCCAGGCACGATCAGAATTGTGGTTGGACACATCTGCACAGCACTAGGGTGGGTCAAGATGACTGAGAGGCGCTTTTGCAAATGGCTTTAGTCACTCCCTTGTGGGTTGTGTTGGGTTTTGGAGCGCCAGTTTCCCAAGAGCCAAAGTACAGCAAAAATGACAATCTTTAGCAAAATGACAAGATCTTTAGACAACCGGGATTCAAGCACAGATTCTGGTAGGAATTAGAGCAAGAATTCACCAAGAGCAAGAATTCACCAAGAGGTTCTGGTCTACTGAGATTTGTAATGTTATTTTCACTGCCTGTATTCATCAGCTGACCTATGCACTGATGTCTGAGCTATTCTTTACCACCCACACGTTGTTTGTTTAATGATAAGTATTTAGACAACTCTCGCTCCCTTGAATGTTTGTGTTTCTAATCCTTTGGGCTCTGACTCACAAGTGTCCATCTGGAAGTTAAGCTTTCCCTCTCAGCCCAATCCTCTCCTGACAAAATTTCATCTACCTTGTAAACTCAGTCTCTCACACCTGAAGTGGGCTAAGATTTCCCACCTCCACAGATGCATTCATCTACTTCTCTGTGCCAGGAGGTCCTGGGCACATTTGCAAATTTGTTTGGAGAATGATTACACTGCATCACAAAAAAAATAAATATTGTCTGCTACTTGGTCTAATCCAGTGGTTCCCAACAAGGGGTACACAGCCCACTAGTGGACTTCAATTCCCAGAAGCCTCAGTCAGTACATTGGCTGATCAGTGCTTTGGGGAAATGACTTAGGCTTCTGGGAATTGAAGTCCAAAAACCAGCATTTGGGAAACACTGGGCCTCTAATCCATGTGTCCTATACTGAATCAAGTGTGCTGAATCCAAATCTGAAGTCCAATTCTGCCTAGGATGTCAGGATCTTAAGTTAGCAAATCTCACCCTCTTGGTTAGGTTCTTGTGTTGATCACTTATTTACTTAATCACTGCCTCTTCACTGCGTTGATGACGCCGGGTAGATTTGCCATGAATGTAGCAAAAAACGTCCATTTTATTAACACAGCTGCGCCTACTCATCTTTAGCTCAAAACAGACTCACTATGGCCTAGCTGTACTATCCAATAAGATGGTTTCGCACTAGAGACAAGCTCTTGATCCATCTTGCCTTATATACCTATTTCTGATGTCAGCTTACTGACTTGCCCAGACATGCCCAGCCGCTGCTGGAACATCCATGCCACCAGGTGACGTGATTCAGCTGAGGTGGCAGCAGGCCTAGTGGTAGTTGCAACTGTTATAATATTCCCATGTAAAAATACGTTATCCAATTACCGACCATTTGAACAGCTATAGCATGCCTATACATGTTAGGCAAATTCTGAGTTCAGATTTGGAATCAGCACACCCTTGCTGGGTGTGTGTGCAAACCTGTTACTGCCCACCACTGCCTAAATGGCTAACTAGTCAACTCCAGGACCTCACAATGATGGCTGTTGGATTTAGCCCTTGAGGTTTGCACACAGTTGAATTGGAGGGTCATGTGTCATTCGGAATACATTGGGCATCAAAGGTACATTGCCAGAAGTGAAAGTAAAACGCACCTGTATGGTTAAGACTCTTCCGGGTTAACCCTTCCTCCGTACGGGCACGTTTTACTTCCGCTTCCGGGAGCGACGAGGGCAGTGTGGGCCGGATGAATCTCAGTAAACCCGTTCGTGTGGATTCACAGGGTGGTTAGGCTTCTGGGAGCTGAAGTCCAAGAACATCTGGAGTGCCAAGGTTCACCATCATGGAGCTTGAGGATGGGACTCAAGATTTGGGGAGGGAGTTACATTCACCCACTTTAAATTTGGCTTCCCTGAAATTGCTCTTACACAAAGAAATTCTGGGGTCTTGTCACTTGTGTCATAACCCAGCCCAATGGAAAGCTATTAGATCAGGGGTGCTCAAACTTTGTGGGCTGTAGGCTGGTCACATGGTTCAGCGGGCCGGACACGTTTTTTCTCCCACTGGAAGCAGATGTAAAAGGTGCCTTGCAATCTGTTTTCCAACAGGATGAGATAGATTTTTAGGCTGCCATTTTCTCTGCTTAAACCAGGGGTGCCCAAACTATGGCCCAAGGGCTGGATCCAGCCCCTGGGCTGTAGTTTGGGCACCCCTGGCTTAGATGAAGTGATTTCTCTTTTGCTTTGACATGCAAATGGCCCAGAATGAATGGAAATGGCAAGGCTTAGTCAACGTTATTTTAAAGACAACAGCACCTGTTCAATAGATTTAAATAGGGCTTCCAGTTTAATTAGGTAAAGGCAAAGGTTGCCCTTGCTCGGAAGGCAGGCGTATCTGATGCTAGGGTTCAGGGCTCATCTCCGTTTACAGCCAAAGAGCAAGTGCTGTCTGTGTCTGCAGATGTTTCCGTAGTCATGTGGCAGGCATGCCTAGACACTGGAGTGCACGGAACGCTGCTACCTTTCCAGCTGAAGAGAAACCTACCGGTATTTACTCACTTGCAATTCCCTGTTTTTGAACTGCTAGATTGGCAGGAGCTGGGACAGAGATGGGAGCTCTCTCTGTCATGCAGTTCTTGAGTCTTGAACTGCTGACCTGCCGAACTTGAGGACATACTGTAAGCTGCCCAGAGTCACATTTTGCAAGTGGGGCAGCATATAAGTCGAACATTGTAATAATAATAATAATAATAATAATAATAATAATAATAATAATAATAATAATAATAATAATAATAATAATAATAATAATAATAATAATAATAGAAAACTTCCAGTTGTCAAGTTCAGCATCTTAACCACTAAGCCACCAAACTCCCTCCAATTTAATTAGGGTTCATTTTATTTCATTTCATTTCATAGACCAACAGCCCACAGGTAATTATACCTTCAGAAAATAGTAGTTGTTGCCTTCAAAGCAACTCAGACTACACATCTCTCTCTGTCTCTGGAGGGGAGACATTTTCTTTGTATCACCTGTGGGATATAAAACTGCTCTATTCTGTGTCAGTCTCTTGATCCATCCATTCTTATGACTAGGCTAATGGGGTTAGCATCTGTGGCTCCAGCTAACACACCTGGGCTGAGAATAATGAGAACTGGAGTCCACTCCATCAGACAGACCCAGGTGGGTGAAGGCAGGTCTCCTGTGAGTTTATTTCACACCTGAAATCTTTCCTAGTGGAAATCCCAAGTGTTGTTGCATGCAAAATGCATAGCTCTGCTACTGATGGTGATGCATCGATGCATAACATAAACAAAACATGGGGAAAATTTATCTTTTTCTTCAGAAGCACAATTTTATCCATATACAAATCATGCAAAATTGATTAAGGATTTTTTCCAGCTGGTAACAGACACATGATGTAGGCACAAGTGTGTTCAGACACTCTGTCTTGCACACACATGGGCACACACAAGCTCCTACACACAACACACATTTCCCCTCCAAAACCGGCCACAATTTCTCTTTGGCTGGCCAAGGGCGCCCCCTTCAGACCACAGAAAGAGATGCCCAGTGTCTTTTAATTTTTTTAAATTACAATTTCTTTAATCTTTCTTACAGATTACTACAAGATACAGTACTGTATCTGAGAAAAAATTTCTCAGTTTCTCATTTCTTAGGCAGGGGAGGCTATTTCAGCATGCTCATACAGATGGCCAAGAGTAGTAGCAGCGGACGCTGGGAGAACTAAGCGAGAGAAGGACCCTCGACATCCTCTTAACGGAGATGAGCCTCAAGTGGGCCGGCGCAGATCCAGAAAGAGCTTTATGGCAAGAACAAACATTCTTGAGAGTACACAAGAGCAAAACCAAATTAGAGGATGGAGGAAGGAGCTCACTGGGCAAGGATCGACACTGAAGGAAGAGATGGCTGAGGAACTCAACCTCTCCTACGTCACTTGGAGGACCCTGAATAGGCAGAGGGTTGGCGTCCCTAAATGAAAGATGAAAGTGCTCAAGTAGGTAATGCCGGAGGACAACAACACACTGTGTGGATGTGGAGAGATACAGAATCCACCTCCTGCTGATTCTTGCCAGAAACATACACTGATGAGGATTTAAGGTTGGCCAATGACAAAGCCAAGAAAGTGGCTTCATTTTGGCAGTCCAAAGTTTGATCTGGACATGAAAGAAAAAGAATGCCCTTTGTGCCTTCATCCTGGCAAAGAAGGAAATGGAGGACCTGTAGCCTATTGAGCAAAAAATCCTGCCAGGGCAGTAATTCAAGAACACAAGACCTTTGGATTCAAGGCAAGTGGAGAACAGATTGTCTTCACTCTGATCCACTCCTCTGGAACAGGGGCTTATGGTAGGGGTACAACCCCATGTTAATGCATTGGTGGGACTTTCTGCTCAGTGGAAACTCAGCGAGATACTGGTGGAGAAATTTACTTTCTGGCACTCAAAGATTGGCAAAACACAGGCATCTCCCATGAGATATGCTCCTGTTCTACCAATATCTTCTGTTACATCAAACAACAGGAGACATTTTGATTCTAGAACGGATTCTGCGAGGTGTGTCTAGGTGATGCTTGTCAGCCACAGCTCACTTAAGATGCACAAATAAAGAATAACTGATGGTGTCACTAGGTGTTTTAGGGATGTTTTTCCTTCTCAGTGTGAGGGCAGAAGCAGACCTCGCAGATAGCCTGCCATTAGAACAGGAAATTCCCTAACAGCTGAAAGCATCTGAGTACCCAAGCAGGAGCTCTTCTCAGTTCACCTAAATTGCAAACTGCATTTCTTGATTTTGCAAACGGTTTTCAGGACTTAATCATGGGGTTCATTTCAAATCAGATTTCCAAAATATGAACTCTTTGGTCATAATGTTTTCACCTCTAATCCCTGGTTTTGCTCTTAGTTTCCACATATCTGAATCAAGGAGAGATTAGAGTCATTTGTTTGGAGTAGGTCACTAAATATAACATTTTCCCTTGAAAAGAAGAACCTGGGTTTGCTTGTTTTTGGTTAAAAAGTTGTTTATGGGAGTTTCTATGGCTGTCCATATATCACAGTCTGCACTTTTATGGCATCTGAAACAAATCATCACTGAGCAAAGCAAGGAAATCAAATGCACCCTGCAACTGGCCAGTGGTCTGGTTATGGCGCCCTGGAGCAGCACACATTTCAAAACATTTGTCAGAGATTTTGGAGACTTTACTTCTGTTTGTTGTTGCTCAGTCGCATAGTCGGGTCTGACCCTTTGCGACCCCATGGACCATCGCACACCAGGCACCCCTATCCTCCACCATCCTCCTCAACCCACCCAGCTCTGTGCCCATTGTGGCTACAATACCATCTAGCCATCTTATCCTCTGCCACTCCCTTTTTCTTTTGCCCTCCCACCTTTTCCAGCATCAAGGCTTTCTCCAGTGAATCATTATTATTATTATTATTATTATTATTATTATTATTATTATTATTATTATTATTATTATTATTATTATTATTATTATTATTATTATTATTATTATTATTATTATTATTATTATTATTAAATTCAAATTTATATGCCGCTCTCCTTGCCGAAGCAACCCAGAGCGGCTAACAATGTTACAAAATAGAACATAATATACATACAATATAACAAGTATACAATATAACAAGTATAATACAATGGATGTGGTCGACAAGACCTTCATAAAAAATAATAAAAAATATAAATGCAGTACAATAAAAAAAAATACAAAAAACAATCATGGATAAACAGTACAAAGCAATAGGGAAAGTCCTCATTCCTTATAAATATTTCAATTAGTAAATAAACATTTAACTAGAGGAGTGGCTGGCCGTGGCTCAGCTGAGGCGGTGGTAGCAGGACTGGCGTCCTTAATTGGCGGCGGCGGCGAGACAGGAGTCCCTTTGTAGGGAATCCTCTCTTCTCATCTGATGTCCAAAGTACTTTAGCTTCATCTTTATTATTTGACCTTCTAAGGAGCAGTCAGGGTTGATTTCTTCTAAGATTGACCTATTTGTTCTCCTCGCTGTCCAGGGGACTCTCAAAACTCTCCTCCAACACCACATCTCAAAGGCATCTATTCTTCTGCGCTCAGTTTTCCTAATGGTCCAGCTCTCACAACCATACATTGCCACCAGGAATACCATTGCTTTGACTATGCGAACTTTTGTTTGCAAGGTGATGTCCCTAATTTTCACTATGTTCCCCAGGTTTCTCACAGCTTGTCTCTGAAGAATCTGTTAATGCAGCCTAAAATGTTATTACATTGGCCTTTTTTGCCACCACTTTGCGCTGATCCTATGTCACATAAGGGACCCTAGTTTTGGGTACCTT
The DNA here is from genome assembly GCA_030440675.1 of Furcifer pardalis. NCBI lineage: Eukaryota > Metazoa > Chordata > Lepidosauria > Squamata > Chamaeleonidae > Furcifer > Furcifer pardalis. The sequence continues at coordinate 291,936,088 of CP126890.1, forward strand.
GACATGCCTTACTGTTACCCCTCACAATTTTACCTTCTTAGCAGCAGCGTCTGCCCTTACTGTTGGGGCAACTCCCCTTTATGAGTTCCCCTTGGCTGCACTTAGCCAGGCTAGTGAGAATGCCGGGAATCTGAGTTAGGTAGCTAAGAAGTGGCCACAATTGCATGGTCCAGTCAACCCCAGTCCCAGTTCAAAAGACACAAAGGGTCTCTGGTTAATTACATTTATTAAGAATTTAAAGGAAATGAGTATAGCATAAGGAATCAAGGTTGCAATAACAGTCATTCAAACTAATAAAATAAATAAATAAATAAATAAAGCTTAACTGGTTGCTTAGGCCCCTTGGCCTTTATCTGTCTCACAGTTACATTGTGTGAAGCCCTCCCACAGCTGGTCCACGGTGAAAGAGAGCGATAGTCTCCTGGACAGTGACTTTATTTTCCTGGTATCATTTTCCCCACGTGGGAACATCTAGCCAATAGTGATTTATTTACATTTTTTCTGAGCCAGATTGGAATATATATACCCAACTCCTACACGTACATATTCTCCATCTTGAGGGGATAAGCATTTGGTGAAACATTTCAAATGGGACTTTCTATGACATCCTACAGAAGGAAGACAAGTATTAAAGTGCTGTAACTGTAGAGTGTTGGATGTTTACCATCTGAAGTTTCAAAAAAGTGACACGAGAGAAAGAATTGGAGTTTGTTTAAGATGTCCTTTGAGCCTGGAATTTCCTGACATAACTGATGCCTCGTTTGGCTCTTCCTAGCCATGGTTGTAATGCCATGTCGTCTCAGACCACCAGATGGAGCTATCCCCCACTTATTAACACACTGGTGGCACATTGTTACAGACACACAGAGAAGTTGGATACAAAGCATTAATTTTCTTTAAACACAGAGACCATTGAACACTAATGAAATTATGTATGGTTGTCACAGTCATCTTGTGGGAAGCACTTGAGCCCTTCTACTTCACGAGGAGATAAGAGTCACTGGCGAAAAGGGAAAGACTGAACATGAGATAAAGTAACACAACAAAGAAGACCATGGGCTTACGTTTGCAAGACCTGAGGACAACTGCTAATGATATGACCTTTGGACATCACTCACTCATGGCTGCTGCTATGTATTGTCAAGTCATCTCTGACTGGTGCTACCCCTACTGATGACAGATCTCCAGAATGTCTTCTTCTCAACAGTTCTGCACAGCTAAGCTATAGCCCAGGGGTGCCCAGACTTTTCGGCTCATGGGCCGTCATGTGGGTCAGCGGGCCGGTCACATGGTTCCTCCCACTAGAAGTGGAAATAAAACGTACCTTGCAATCTGTTTCACAACAGGATGAAATAGATTTTAAGCTGCCATTTTCTCTGCTTAAACCAGGGGTGCCAAAACTGTGGCCCATAGGCCAGATCTGACTCCCAACACCAATTCATCTGGCCCATGCCACCCTCGTCGCTCCTGGAAGTGGAAGTAAAATGCGCCTGTATGGCATGGACCAGATGAATTGATGTTGGAGGTTGGATCTGGCCTGAAGGCCATAGTTTGCGCACCCTGCTTTAGCCTGAATTTTTTGGAATAAGAGCCGTGTTAGTCTGTGGTTCAGGAATATCAGAAAACAAAACAAAATAAACAAAACAAAATAAAAAACACTGTAGCGCTTTAAAGACTAACTGCTATATTTTTATTGTTAGCTTTCGTGGATCAAGTCCACTTCTTCAGACTAGGAGTGAAACTTACAGGCATGGTTTTTAATACATCAAATTCAGAGAGCAGGGTGTGGTCAAGCAAAATGACAGACAAGAAGCAAGTAGAACAATACAGCTTCCTACAGCCATCAGCAACAATAGATTATTCAGATTAGCTCTAAATCTCTCCCTTTCAATCTCAAAGGGTCTGAGAAAGCCCATTCTGTTGCATGCCTGTAAGTTTCACTCCTTGTCTGAAGAAGTGGACTTGATCCAGGAAAGCTAACAATAAAAAATATAGCAGTTAGTCTTTAAAGTGCTACAGTGTATTTTATTTTGTTTTGTTTATTTTGTTTTGTTTCTGATCTGCTTTAGCCTGTGGCTTTCCTTAGGGAATTGGGCCTTCCTCATTTCCTGCTGAGTTCCACCATTCTCCACTTTAAGGTCTTTTCTGGAGAGTTTTGCCTTCTCATGATCTGCTCAAAGTAGGACAGCCTCGGCTCCATCATCTTTGCCCCCAGAGAGAGTTCAGCTTTGATTTAACCTAGGACCATTTGTGTGTTTTTCTGACACTCCAGGGTGTCTGCAAAGCTCTTCTTCAGCACCACATTTCAAGCAAATTCGTTTCTTCCCCTGTCAGCTTTCCTGACCGTTGAGCTTTTACATCCATACATGGTGACTGGGAACACATAAGCGTGGATGGTTTGTATCTTGTTCTCCAGTCTTTACACTTGATGGTCCTTCCTAGTTCCTTTACTGCTGCCTTCTTTAGTGTTGACAGGAGCTGGGACAGAGACAGGAGCTCATTCCATCATGCAGTACTCTGGTCTTGAGCTGCTGAACTGCCGACCTTCCATTCATCAAGCTCAGCATCCTAACCACTAAGCCATCGCAGTCCCATAGCCTGGGCACTTTTGTTGTTCAGTCGCACAGTCAATTCTGACCCTTGCCCACCAGGCACCCCTGTTGTCCCCCACCAGCCTCCTCCTCAGCCCACCCATCTTGGTGCCCATTGCATGTACAATACCCTCTAGCCATCTCATTTTTGGCTATCCCCTTCATCTTTTGAGAAGAGAGGATTCACTTGAGAAAGGCTGGGGAGACCCACCATTCAGTGTTAGGTGCTGTCTGGGGCACTGCACAGAACCCAAGGGTGGAACAGATCCATGTCTTCCCTGGCAGAAATCTTGAGTCTGGCCGTGACTTTTCCTCACTGAACAGCCTTTGGCTTAAAAGTGTTGGCAAGATCACACTTCCACGCTTCTCACACGTAGGACTGAGTAGTCCCTGGCATGTGTGAATGGCTTGCTTGGCAGATTAGTCATCACGGCCAAAGCTCCGATAGCATCTTAGAGATCAGCTATAGAAACACAGTGCTTGGGGATGGAGATGGATGTGCACATTTGAACCTCTCAAAAGCTTAAGCCATGCCTGCAGCAGGGAGGGAGGAGTGACACCTTAAAGGGAAGGGGCAGAAAAGAAAGGAAGGAAGGAAGGTCATTTACTGTGGCTCCAAAGAATGGATCCTGAATGGATGGATTCATGTGATTAGAAGGTCAAGGTCGCCCTTGCTCGAAAGCCAGTCACACTTATTTATTAGTTCAAATTTATATTGCCGCCCACTCGCCATGGCGACTCCGGGTGGCTGACAAACAATACATTACATTACATTACATTACAATATGTCGGTATGGGTGCAGGGGGAGGGGCGGTGAGGTCCTCAACGTGCCCTGGCCTCTTCCTCCCCTGGCAGTTCGTGTCCAAGAGTTGGTCCAACTCTAGTGCTCATCTCTGTTGATAGCCAAAGAACCCATACCATCTGTGTCTGCAAGCATTTCTTTGGACATGTGGCAGGCATGACTAAACACCGGAGTACACAGAATGCTGTTTACCTTCCCACCAAAGTGGTACTTATTTATCTACTTGCAATTTCTTGCTTTCGAACAGCTAGGTTGGCAGGAGCTGGGACTGAGACTGGAGCTCACTCCATCATGCAACACTTGAGTCTCCAACTGCTGACCTGCTGTCCTTCCAGTCATCGAACTCAGCATCTTAACCACTAAGCCACCACAGTCCCTCTCATTATTAGAAAGGAGATGGCAATTAAGTATCTGCCTGATGGTAAAAGCTGTTCAAAACTGGAAGAGATCAAAGCAATCATATTTCTATAACACCTCCATAAGCACTTAGTAGACTCCCTGAGCAGCTCACAAGTTAATTAGCATTTTGCTGGGTACTCATTATACCAGGGGTTCTCGACCTACGGCCCGTGAGCTGGACCCAACCCACAGCACCATTTCATGTGGCCTGCACTGCCACCGGAAGTGGAAACGGATGTATTTATAACAACTGTGGCTGTTATAAACACATTTACAATAGCGCTTGATGCATTTTAAGGCAGCGTTTACAGCGGGGGAACCACCACTTCAGCCCGCTCAGCTGTCGGGGGGGGGGGCATGGTCTGACCCATGGCTTAAAAAGGTTGAGAACCCCTGAATTATACTGACCTCGGAAGGATGGAAGGTTGAATTGACCTGGATCCCCATCAGGATTGAACTCACAACCTTTTGCCTGTGGGACAGCAATTTATAACTCCTGTGCCACCAGGGTTCTATAATGCCAGGTTGCTTACCTCTCACTGCTGCTCTTCTTCATGATCCCATTTGAATCTACACAAATGGGTTTACTGCGCATGCACAAACTTGCAAAGAAAGCCAATTATAAAAACCGTGAGACTTGGCTTGGTTTGCTGAGTCCATGAACCTCAGGACCTGAGCATGCTGAATTTAACAGTACTGTTTACAAGGTATGTTCCTCGCCTGCTCCAGGAAATGTGAGTGAAGATGGATATCCACTCTATGATGTTTGATCAAGTAAGGGACCTACTGGAAGTAGAAGAATATGACTATGTCTAACCTGGAACAGGAGAGGTAGCGAAAGGGCCCGAGACTTTTGGGTGAGTTCCTTCTTCATCTTGTCTGCTTTGATGCTTCTTAACCCACCAACTGATACCTTCCAAGTCAGACTACATGCTAGAGGGAATACACACATGCCATTCTGTTAACCACTTTCCCACAAAGATATGGGATTCCCCTTGAGGTCTATGCTTTGGTGATCAGAGACGCAAATTAAATCTGTGTTTACTTCCACAAAAGGGACTGCGGTGGTTTAGTGGTTAAGACTGATGAGTGGAAGGTTCGTGGGTCAGCAGTTCGAGACCCAAGTACTCCATGACCGAGTGAGATCCTGTCATCTGTCCTAGCTCCTGCCAACCTAGCAGTTTGAAAGCAAGAAATTGCAATTAGATAAATAGGTACCTCTTCAGTGGGGAAAGGTAACAGTGTTCTGTGGTGCATTGGGATCTAGTCATGCCTGGCACAAGATCATGGAAACATCTTGAGACACAGTCAGCACTGGCTCTTTGACTTTAAATGGAGATCATTCGTTTTTCATGTCAGAAATTACTCTTGGGTTGGAAGGATTTTTGCAGAGGATGCCTGAACAAGGCTCCTTTCATGTCCCCCATTGTGCAGCTGTCAGGAATCGAACCTATGTTTCCAGTCTCCAAGCCTGGTGCCTTAACCGCTATGCCACTGGGGGAGCTACACAGAGATGAGCACTGCATAGAGTCGGATATGACTGGCTTTCAAGCATGGGAGACCTTAACCTTTACTGAGGCAAATTGCACTGACTGCTCGTGGCTAAAGGATGAGGTCCAGCCTGGGGTGCATCTTCTTTGCATGCACAGCCATGTGGCCATTTAGGCAGCTGAGATGAACCCCAGCAGCCCACCAGCCAGCTGAAATTCACCCCTGTGGGTTCTCCTAACCTTGCGAGAGCACCAGGATCCCTCCCCCCCCCCGCCTGCCTTTGCAGAGCTACACACGCCGCCGTATGTCTGGCTCTTCCCCTCGCCCACATTGCTGCTAGATCACGACAGGGAACCAGGATGAGAAACCCGCCCAGCAATAGAAGCCACCAGCCTTCGCGCTCCCACGTTTTGACAGGCTACAGATGGGGCTCACGATTAGGCTCTTGCAGAATTGCCAAGAAGGTGTAGGAAGAGGGGGTTCCATTGCTTTTCGGGGGAGGAATTCCTCGCACCTCAGAGCAGCCCTAGGGAAATGAAGAGTACAAACGCTGCAGGCACTAAGCTGGAGCAGTCAATAGGCCTCTCGCCCCTTCCTTGCTGAGCGTGAGGTACATCCTCTCTCCCACCCACTTTTAGCTGGGGTCAATTTATGACACTCTTTTGAGCCAGTATTTCCCACTCCCTAACAGCAGAACAGCAGTGGATCAGACCACATTCACAATCATAGATGAAGCACCTGGGTGCCAAGAGGGCGCATAGAGACGACATGCACTCTCCACAGGGGTGGGAAAAAGTAGCCTTTTTGAGACTAGGTCTTCCTTGCTCGAAAGCCAGCCGTGTTTGGCTCTAGGGTTCGGTGCTCATCTCTGTTTACAGCCAAAGAGCCAGCTCTGCTTGTGTCTGCAGATGTTTACATGGTCATGTGGCAGGCATGACTAGATGCCAGAGCACACAGGATGCTGTTTACCTTCCCACCGAAGTGGTACCTATTTATCTACTTGCAATTTTGTACTGCTTTCGTGCAGTACTTGGGTCTTGACTTGCCGACTTTCCAGTTGTCAAGCTCAGCATCTTAATCACTAAGCCACCACAGTCCCAGGAGGTTGATACATCAAAGTTGTTGTTGTTCAATTGCACAGTTGAGTCTGACCCTTTGTGACCCCGTGGACCATTGCCCTCCAAGCACCTCTGTCCTCCACCATCCTCCTCAACCCACCCAGCTCTGGGCCCACTGCATCCACAATACCATCTAGCCATCTCATTTTTGGCCACACCCTTCTTCTTTTGCCTTCCACCTTTCCCAGCATCAAGGCCTTCTCAAGTGAATCCTCTCTTCTCATTTGATGTCCAAAGTACTTTAGCTTCATCTTTACTATTTGACCTTCTAAGGAGCAGTCAGGGTTGATTTCTTCTAAGATCGACCTATTTGTTCTCCTCATTGTCCAGGGCACTCTCAAAACTTTCCTCCAACACTACATTTCAAAGGTATCTATTCTTCTACGCTCAGTAAAGTAAAATGGGTGAAAACTGGAGACAGCGGAGGGACTTTCAGGACCCTGGACAGAGTTCCTAGAGAGGCAAAAGTTGGAACATTTTGTTACCAGACTCCTAATGTGCAATTTCACGTGCATAATATTATGGGTTTTCTCAGTTTGTAGGCTGCTGGTCATGCCCCATTGATTGACCATTTGCACACCCCATTGCACAAGTAGAGGATGATAAGGAGTGCAGTAGACAGTCAGCAAATTGCCTCCAATAGCTTGCACGATTGCTGTTGACACCAGAGGATTCCAGTCACTATGAACCGGTGGTGTCTGGCCTGGTTATCCTGCTATGGTAATAGAGTAGACCTTAGTGGCAGTGATAGCCTTGAGTGCTGAAGCCCACTGGAAAGGGTGATTAAATCCCTCCTGAATCCATCTTGATAGGAGGCAGCAGCTTCATCCATCCTGGCCTGGGGTCAATGAGGACTTTGTGTACCAAAAGGGCTCAGGACCAGAAAGTGACTCAAAGGAACTGGATCAGTGGTACTCTGGGTGTCATGCTGTGATGAGGAAGGCAGATGAAAGGCCACTGCATTATATTCTCAGGACAGTCTTCATGGCTGATCGCCATGTTGTTGTTGTTCAGTCGCACAGTCGATTCCGACCCTTTGCGATGACCCCATGGACCACTGTCCGCCAGGCACTCCTGTCCTCCACCATCCTCCTCAACTCACTCATTTCTGTACCCATTGTCTCTACAATACCATCTAGCCATCTCATTTTTGGCTGCCCCCTTTCTTCTTTTGTCCTCCACTTTCCCCAGCATCAAGGCTTTCTCAAGTGAATCATCTCTTCTCATTTGATGTCCAAAGTACATCTTCATCTTTACTATTTGACCTTCAAGGGAGCAGTCAGGGTTGATTTCTTCTAAGATTGACCTATTTGTTCTCCTCGCTGTCCAGGGGACTCTCAAAACTCTCCTCCTTATCACCTATATTTGGAAACAGATATGGCAGAATGACGACAACCAGAAGAATGAACTGGCTTTCTTTCCAGACTCCTGCACAACTGGGATGTCCATTCTGGGATGTCCACAAATAAGGGATCTTTAAAATCTTGGACTGATTTCCAGGAACTGACACTCTCTATATCTCAGAGAGAACTTTCTTAGCAAGGGAATCACAAATATGTACACAGGGTGTGCTAGAGGCATTTAATTTGAAAACCAAATCAATTCTAATAGCACAAGAAAATATACTCAAAGACAGCAAAAAATTCTGGTTGAACAGCAAAGGTACAATTCAGAAGTCTTAATAACTGGATTAAAACACCTATACACTGATGATGATTCAATGAGCTTTGAGTGGATTGATCACACATTAAGAACTCAGAGTAGCTGCTCCCACATAGTATTCATAGGATTTCCCCCCCAATAGTATTTTTTTAAAAACCTGGAGATCATGAAAAGCACAGAAAATGTCACTTGCTTGGAGATGGAGTAGTCTGAAATGTCTTCTCAATATGCTCCCTTTTATTTGGATACAGAGGGGGTCAGGGAGCTTCATACACCAAAGTATAAAATTATGGATGTCATGGAGGTAGTTGGCAAGAGATTTTTCTCCATATCTCTCAATAGTAGAAGCAGGACAGAGCACGGGTCTCCAGAGGCTAATTTGGGGCCTTGGACGGTATTCTGCTTTGATCTGGATGTTGAAATTGCACCCTGGAGCTGAACTGATTTATATGCCTCCCACTGAACCATTGGAAAACTTCTTCTTCTTCTTTCTGATTTTCTGGGTTTTTTTCTCCATGAAATTTGGAGAGACAAAAGATATTGAAAAGGGAAGTAAGATGACTGAAACACCGGGCAGCCAGCTGTAGGTATGCACTTATCAGGTACCCCTTATAGGGACTTAGTGGTTAAGATGCTGAACGTCATGACTGGAAGGTTGGCAGGTGAGCAGTTTGAGGCTCGAGTCCTGCACGATGGAGTGAGGAAAGAAAAGGAAAAGCCTTAAGATATTTGTATCCTATCCAATGTGATTTACACTCTGTGCATGAATTGGGTAAATTCACTTTGCTTCCGGCCACCTTGCTTGGATCTGAACCTTTTGCACATCGGTCACAATCACTTTGGGTTGCAAAATCCAAAATGTGTCCAAAATGAGTAAGCAGCTGTAAGTGAGATGCAAAGGCTGGTCATCCGCACAGCTGCTTGTTGACAAATCCAGGATGGGACCAGACTTGGAGGAATGGTCAGGTCCAGCCCACCCAATCATCTCCAAGCTGATCTTTAATTCTTCCTACGCCTCATTAAATGAACAGTGAACACTGATTTAACTGCATCTGGTCTCAGGGAGAAATGTTTCCCAATGGCACAATCTGCCTCCTGGCAGAATTGAGAGCTTAATTCCTCTCCTTTTAGAGCAGAGTCATTGGTGGAGGGAAATAAAATAAGAGAGAGATTCAGCAAAGATCTAAAAGGGGAGACGAGTGGGAAGGAAGCATGACATATTTGCATGATTCTTGAGCAAGGAATTGCTGGCTTTTTCCAGTATTTATTTCAAAAGGGTTTTTGTTAGTTAGCAGATGTCTGTGCAATATAGTTGGTCATCACCATGTCTGCTGATTTTGAGTTAATTAGCAAACTTGTGTGAGCAAAAGAAAGGGGAGAGAGAAAGAGAGTGTAAGAGAGGGAGGAAGTTATTTCCGTCCGCTTTTCATTACAAAAAAATACTTTAAAGTCTGATCAACCTTCATTAAACTAATAAAACCTGTTTGTACCACTCTGGGATATTAGTTCTTATGCTAGGATTAGGATTCACACCTAATTTCTGAGAAAATTTTACATTTGCTTCTTGAGTTTAGTTGGCGACTGGCATGGAGTTATTTTGGTTGCTGATAGCATATAACTATTGGAAGTAGATAAATAGGTAGTGCTTTGATGGGAAAGGTAACAGCATTCTGTGCATTCTGTGTCTAGCCATGCCTGCCACATGATCATGGAAACATCTGAAGACACAGATAGCACTGGCTCTTGGGCTGTGAACGGAGATGAGCACTGAACCGTAGAGTCAGACATGACTGGCTTTCGAGCAAGGGAGATCTTGACCTTGGATATGAGTGGCATCATCCTCTGTAGCAAATAGTGATGAGTTCAGAAGCTAGTGTTGGCATTTATTGTTACATACTCATAATGCATAAAGCAAATGTAAGGTCAAGGTGAAGATAAAGGTCTCCCTTGCTCAAAAGCCAGTCGTATCTAACTCTTAGGTTAAGTGCTCACCTCTGTTTATAGCCAAAGAGACAGCACTGTCTGTGTTTGCAGATGTTTCTGTAGTTATGTGGCAGGCATGACTAGACACTGGAGTGCATGGAATGCTATTTACCTTCCCACTGAAGTGGTGCCTATTTATCTACTTGCAATTTCTTGCTTTCGAACTGCTAGGTTGGCAGGAGCTGGGAGAGATGACAGGAGTTCACTCCATCACTCGGCACTTAAGTCTCAAACGGCTGACCTGCTGACCTTCCAATCATCAAGTCCAGCCTCGTACCCATTAAGCCACTGCAGTCCCACAGCAAAGGTGAGCAATAGCAAATGCCTGCACTAGCTTCTTAACTTACAACAATTTACCAGTGAGATTGACCCCAAGGGACCATATGCCAGTGGGGGGGGGGGAACTCCTAGTTTGTAGACTCCTGGGTCTGGAAGCAACCCCAAAAGACCACCTGACCATTTCAGAGTGTGAACTCAGGGGTTTGCATTTTGTAGCATCCAGTTTTGGGGCTGTGCTTCTTGCTGTTGTTTTGTTACTTGATTTAAGAAATCCTCTGTAAAATTCATTGCCTTCGAATAGTCATGTCAAGAAGACTGGACCCACAGAATTAAGAGAGTGATGGGCAACCATCAGCACCACAATCTTTTGCTCAGAGCAGGGAAGATATAAAGGAGCAAAATGCACAGGGCATGAGATGCTGAAGTTTCACACAGGTTCCAGGGCTTAAAAAAGTGGCAGGTAGAGTGTAAGGACACGACTGTCAGGGATTTAGTGCGTGAATTCGATGTGTTGAATTATGCTCATTAGTTCATTTATTTCATTCATTAGTTAAGGGTGATGTTTCAAATGGGGAAAAATAAAGACATTATGTTCATAAAATTAAGGTTTTCATAAAATGTCAATAAAATCTAAGGTTTTCTGAGCTAAGGTAAAGGTCACCCTTGATCGAAAGCCAGTCATATCCGACTCTAGGGTTCAGTGCTCATCTCTGTTTATAGCCAAAGAGCCAGCACTGTCTGTGTCTGCAGACATTTCCATGGACATGTGGCAGGCATGGAACACTGTTTACCTTCCCACCAAAGTGGTCCCTATTTATCTTATTGCAATTTCTTGCTTTTGAACTGCTACATTGTGTTAACCCAAAACCAGAAATCCCAATTTCATTTGTGTTTATTATTATTTTTTCATTTTATTTTTTAAATAAAGAGGCGTTTAACCTTTATTTTCCATTCTCCCCGACTCTACCCACTATGCACATGTGTCCATAAGCAGCCCACTGTAAACACAACAATTCACCACAGGTGAATAACTGCAAAGGATCTATTTTTAATACATATTTCAATAGTCAAACCGCAAAGTAAAAAAGTTTTTCCTTCATGATTCCTTGAAAGCAGTTCTTCAATAAGAGGGAAAGCCAAAAGGGAACGTGGTTATGACTTCAAAGGAGAAACTTGCTACAGTGTATCCATTCTCACAACAATGTATCTATCTTGGTGTAGAAAGATACTTTTTTTTGAAGGAAAGGTTAGAAAGAGTTCATAGAAAATGTTTCTGAAGTCCAATCCAAATTATATAAGTGTCACAAGAAAGGTTATTATGTTCTCTATCAATCACACTTTGGATCACTTCGATCAGTTGATTGCTTTGGTCACAGGCTTGCTGCTAACTGGCCCCTCCCTTGAAAATGTTATTTTTACAAGTCATGTTTTTCCTTAATATCTTTGTTGTTGATTCCTGCTTCAGTGTCATTCTTCTCCACATGTTGTATTCTAACTGTATCCACCTTGGGAGGTTGTCATATTCAGTTTCTAACATGGTTTTCCCTTTTATTTTTGCATTTTTGTGACCTCATTTCAGTGTTTTTGTGTAAAATGCTCCATAGTTTTTTCCCCAAAGTCCAATTTCAAATTTAATAGTGGCACCACAAAGGTTATTCTTTCCTCTTTCAAACGCACTTTGGGTCACCTGAATCGGTTGTGTGGTTTGGTTGCTGGGCCACCGAAAACTGACCCCCCCCATGAAGATTGCATTTTTTTCAAGGCAACTTTTGGAAGCAATGACATAATCGCTTTGTATTTTTGGCCAATGACTCTTCACATTTCTGAAAGTTGCCGAGATGAGCTTTCAGTCACTGTAACCATTATTTTAGTTGATACTTTAGTTTTGTGGCGGCAGCTCATCAAAAGTACATGATTTTTGTTACATTGCAAAAGTTGCCACCCAACCAAAAAGTAAGACATTCATAGAATTCACATCAAAAAAAGTCTGGCACAGAGAACAAAGCAAAGGAATTATACTTACATATACCACCCCATAGTGCTTAGTGCACTATCTGGATGATTAACAAGTTAATTAGCATTTTGCCCCAACACGCTGGGGACTCATTTTACCAACCTTGGAAGGAGGGAAGAGGCTGTGTCAACCTGGATTCTCATCAGGATCAAACTCACAACGTTTTTGCTGCAGGACAGCAGTTAACCCCCTGCACTACCAAGGCTCTATAAGGACAAGTTGCTTACCTGTAACTCTTGTTCTTCTCTGTGGTCCCCTGTGAATCCACATGAATGGGTTTACTGTGTGTACATGCAGTAAACCCATTGGTGTGGATTCACAGAGACCGCAAAGGAGAACTTGACAGAGGGTAGGGGCAGAAATAGACATTGTAGACAGTCCATAACTAGAACATTGTTATATTTAACAAAGCTATAGCAATAGCAATCACACTTACATATACCACCCCAGAGTGCTAAGTGAACTCTCTGGAGAGTTCATAAGTTAATTAGCATTTTGCCCCCAACATGCTGGGTACTCATTTTACTGACCTTGGAAGGATTCAAGGTTGAATCAACCTTGAGCCCTGCTCAGGCTTGAACTCACAAGCTTTTGGTTGCAGTACAGCAGCTTAACCACTGTACAATGTATTGCTGAGTTCTTTCAGCAAGCCCTATTAGTGAGTCATCTGGGCATCCACATCTCTCCCAGAAGGCTTCCCTTCAGCATAACTGGTTTATGGATCAGGATGAATACACTATTGATCCAACTCCGTCTATTTCATTTCCTCTCGTCTCAATTTATTATCCTGCCAGATTTTTATGAGTACATTCCCTGACCTGATTGAAGCAAAATACTCCCGTGTAATAAAGATTCATTGTTTTATTTAGAGCAAGATGTCCCTCAGCTGATTTCATGTCTAATTTGGCTAATCGTAAGGCTGGCCAGCTTCCAAATGCCTAATTGAAGATGCAAATCAGAATAGGTCTTTCAGCAAATGTTAGCGTAGAAGAAGCATATGGTAGTATCATGCAATTATTGACATTCAGGGAATCTTTGATCACTGAATAATAACGTATAATGGCCCAACTGCAAAATGGCTGGAGGAGGAACTCTTGATTCCCAAGGGTCATGGAGGTGGAAGAGGCCACTGTGAAGGTGCACCTTGATAATATCCTCAAGGCTGAGCCAGTCCACTGCAGTCCCGGTGTGAAATCCTGCATGTCTCATTTCATGTGTGACACAGGAAATGGCTCCATGATCATAGCGTGGGGGTCACTTCATGGCAAGCTAGGATCCATCTTAAACAAATTCATGCCAGTGGCATTTTTCCTGCTTCAGGAAAAAAATGTATTCTCGGATATGAGTTGTAGGCACCACAGAATGTATAATAGAGTTCCTGGATAACAACAGAGGATACAAGGCAGAATTTTTTTTTAAAAAGCCACAAATTTACAGGTTTTCATTCTTTGTCTGATGAAGTGGACTTGATCCATGAAAGCTAACAATAAAAATATAGCAGTTAGTCTTTAAAGTGCTACTGTGTTTTTTATTTTATTTTATTTCATTTATTTTGTTTTGTTTTGTTTTCTGAAATTTACAGGTGAATTTGTTTAAGAACAATAGCTGAATGCAGCATGTAGTAAAGGTAAAGGTAAAGGTAAAGGTAAAGGTAAAGGTAAAGGTAAAGGTAAAGGTAAAGGTCACCCTTGCTTAAAAGCCAGTCATATCCGACTCTAGGGTTCAGTGCTCATCTCTGTTTACAGCCAAAGAGCCAGTGCTGTCTGCATCTGCAGACGTTTCTGTGTACATGTGGCAGGCATAACTAGACACCAGAGTGCATGGAACGCTGTTTAATGTCCCACCAAAGTAGTACCTATTTACAAGTATCTACTTGCAATTTCTTGCTACCGAGCTGCTAGGTTGGCAGGAGCTGGGACAGAGACAGAAGCTCAGTCCATCATGCAGCACTGTGGTCTCGACCTGCCAACCTGCTGACCTGCTGACCTTGAAGGTCATGAAGTTCGGCATCTTAACCACAAAGCCACTGTAGTCCCTATTTAGCATGTAGCTTTATCTATATAAAATTCCTTCCTTCCTTCCTTCCTTCCTTCCTGGGCAGTTTCTAATTACACAAGAAACATAAATATAACACAACATTAAAATGCTATTACAAACTTAACATAAAATCATTCGACTCCTGCAGTGACATAATAAAATTAGTGCCTGTTACTCAGCCCACTACACCATGTCTGGTAAACAAAACAAAACAACTAAACTAACTGGCTTTTGGAAGGTGATCTTTGTAAGCCTCCTCATACATGAGAGATGGCCAAACTATGGCCTGTGGGCCAGATTCAGCCCCTGATGCCAATTCATCCAGCCCACAAAGCCCTTGTCACTCCAGGAAGCAGAAGTAAAACACGCCCGTATGGGTGCGTTTTACTTTCACTTCCAAGAGTGACAAGGGCTTTGTGGGCTGGATGAATTGGCATCAGGGGCTGAATCTGGCCCACAGGCCATAGTGACCAGCTCCTGAACCACATGACCGGCCTGTGGCCCAAAAAGTTTGGGCACCCTTGCCATACAGTAAGTTTTGGAGATGCTTCTTAACCCATCAAGGTAAACCAGCCTGTTCAAATACAAATGACATGGGAGGACTATAGCTAGCCACAGCAGTTAAACTTCTACCCCTGCCCTATAACTCTTAGAGCCCTCTCTGGGTGCTTCACAAGGTAATTACCCTTTTGCCCCTAACATGCTCGGTACTCAATTTACCAACCTTGGTAGGACAGAAAAGGCTGAGTCAACCTTGCATCCATTGTTTCATTACTTCCCATATTCTGAATTTGCAAAGGTGATATTCTTTGTATCCTGACTACGAAGGTATTTGCGAATCTCAGTAGAGGGCCTTCAAAAATGAACTGAAACACAATTCTCCATCGTTTTCACCAGCCAAATGTGACAACTGAATGTGGTGTCTTAATTCCATACTAGGATAAATGGTCAGACCCAGATATATGTATGAATTAAATCAGTGGTTCCCAACGTGGGGCACACGTCCCACAGAGGGACTCTAACTCCCAGAAGCCCAAGTTAGTCCATTGGCTGATCAGTCCTTTGGGGAATTGACTTAGGCTTCTGGGAATTGAAGTCCAAAACCCAAAGGTTGGGAAACACTGAATTAAATGCTGAAAGACTGACGGTTGAGTACAACTGGCTTTCAGACCAGGGAGACCTTGACCTTTCCCTTTTACCCTGAGATGATCCCTCCAGCCAGACAGTTAGAATGGACTACATGAAACCATCCTATGTTAGGACCAGCCCTGGAAGATGTTGATCCACATGTGTCCAGCCTAGAGTTAAACTGTGATTTTAGATCAGGAGCAGGAAATAGGTAGCCTTCCAGATGTTGCTGGCCTGAGACTCCCATCCTCCTTCGCCTGTTTGGACAGGGGCAGGGGATTATGGGAATTTAGTTTCTGGAAGACCCCGTATAGACCAGGCCAGGTATACATTTATCTGAAAGCATGGGGGCTCTAGGGCCTGATTCTTGGGCTGAGGATGGAAGATCAAATGGGGAAGAGGATACAGTCAAACCTCCCATAAAGAGCGCATTGCTTAAAGAGTAACTCACAGAATTTTCTCTGAAAGTTCACTTCGCTTAACAAATAAAACTAACCAAAATATTGCTTAACAAATAAATTAGGGTTCGCAAATCCCCCCTCCCTGCCAGAAATCACAATTGGTCATTTACAATGGTGTTTCGCTTAAAGAGCAAACTCGCTTAAAGAGCAATCCTGTGGAACACATTATGCTCTTTAAGAGAGATACAACTGTATCATGTCATGCCCACAGGATGTGTGATGTGTAGTTAATTACGGGTACTTTATTTATTTATTTATTTTTATTTTATTTATTTAGATTTATTATCCCGCCCCAATCAGGCGAACCTGACTCTAGGCGGCTTACAGAAAATTCATAAATTAAAACCTTGAGGTTCGAAATTACTTTAAAAAATCAATACTTAAGCCCCAAGTCATGTTAAGACGGAGGGTTTGAGGTCACATCAATGGAGTGGGAGACTGATATGAAAGTTTAGTTTTTGTTCCATGCCACCAAATTGTCCCACACTTAGGGTAACTCTAACGGACTGCGGTGGCTCAAGTGGTTAAGATACTGAACTCGATGCATCCAAGTACTGCACTATAGAGCGAGCTCCCGTCTCTGTCCCAGCTCCTGCCAACCTAGCAGTTCAAAAGCAAGAAATTGCAACTATAGTAAAACCCCGACTTACATATGCCTCAAGTTACATAAAATTTGACTTACATAATGATTTTGTCTAAAACCATGTCCTGATTTACATGATTTCCTTTAGGTTTGCTTTGAGTTACATAAAGATTCTTTTTCCTATGGGTTTGCTTCAAGTTACGTAAAAAAAAATTCCCTATGGGTTTGCTTCGAGTTACATAAAAAATAATTTTTCCTATAGGTTTGCTTTGAGTTACATTAAAAAACCAATTTAAACAAAAGCCTACAAAATGGACTCCCTCCCCCCGTAAGTAGGGGTTTTACTGTAGATAAATAGGTACCACTTCAGTGGGAAGATAAACAATGTTCCATGCACTCAGGTGTCGAGGCATGCCTGCCACATGTCCATGGAACTGTATGCAAATGCACACAGCCCTGGCTCTTTGGCTATAAACAGAGATGAGCACTGAACCCTAGAGTCAGATACGACTGGCTTTTGAGCAAGAGTGACCTTTACCTTTACCTAGGGCAGTGATGGTGAGCCTTGGCACTGCAGCTGTTCTTGAATTTCAATTACCAGAAGCCCAAGTCAGCATTCCTGTTGATCAGGGCTTCTGGGAATTGAAATTCAAGAACATCTGAAGTGCCAAGGTTGGCCATCACTGACCTAGGGCAACTTTACAAAGGAATGATGTCCAGAAAGTCCTGACTTCAACAGCCCTGTTCAGCTCTTGCAAACTCAAACCTGTGGGTTCCCTTACCAAGTTAATCCATCTCATGCTCAGTCTTCCTCTTTTCCTGCTGCCTTCCACTTTTGCCAGCATTAATTGTCTTTCCCAGGGAATCCTGTTTTCTCATGATAAAAAATGAAATCTTTAAAGAAAGTTCTCACTGTGAGGGATATGAAACACATCCTCTGAGCTCCATGTCATTTTCCATAAATTTCACAGCCATAAATGTAAGGGAGTGGGGATAGATGGGCTCAAAGAGGGGGGGGGGACTTGGGGTCCAGTTAGAAGAGGAATTGCAGGGTGACAGATTTTACTTTCTTAGGATCAAAGATCACTGCAGATGGTGATTGCAGCCATGAAATAAATTCTAGGGAGTTAATGGGAAACCTGAGGAACATAGTGAAAAGTAGAGACATCACATTGCAAACAAAGGTTCGTATAGTCAAAGCAATTTTATTCCTGGTGGTAATGTATGGTTGTGAGAGCAGGACCATTAGGAAAGCTGAGCGCAGAAGAATAGATGCCTTTGAGATGTGGTGCTGGAGGAGAGTTTTGAGAGTCCCCTGGACAGTGAGGAGAACAAATAGGTCAATCTTAGAAGAAATCAACCCTGACTGCTCCTTAGAAGGGCAAATAGTAAAGATGAAGCTAAAGTACTTTGGACATCAAATGAGAAGAGTGGATTCACTTGAGAAAGCCTTGATGCTGGGAAAGGTGAAGGGCAAAAGAAAAAGGGGGCGGCCAAAAATGAGATGGCTAGATGGTATTGTAGACACAATGGGCACAAAGCTGAGCGAGTTGAGGAGGATGGTGGAGGACAGAAGTGCCTGGTGGACAGTGGTCCTTGGGGTCGCAAAGGGTCGGAATAGACTGTGCAACAACAAAAAATTATGACCATTAAGTGGTGTTGATTATTCATTTGTTCTAAATACAAGTGAACTTTTATCCACAAGTTGTGTTCCTGCTCACTACTAAGTTTTATTTTAGTAAAGCTGTGCAGAGGATTTGGAAAAATCCAAACTTCCAGACCAGATTGGCCTGAGTCAAGCTGTGTTGTAGAAAGATTGAGGTGGAAAGTTCAGACTGACTTCTGCAATAAAGTGAATTTACAAATCAGTTCAGATCAGAGCCATAGAACTGAATGGGATGGGACATAAATGCCTTCTATTTTAAAAAGCAAATGTGAAGGATGCCTCCAGCCCCTCAAATTAGCTGTCTGAAAATTGGCGGAGGGACT
This sequence comes from Furcifer pardalis, assembly GCA_030440675.1. Taxonomy (NCBI): domain Eukaryota; kingdom Metazoa; phylum Chordata; class Lepidosauria; order Squamata; family Chamaeleonidae; genus Furcifer; species Furcifer pardalis. Next base: position 291,954,626 of record CP126890.1, read on the forward strand.
CCTTTCTCTAAAGTCCACCCGATCTCCAAAGGCCATCTCCACCTGCCTACTAACATTTTTGGTTGGCTAATGCAAGCCCGTGAATTGTCTAGGAATTTAGAAATCAGTTCAGATTCTGAGTAGAGACGGCACACCTGTGGGGACCTGAATTGGCCTTCCCAGCCAATCAATGGACTGCTTTACACTCCCAGGACTCTTGGTTTACAAAAGGTTGTCGTTTATTATTAAAAATAGACTTATATGCGTTTAGCTGAGGATGCTAAACCCAATTCATTTCCCTGATAGACAGCACGGGGTGGGGAGCTCCAGAAGACAGAAGCGAAGGGGGGAGGGGGGAGGGAAAGTGCTGCTTTGTGATTTAGTGAACGGTTTAAACAAGCCTGAGGACAAAAACTGTTGCATATAATATGTAGGGCCGGATCCAGACATCTTTTCTGATCCAGAGCAAGGGGTCTGTTTGAGTGTATTTCCCCCACATTTTGATTAAAAAAAAAACCCCAACCTAACCCACCCGCCCCTTGGTTGAATCTCTTCTTGGGGCAAGCCTGAGGTTGTGATCCTTCTGCTCCGGGAGGCAAGAAAAGTACACGTGTACTCTGAAGCGCCTTCTAAATGAACCGCATACACGCGTTGTTCAAGCGACGGACCAAGCGCAACGGAGTCACCGCTGAATCAGAAAGAAACTTTGGGGTTTGGCGCCAGAGAAATGGGCTGAGGAGGCGCTGGAGAGGTGAAGGATGACAATCGGGATGAATGGTACAACAGGTTCCACGAGGAGTCGATCTCTTTAGTCCCGAGTAATCCCTTTCGGGTCCACACTAGGCGGGGCGAAGATTACGCCGCTTTGCGCCGAGTGGAACGGAACTGGCTTGGGTGCGCCGCGGGATTCTGGATCGGAGCTGCTTCCTTCCAGGGACCCAGAGAAGGGAAGGAATCAAAGGGGAGGGAATCTACGGGGCGGGGGGGGGGCAGAGCGTACAGGAAGAACGGCACAGTGGATTTATTTATTACATTTCACACCACCGCCCATCTAGGATGTTTCTCACTCTTCATTTATCGCAGGAGTAGTTGCCAAGTGAGGTCTCTGACGGACCTCTTTGACACTGGGCGCGATCCATCCGATTCCAAGGGTTTGTGGCTTTGAAGTCCCACTGATGTGAACGAGAAAGACCGGCCTTCCCAGTCTATGCCCAGGTTTACTCGGAAGTAAAGACTGCGGAGGCTCAGGTGGTTAAGATGCTGAACTGGCAGTCGCCAGGTCAGCAGTTTGAGACCCGAGTGCTGCAGGATGAAATGAGCTCCCGTCTCTGTCCCAGCTCCTGCCAACCTAGCAGTTCGAAAGCAAAAAAAAAAAAAAAATTGCAAGTAGATAAATAAGTACCACTTGGATGGGAAGGTATACAGCATTCCGTGCACGCCATGCCTACCACATGTCCACGGAAACGTCTGCAAACGCAGACAGCGCTGGCTATAAACAGAGATGAACACTGAACCCTAGAGTCGGATACGACTGGCTTTCGAGCAACGGCGATCGTTACCTTTACCTTTAAGGCTTGTCATCTCCATCGGTCCTGCTAGCTTCTCAGCTAAGCTAGACGTCTTATAAAGGCGCCTGTTTACTCGGGAGTAAGCGTCCCTCTCAATGAAGTGGGCGGACTCAAAGCACGGGACTCGGGAGCGCCGAACTCGGGCTGGATCCTGTCCGGTGTGTCGGTTTAATTAGGGACCTTGCTTTCCCCTCAGCAAAGCCAAGCAGCCATGACGGTCCCCTTAGAAAACACAACCCCTGGAAAACAATCTTTTTAACCCAGCAATAACAGCGCGTTTCCTTTGCAAGCCAAATCTTATTTAAAATGGCCGGGTCCGAAGGAGAAAGTTGCCTGGGAGAATCCGAATGGAAGCAAGAAGCCCCAAACTGGAGGTTTCTCTCTCCAAGGGGAAAAGAGCGGTTGCTGCGCCTCTCCTTTTAGGAGGGAGAAGTTTACTTGGAAGTAAACCGCAGGCCTCGCAGGGTGACTTCCGCCCGTGTAGATAAAAGCATAAGGTTGCAATCCCAAAGTACAGATTTCATTTTGGTTTAAGATCCAGTGAGTTCCAAGGGAATTTTAGACACGCAGAATTCTTTTTAGCTGGTGCTTCTGACTTGAGCGAGTAATGGAAAAATAAATAAGTTATGTTTTGCGCATTAACCCGGAGTGCAAAGGCGAGAACCAGAAATAAAATTACGCCTGATGCTTTATTCCGAAGCTAGAAGCCGAGAGAGGTCTCGCATGTGCACGGGGGTGTGGAGAAGAAAACCTACATGTGTACAATATTACTTGGGACTAGCAATCATTGCGGAGGAGAGGGCCTGATCCCGGAGCACGTTCTGCCACACAAACCCCATTGAAACCACCGCAGCCGCACTGTTACCGTTCATTTCAATGGGACATTGCGCGGAGGACCTTCTCCTGGGGCGCAATCTTGTCAACTAGATGATGATGATGATTATTATTATTATTATTATTATTTGATTTATATGCCGACCCAAGATTCTCAGAAACGACCGACCAGCAGATCGCAAGAAAACCAACAGCCTATGCGCAGGTTTACTCGGAAGTAAAGCTTGTCCTCTCCTCCCTCCCCCGGCCCTGCTTGCTCTCAACTAAGTGTCGACGAATTAGCAAAGGCCCCTGTTTACTCAGGAGTAAGCCTCTCTCCCATTTACTGAAAGCACGGAACTGCCCGAAACGTTTTGAATCCGCCGGTGGCTGCCTGGCCAATGTCACTTTCCGGGTGGCCAGATTCACGCCTGTTCTCTGCTGCGCCCTGTCCGAATGCCGGAGCCTCCGGAACTCCCTGCAGGGCAGGAGGCAAAAAACGGCCCGCCCAGCTAGTCTCCCTCCCTCCACTCTCATGTTCTGTACTTTGAGGGTGTGGAAGAAAAGTTTTCGGTTTTTCCCCTTCTCCAAAGAAAATGATATTTTGGGGAGAAAGGAGATGCTTTTCTTTTCTTTTGAGGGTATGTGTCAGAGAAGGAAGCGTCACTAGGACTCCTCAGTCTCCCCCTTGGAATGAGCCCCCCTCCTCTTCTTGACAGGTGTCAGCACCATCACTTGTGGGGTGTGCCCCCCCAATGATGGAAGGGAGCGCCTAATGGGGCGTAAAAAGCGCCAGGACCCTTTTGACAACACGGAGGGCAGCGTTGCGCGTGTGTGTGTGTGTGCGCCCCTGTCTTGACGTCAGCCACTGGCTTTATAAAATGGGGCCCCTTCGGTGGCTATCCCAGAAGCAGCGATCGGATTCCGTCGTAGCCGGAATCAGAACCAGGTCCTCTCCTGCTCCCGGGTTCTCCTGGCCGGCCGCCTTCCTCGTCTCTTCCTTCCCTCCGTCTGGGGTCATTTTTTCCCGGGGAAAAAAAAAGGAGCCGCAGCCCTGCCCAGCCTGGCCAAGATGCTGACCTGCCGCCTCCAGTGGGCCCTGGCTTTGCTCTCGGTCGCCCTGGCGCTCAGCCCCGTGGCCGCCGCCCCCTCGGACGCCAGGCTCCGGCAGTTCCTGCAGAAGTCGCTGGCCGCAGCGGCGGGGAAACAGGTACGGGGGGAGCCGGGGCTCCGGGAGGCAGGGGAGAGGTCGGGACAGGGAGAGAGCAGGCAACCTCTGAGCGCATGCAGAGTACCTTTCTCTTGATCACGAGAGAGATCCGGGTAGGGTAAGACGTGAGGTGGGCATCTGTCTCATCCAGCGTCCTGACACCCCCCAACCTGCACCCCAGAGAGAGAGAGAGAGAGAGATGCCAGGGGATTCAGACTATCTCTCCCGCCGGGCGCAAGCAAGGCATCTCCTCCGACGAGGCAGAAAGAGGCTTTCCCTGCACGTGGTGGAGCTTCCCACCCTACGTCCTATAGCCGAATGAGAATACAGTACTGTACAGTAAAGCGCCTGTAGTCCCGCTTTCTCGTCCCGTTAAGTTCCCACGTGGCGGAGTTCCTTTTTTGTACTGCAGGTCATCGTATCTGCAAGCCAGGCTGGCTTCTAATGATGGTAGAAAAGATAACAGCCCAGCAGCCTCCAGCATTGCGACTGCAGTGGCTTAGCGGTTAAGACACTGAACCAGAAGGTTGGCAGGTCAGCAGTTCGAGATGCGAGTGCTGCACAATGGAGTGAGCGCCCTTCTCTATCCCAGCTCCTGCCAGCCTAGCAGTTTGAAAGCAAGAAATTGCAAGTAGATAAATACCACTTATGCGGGATAGGTAACAGAATTCCATGCACTCCAGCATCTAGTCACGCCTTCCATTTGACCATGGAAACACCTGCAGATGTAAACGTAAGCAACCCCCCCCCCCACTGTTTATGGAGGATACCTTTGCCTTTACTGTACTTGTCTCCAGCATTAGACGGATGAACTCAGTCCCAGCCTGGACTGTCCCATTTAGCCTGGACTGCTGACAACTACTCATGTGGAAATTGGTCTGATCCCTGGAGAGTGGCTTGGAAATCACACAATACACCTCAGGGGGTCATAAATCCATAAAGTGTTGGGGACCCCAGAGGCCATCTAACTTAGGGGTCCCCAACCTCTGGTTTTTGAACTTCAGTTCCCAAAACCACTGATCAGCCAATCTACTGATTTAGGCTTCTGGGAATTGAAATCCCAAACCCAAAGTTTGTAGACCTTTAGTCTAACTCACCCCTTGCTCAAGAAGGTCATCCACAGATGGAGCATCCCTGGCAGATGGTCATCCAAGTTCTGCATGGCTGCTTCTAGTGATGGAGGGTTCACCACCTCCACCTCAGATAATGGGGACCGCTAGACATGCATGAGCTCCCAAACCTTCTTCACCCAATTATGAGAAGAATGTTAGAAAAAGAAGGCGTCCTTAGGTCATTTTTGTGATACCAAGTACTGTATAGAAAAACTGCCACTGAGTCCAACCCCATCTGCTCAGTGTAGGAATCCCAGTCAAAGTAGATCTGACAGATGGTTGTCCAGTTCTCTCTTGAATTCTTCCAGTGTCTGAGTGCTCACTACCTCCCAAGGTCATCAGTGGTTCCATTGTCACACTGCTCTAACAGTTCCAGAAGTTTTTCCTGATATTCCGCCTATATCTAGTTTCCTGTACCTTGAGCCCTTTATTACCATGCCCTGCACTCTGGGATGACCGAGAATGGACCTTGTCCTCTTTGTGACTATATTCCAAGTATTTGAAGAGGGCTATCTATTGCCTTCTCAGTCTCATACATGAATGCTTTTTGAGCATTGGAAATGTGTCCCAACGAAGTTTATCCCACCTGTTTCAAATGTAGAAACAAGAGAAAAGTACCTCTGAGTGTGCATTAACTTTCCCTCAAAGTAGGATTCTGATCCATTTGTTGTTCTGGGTGGGTGGGTGGGTGGTTGGGGAGAAGCCCTAGGCAAATGCCTTCCTCATCTTGGCATCTTCTAATTGTGTTGGTTGGCAACCCTCATTAGCATATCTGAAAAGGACAAAAGTTGTGTATCAACTCACCTAGAAGGAATCTGACTGGAGGGAGGCTGGTTCGTGCAGTCTGTATGATGTGAGCTGATTTCCATTGTTTAATCTGAAGACAGTAATATTTTCCAGGTACCTTTTTAAATAGTGGGTTTAAAAATCACCTTTCCCTAAACAACATCTATAATTTGGTATATAAAGAACATGCCTGTAAGTTTCACTCTTTGTCTGATGAAGTGGACTTGATCCACGAAAACTAACAATAAAAATATAGTTAGTCTTTAAAGTGCTACAGTGTTTTTTATTTTATTTTATTTTGTTTTGTTTTGTTTGTTTTGTTTTCTGATATGCCTGAACCACAGACTAACACGGCTACTATTCCAAAACATCTATAATGATATTCAGCCTATATCTGGCTTCTTGTAACTTGAGCCCATTATTACCATAACCTACACTCCAGAATTATTGAGAGCAGATCCTGTTCCCCCTTCTTTATGACTATTGTTGAAGTATTTGAAGAGGGCTATCATATTTCCCTCTTAGGCTCCTACATGAGTGTTTTTTGAGCAAAAAGAGCTTTAAACAAAATATGATAATAGTATCAAATGTAGAAACCATAAATGGAAAAAAATGAGCTAACAATAAAAAGAACTGGATATTAAGCAAAATGATAGCCTGATATACAATGACACTTAACAAATGAAAATTAATTCAGCAGGTTATGAAGTTTTCAGTACGGAAACTCCCTCTCTCTTTCTCTTTCTGTCTCTCTATGTGACATGGGCAGGAAACACACCCTTCCAAATCTCAGGAACAGCTCTATGCTATCCATGTACCTCTAAATTCTGACATTACTGGGAATATATATCTAAGCTGTTCAACTTCACCCAGTGAGCAAGAATTGTCTGCTGTACAATGAAGCCACTGCAGGCTTATTGGATTTAACAGGATTATCTCCTTGAGGTTCTTCTGCTTCCATATCTAGGCAAGTTGTGCAACTGTCAAAATGAAGCCACCTTTGGGTGAGTTCATTCTGCAGTTCCTTTGGCCTGATCTAGTGTGAGAGAGATTAGAGAGCAACACTAGGTTACCATTACCAGGGTATGCTTGGTTGTGGTTCAAAGTTAACACAGTCTTTGAGGAGGCTCTTTCTGTGTACTCATACCATGAAAACTGTCCTGAGAATATAATGCAGTGGCCCTTCATCTGCCTTCCACATCGCAGCATGACACCTATATCACTGGTCCAATTCTGCAAGTCACTTTCTGGTCCTGACCCCTTTTGGCACACAAAGTCCTCCTCCTCAGCCCCAGGCCAGCATTGATGAAGCTGCTGCCCTCCATCAAGATGGATCAAAGTGGGATTTAATCCATTTAGGGACCATAACCTTTCCCTGTGGATTTAGGCACCCAAGACCACTAGTCCTCAGGATGGTCAGGTTAGTTAACCACACCTGACACTCGGCGTTGGCCTACTCTACTCACCTCCTTTGGGTGAGATCTCTCTAGTCATCCCAAGATCAAAGGAATAATATTCTTTAGAATAATTTACAATGCTTTGAGAGGCAGTGGAGGAGAGAAAACAGCAGGGAAAGGCTAGGGTTTTTCACCCACCCACCCAGATAAGACTACTCTGCTTCCTTTGCTTGAGTATGTCATAGATGCTTCCATATGATAGGAAGCAAAAGATGCTGGATAGGTTACTTTTGGGTTTTTCCAGCAGGACTTTTTCCTTCAAAGAGACCTGCTGAACTAAAGAGAGGAGCATAAAATTGCCAAAAAAGGGTCACATTCTTAGCACAGCCACTTTACTGGAACGCATGTTCTTTGTAATATTGCACTCATTTCCATTTAAAACATAAACGAGGGGCCCCCAATAAAATGAGTAAAAGAGCCTTCCCCTCTGACTTAACTAAACATGGGAAATGTTCAAACTGTCTAAGGAAGGGTTTTGACATTATCGTCTTGCTCTGGGCAGAACCAAAACAGAGCTCTCCAGGGTGCTGAAAGCCACCTCTCTCTGAGATGGATGAGCAGTGCCTCCAAAGGCAACCAAGCGGCCCACCTTTGGCGCTTAGAGAGCAGCAGACATAACCAACCCCTCCCAATTTGGATACACACAGTGTTTGTTTCTAAAACAGGTATACTTGGCATTATTTGGTGGCAAAAGAATACAATTCCCCCCTTCCATTGGGAGAGGGTGCTCTAGCTCTCAAACATGGCAACATTGCAGACAAATAGGACAGGACCCATCAGGAAGTTACCTGAGGGCCTGGTGAGTTGCTTTTACAGGTGATGTGCAGGCAAGAATTAACAGAGGCTGCAAAATGCTCATGGGAGCACTCTGTTTCCAGAGCCAGCAACTTAGCAAAAGAAACAGGATGTTGTTGAATCTGGCAGCATACTTTTGAGATGCCCAGAGCTTTTTAAAGTGAGACAGCTCCCAAAAGGGTGGGTGGGTGGGGAAAATCTGAACTGTTTTTGTATTCTCTCTCTCTCTCTCTATCTATAAATCTCTGTTCTTACTAGGAACTGGTTCATGCAGGCATGATTTACTGCTCTAGGGAGCTTATACTTCCCACCCTGGGTGTTTTCAGGACTAATATACTGGTATCCTTTGGGTGGAAAGGCTGGAAATTGGCAGCATCATAATCCAAAAACTTGTACAAATTCTCTGGAAATGCTGCTACTGGATTCATCTCCTGCTTGCATTCTTCCTAGAGGTGACCAGTTGCCCACTTTGGTCACTGGTCCCATATACTACATTCTGTCTGTCTCAGAGTATTCACAAATTTACCTCTGTGATAATTTTACACCCGCACTTGGCTGGTCCTAACCAGAGGAGACCCACTGATTTGGTGGGATTTATGTAACGGTTGCTTTAGCAATTGATTCAATAGGTTTACCGTGGTTGGAATTAGCAATAAGATAGTGACCTGTTATTTAAAAGGTTATCCTGCTATGTTAATAGAGTAGACCATACTGCCAGCAACTCAGCCCCGAGTGTCAGGCTGTGGTTAACTAACTTGACCACCCTGAGGACTAATGGCCTTCGGTGGTGAAGTCCACAGGGAAGGGTGATGTTTCCCAGGTGGATTAAATCCCACTCTAATCCATCTGGATGGAGGGCAGCAGCTTCATCCATCCTTGCCTGTGGCTGATGAGGACTCTGTGTGCCAAAGGGGCTCAGGATCAGAAAATGACTCATGGAACTGAATCAGTGGTATGCGTGTCATGCTGCAATGTGGAAGGCAGATGAAGGGCCACTGCATTATATTCTCAGGACAGTCTTCATGGTACGGGCACACAGAGTCTCCTTGAAGATTGTGTTATTTTTGAACCACAGTCGGGTATATCTTGGTAACAGCCACCTTGTGTTGCCAGCTAATCTTTCTCACACTAGGTAATGCCAAAGGAACTGCAGAGTGAACTCCCCAAAAGTGGCTTCATTTTGGCAGTTTCGTGTCTGTCCTAGACACAGAAGAGGAAGAATTTAAACGGAATGCACTTGAAAGGCAGGTGAACATCTTAAGTTCTGTTTTAAACATCTAGATGTTCTTCTCCCAAAAGAGGTGTCTCTCTTTGTGAAGTCAAACAATAAAAGAAATACAACAGAGGGCTTGCCCAGATTGAGCATTATTCCAGTAGAAGTACCACAGCCAGCTATTGTTCGTTTGGTATTTTTTTAATGCCACCTAGATGATCAAATCCTCATTTGGTGTGTTCAATGCCTCTTGCCCCCTTCCCTGATTTTGTGCTTCCTGAAAACAGGTGCTTTCATTATCGCTTCAAATGAGCCTCTCAAATGGGATGGAGGGTGAAAGGAAAGAGCCTTGGAAGCAAAGTGCAACGGAAAGTGGACTTTGAAGGATTTCTTAGTCAAGTCATTTAAAAGCCATGGCTTTACAGAGCTGTGTTGATGTGAATCATTGTAAGCCCTGGTCTCTGTTGGGAAGAGCTGTGACCTACAGATCTCAACTAGGATGAAACTAAATATTGATAGATATCCTTTGTGGAGGGTTTGTAAGCTGGGAACACTCCCAACAACGATGCAATTGTTCTTCTTTTTCTTCTTCCGTGTCTAAACCGAACATGTAACTGCCGCCTTCTTCTTCTACTTTGGTGTCCTGAGCAAACCCTGGACTGCCAAAATGAAGGCACTTTCTTTGCATTTTCATTGCCCAAACCCACATCCTCACTGGTGCATGCCTCTGGCAGCAACTGGCAGACCAGTAAATCAGCTGGATGACTATGTATCTCTCCCCATTCCCATAGCCTGTTGTTTTCTACCAGCAGCCCCCACTTGAGTCTGTTGGTTTTGCATTCAGGGACTCCAACCTTCATTCTATTTAGAGTCCTCCAAGTAATGCAGGGGAGGTTGAGATCCTCAGTTATATGTATCCTCCTTTCATGTTGTTCCTCGTCCAGTGAGCTCCTTCTTCCTCCATCTTCTAATTTGGTTTTGCTCTTCTGTATCCTCAAGAAGGCTTATTCCTGCCATAAAGCTCTTCCTGGATTGGAGCCAGTGGACTTGAGGTTCATATTCATTAAGAGGGTGTCAAGAGTCATTCACTTGTTTAGTTCGGCCAAAATGTTCTGCCAAAATAAAGCCGTTTTCACTTGACAAGATTGAGAAAGGTTAGCCATCAACACAAGTTTGCCATTACCAGGGTAAGCCTGATTGTGGCTCAGAAATACAGTAAAGCCCTGACTTTCATATGCCTTGAGGTACATAAAATTCAACATACATAATGATTTTTGCACTAAAACCATGTTCCAATTTACATAAATGTCCCGATTCACATAACACAATTTCGTATGGGTTTGTTTTAAGTTAAATAAAAAAAATCATTTTTCCTATGGGGTTGCTTCAATTTACATAAATATCATTTTCCTATGGGTTTGCTTTGAGTTATGTAAAAAATCATTTTTTCCTATGGGTTTGCTTCGAGTTAAATAAAAAAAAGATAAAAGTGTACGGAACAGACTTTTTATGTAAGTAGGGGTTTTACTGTACTACAATCTTCAAGGAAGCTTTTTCTGTGTACCCCGATGGAATTGTTAAAACAGATGGATAGCTGCAAGCTGTAAATTAAGAAAAAAACCCTTTGTAATCTGAAAGCATAGACTGGTGGCCCCAATAACATGTCCCTAAGGAGGTTATTCTGGCACTGTACTAGGAAGCCAGAACCTGGGCTTTTATAACAGATTCCCCCCCGCCCCCTTTTCACCAAAAGGTAACAAAGAAAAGCTTTATCCATTCTTGCCGGATGAAATGTATCCATTCCTGACATCCATTCTGGATGGATGTCCAGACTGATATAGAAAGGGCACCCCAAGTTCTAAACTGCTTATGTTGTTATAAGGAGAATCTGGAGAGTAACTTTAGCTCTGCATAAAGTTATGGTTAATACTACAAATGGGCATCCCATGTAATTATTTCACAAATGACATGTCATGGATACATTTATGCAAACAAGTCAGAATTTGGGCTGATATCTAACGATATAGATCCTATCTGCATCTGGACTGTCCTTGTGGGCAGTCGCAGATATAACATAAGAGAATAATCTAATACAGGTAAAGCTAAAGGTCTCCCTTGCTCCAAAGTCAGTCATATCTGACTTTAGGGTTCAGTGCTCATCTCTGTTTATAGCCATAGAGCTAGCACTGTTTGCATTTGTAGACATTTCTGTAGTCATGTGGCAGGCACGACTAGACACCAGAGTGCACAAAATGCTGTTTACCTTCCCACTGAAGTGGTCCCTATTTATCTACTTTCAATTTCTTGCTCTCAAACTGCTAGGTTGGCAGGAGGTGGGACAGAGATGGAAGCTCACTTTGTCAAGTTCAGGGTCTTAACCACTAAGCCACTGCAGTCCCTATATAATCTAATATAGAGGCTACCAAAACATGGATCATTACAGCTGGTGGAGCTGGCAAAGGTGATAAAAGGAATAATTATGGAATGTGTGAAGGCAGATTTGGCAACAAGAGTGGAAAAATCCTTGCTTGCTTTCAAAAAATGTCATTTTTTGGAGGGGAACAGAAATAATAACAATCATTGCAAAAACAGTTCTGTACTGAATAGAGCACAACTGTAAAACAGGTTCAGTACCCTGTACACTTAGCTTAAAGTTCCATGTAAAACCTACAGAGGATTCACTGCCTTTGTGAAAGCTGAATTGTGGGTGGAAGGAAAAAAGATGGAAAGTAAATGTAGGAAGGTAAGATCTCTTCTTGGTAGATTTGATCAAAATTTTTGTCATCCTAACCAGAGAGTGGAAAAGTAACCTAAGGGTTACAACCCTGAGGATATCTCCCAGTCGCTAGAGCCACCCCATAAAGAGGGGTTTAACATGGGAGTGGTCCTGAAAGGAATTCTCTCCTGCCTTTTCCTTACATGTGAAGCCTTGGGTGTAGTGACTTGAAAGAGCAACTGGGCAAAACTACCCTGGTCACACGGATGGCTTATGAGACAAGAGATGGCTGAGTCCATTAATCAACCATAGAACCCTCTTTCTTTGCCTTTGAAAAGGCGTGTTCCCTTCCCTCTACTCTGCCTCCCAAGTTGGGTCTTTCTTCTTTCCCTCTCTGGATACAACCATGACATGCTGGGTCCTTTTTTGTTACTTGGGATTGATTCCAGTTTGGCAAAATATCCACAGGGAAAGTATTTCCAGGTAGGAGCTGGCATGCGACACACATGGTCCTGTGTGACAACTGTGAGCCAGGGTAAGAAACACCCGAGACACACGTGCATGTGGAAACACGTACACTCACATCATAATGATGAGAAAATAAAATGCAAGAAATCTTATTAGATGAGGTGCTTTTCCAAGGTTGCAACACATTCTAGCCAGAAAAGAAAATCACTTAAATTATATGTACTGTGGATAGAATTATAAGCTGGCTGATCAGTGCAGCGATTTAGGTACTGTATCTGGAAAAAGGGAAAGAGAAGGAGAAGACGACGGTGAAGATGAACTGTATAGAACTGGCACTCCCAAGAAAAAGGGAATGGTAAACTCTAAAAGGAGTTATCCTAAGTCAATATTAGCTTGATGAAGTGCAATACATACATAGGACATCTGTTTCCTCATACTGTATAGTCTAACCAAGACAAGGTTAATGCCTTGTGGATCTGATGAAATGGGCTTTAATATCCCCATGTTTGCCTCATAATGAAGCTCTTAAATTTAAGAGACTTGAGATTCTGCAACAAGTCATGGCAAATTATCTCTAAATTCCCCCCTTCTGACTCTGTAGAATATATGGCAAGATTCTTAATCAGATCATAAGCTGTATTTTTATAAATGAAATGTTTTAAATACATTTTTATAAATTAAGACTTTCCTTACAGGTATTTGTGTCCTATTTTAAGGGTCTCTTCTTTCGTTGTCCATCTCCACAGCTCCCACCAGATGCTTTAGTTACATTTGGAGAGTTTGGGCTCCATGGCGTAAATCCTGGTTTAAGAATGAGGATCAATTGAGAAGAATCACATCTGGCTGTAGTAATGGGAGACTTCATTCGTGGAATAAGAATGCCAGGCATACACATCTCTTGAAGCCAACCTTCTGCCTTGGAAGCAGGGTGGCAGATGGGAGATGAATGGGCCGCTTGGCTGTTGGGCAAATTTGCCAAGTAGTTTTGAGGGTGTGAACATGTGAACTCTCTTTAGGTCAAGGTAAACGTTGCCTTTGCTCCTGCTTGAAAGCCAGTTGGATCTGACTCTAGGGCAGTGCTCATCTCTGTTTGTAGCCAAAGAGCCAGTGCTGTTTGCACCTGTAGACATTTCCATGGACATATGGCAGCCATGGCTAAACACCGGAGTCCACAGAACACTGTTACTTTTCCCACTGAAATGGTACCTATTTGTCTACTTGCAATTTCTTGCTTTCGAACTGCTAGGTTGGCAGAAACTGGGACAGAGACAGGAGCTCACTCCATCATGCAGCATTCAGGTCTCGAACTGCTGACCTGCCAACCTTCTGGTAATCAAGCTCGGTGTTTTCATCCATAGCCACCACAGTCCCCTTTACTACAGGCCAAATAGGGTCTTCCTTCCTTCCTTGTTTATAGCTTTGCCACTGGTTTTCCAGGTAGCCCAATGACTGCAACTGAGACCCTGTTACACTAAGAAGGCTCTTTTCATATTTTTAAAATGATGGATTGTTGGGGATAAATGGTTTGGGGGCAGATTCTAGATATGTAACTTCTAGCTGTTGTTTTGTTTTTGAGGGTGTGAACACATCACGGCTTCTTCTTGCTCTGCTTGCCATTAGCAAGGGAGGTCTGGCAAAGCCAGTGAAACTCCACCATGGGAACTCTTCCAAGGAAGATTTGGACATTTGGTCAGGGATGCTTTCATTTGAGGATACAGTACTTGCCCCCTAGGGTTTGTATGTAGTAGCATGTGTTAGGTTGGCCAACCTGACACCCTCCAAGTCTGCTGGACTGCAGATCCCATTGTGCCTAGCTCCAGTAAAGCCACAATGATCAAGGAGGATGGGAGTCATAGTCCAGGGCATCTGCAGAATGCTAGGCTTCTTCACTGTCTCATTGGCCATTCTGTTGTTTTGGATAAAGTGAACAACAGACAGTTCTCAAAAGATGCGGCTTGCTTCCTGGTCCCCCCACTTAGATAATCTGGATCAACGGAGAATTGGACTGTAAGGTGCAGTCAGCATGTCATTAAAAGTGGAGCTCCCTTAGGAGAGAAAAGACATTTGTTTGTCCTAACATGGTTTCCACAGTCCTTAACTTGCAAAATAATTTATTGTTGGTTTGCGATTGGTATTTAGGTTAGAAACACAGGCTTCATTGGCATGCCTGGTTGTGCAGGAGCGGCAGCTTTGAAGGAATGAGTTTCTAGAGGGAAAACGCTGAATCCCCTCTTCATGTTGAAGTGGTTGTCTTCCATAGTGCTCAGTTTCTTTTTCTTCTTTTCTCCAAAGGAATTGGCCAAATATTTCCTGGCAGAACTCCTGTCAGATCCCAGCCAGCCTGAGAACGAGGCCCTGGAGTCGGATGATTTGTCCCGTGGGGCTGAGCAGGATGAAGTCCGACTGGAGCTCGAAAGGTCGGCCAACTTGAACCCGGCTCTGGCCCCCAGAGAACGCAAAGCAGGGTGCAAGAATTTCTTCTGGAAGACCTTCACATCCTGTTAGCTTTAGACATCTCCCTCTCCCTTCCCTCTCACTTCAATTCTCACCCTTCCTTCTCAGTCTCTTCATGCCAGGGGCTGAAGACTGTAAAACATATACTGCACCGGTAAAGTAAAATGGGGGGGGGGGGGAGAAGGGGGGGGAGAGAAAAAAAATCAGTTTGATTTTGGAGTCATTTTAATAAAACATTCAGTTTCAATTGTAAAATTTTATTTGAGTCTGTGATCTCTCGACACTTTCCTCGTAATGACACAACGGCTCACTGTTGAACTCACGCCAATGTGCTATTTTTAATTCTTTCTTGCAATAAAGTTTATGCTTCAAAGTGTCATGGTTATATATGTTCATTGGTGCGTCTTTTTCTCTTTCTGCTCCTTCTCTCCCTAAAGTTAGGGCTTTAAAACAAAGCCATGTCAGAGACTACTAAGGCTTTCTTCATGTTTGTTCCCTGAGTTCTGCAGAATTAAACCCAGTGCATAATACCAAATTTCCAATGCATGATTAAACTGTAGATGCCAAAAGATATTTTACAAATCAAGCGTGTCCTTAAATCCATAGTATCAAATGTTGTTGGTAGTCTTCTTTAAGGGGGCAAAACATTGAAAAGGCTTCTTGGAAGGGTTAGGCCAGTAACGCTGAGATTGGGAAGACATCTTTGGGAGTCTTAAACTCAGGAACCCAGTATTTTAAAGTGAGTTTAAGATACAATCACTAATCTGAGAATTGTTTAAGAAGGGAATATGTTGATCCGGTGTGGCCGAAGTTGAAAGGGATATGTACTGCTAATGGAACTTGCAGCTTGATTGTATCTATTTTATAGTTGACCATCATGTGGTTGATACTTTGTAATATCCAAAACCTGAATTTGGGTAAAGAAAATTGGCAATGCACCTCAATCTTGGTCATCTCATGGGATGCAGCCTTTTAATAAAGAGATTTGTTCTTCTTTTCTGTCTAGGTGGGACTTTAAACTTCCAAAATGAAGCCACTTTCTTGGCTTTGTTGTTGGCCAAATGTAAGTCCTTATCAGTGCATGTTTCTGATAGTAATTGGCAGGCCAGTAAATGAGCTGGATTCTGTATCTCACCACATTCACACAGCTTGTTGTCTACCAGCTGCTCTCATTTGACCATGTTGGTCTTGCACTTAGGCACTCCAACCCTCAGCCTATTCAGGATCTTCCAAGTGATGTAGGGGAGGTTTTGTTTCTCAGCCATACCTGCATCCTTTAATGTTATTCCTCACTCAGTGAACTCCTTCCTTCATCTTCTAATTTGATTAAAGACATAAGAAGCCCTAAACAGGTTATTCTAGAGCACTGGTTCTCAAACCTTAGGTTCCAGATGTTCTTGGAGTCTAAACTCCCCAAGCCTTGACCGCTGGTTGTGCTACTTTGGACTTTCAGGAGATTTATACCAAGAACTTCAGGGCCCCCTATTTGAGTCTCTTTGAGGATGGATTTTAGCAGATCCAACTTATTTCCAACTCGGTCCATTCGTTTTGGTCATGCTTCTCATATGCACTATGCAAGCAGCAATCCCATGTGGGGTGGCAACTGTGAGGCCCCAAATATTGTTGGTTCACGGCCCAAGTATTCCTCAAGTATTGTGGCTGATAGAGATGGTGAGAGGTACATAATAGGGAATTCTGACCATTTCTGACAAGCCACTGAAGAGCCAGATCGTGGCTTGGTCTTCTGTTATGTATCTGGGACTACTGTTGTCTTAATTAAACTTGCACAGCTAAACCATTCTTATGTTCTTAACCAAGAGCCACAGATTCAGTTTTGCTAAACAGCAATTTGTTATGACTTCTCTTTTAAAGTCTTCTGGACATGTTCTCTCATTTTGTAAAATCTCAGAGGACAAAGATTCAGTTTAATTCCCCATTTAAATCCAGTGCAGTTAAGCAGGGATGGAATAACTTTAACTGAACTCCGTAGTCTCATTATGTCAGGAGAGTTCATCATTTTTAAAATTAAAAAAACCTGTTGTTCCTTGCCTTATCTAGTTTGGAAGCAATGGATGGTGGAAGCTCAGTTGTTTCATGAAACAAATATATTTTCTAAGCAAGATGCACAGCAAGATGATGATGATGATGATGATCTTCCATTTATATCCTTCCCATCTGGAGTTATCCCCACTCTGGGCAGCTAACAACAACACGTTAAAAACACATAATAAAATCACAAAGCAAATCACCTAATAATATACAAATATCATATCTAATTAAAACCTGGGGACCAAAAAAAAAGCCTAAAGTTAGATCTGGAATAACTAAGATCAAATCCTGATGTAATTATGTCTAACATAAGCTTCTTACTGTCATTGACAACTTGTCAATGGACAAAGGTTACACACTCCATTGATTGTTGTCCAATATCAAAACTAGAACTCCAGCTCTGCAAAAACAATTTCTCAGCCCAATCATCCTAACTGTTTGCAGAGCACTTACAAATTGGTCCATGTCCAGTGCAATAATCAAAATATTATTAGCATTGTGAAAAATTCCTTCTAGCCTTATTTTGCACTTTGGATTGTCCTTCTGTATGGCAGGGCATCTAATTTGCAAAAGACCCAGCTCCAGTGTTCTGAATGTGTACCAGCCTTTTCTCTTTGAAACCCCTGACTTATCCCATTGAATACCCAGTAGGGTAAGGTGGATAGAGAAAAGGACCAGGACTTTGAAAGCCTAAGTTCGAATCCCTGCTCAGTAACGGAAACTTTTTGGAGATGTGCAACTGGTAAAACCCCTAATTAAGTACTCCTGCTACTACTAATTTCATGTCAGGAATTATTCAGGGTTGAAAGGATTTTTGCTGGAGGTTCCAACTTGACAGCACATAACATATTGTACACGACAACTTAAGGATATTTCCCTGAATGTGAATGTCTGTATAGATGTGTCACACTACCAAATGAGGCTTTCTTCATAATGTGAATATATGGGGTGTTGAGGCATCAAAGAGCCATTGGCTACCTGTAGTTACTTGAAACATCACCAACAGCCAAGGAAGGCTCTATCTTTAGCCAAAGTGAGCCAGTTGGCTGAAGCAGGGCCATAGCTATAATACAGCATCTACCACTCACCAGCACAACATCAGATGAAGAACGGCTACTCCATGAAGTTCCAGTGACCACTGGCTAGTTTCTCCAGAAACACCCAGGGTGTACAGGTGGTGTCCTTTCAGCTGCCTCTCCCACTGCCATTGGGCCTGTGAGGACACCTGGAAGCCAGGTGTCTTGGTGAACAGGCTGGGCAGCATCCTTGGAGGGGTAGAGAACAGGGGAAGCAGGACTTCTTTGGATGGTACTACACAGGATGGAAGCAGGCACAGCACAGACTATGGCTTCAGCACAATGGGGCTGGAGTGGCTGGATTCCTACTCAGGCGGGGGACGCCGTCTGCTACCCCTGTCAGCCATCAAGCTAGTAGGAAGAGAAAGGCACAAAGCTAGTGGGTTGACCAGCCATTTCTTCTTCTTCCTGAAGGGCAAAGGTCAAGGTCACCCTTGCTCAAAAGCCAGTCATATCCGACTCTAGGGTTCAGTGATCATCTCTGTTTATAGCCAAAGAGCCAGTGCTGTCTGTGCCTGCAGACACGTGGCAGGCATGAATAGGCACCGGAGTGCACGGAACACTGTTTAACCTTACTGTCAAAGTGGTCCCTATTTATCTACTTGCAATTTCTTGCTTTTGAACTGCTAGGTTGGCAGGAGCTAGGACAGGCTCACTCCATTCCGGGTCTTGAAATGTTGACCTGCTGACCTTCCAGTCATCAAGTTCAGCATTTTAACCACTAAGCCACTGCAGTTCCTCTTCTTCCTGAAAGTGTCCTGTAAATGAGCATTTTATCAGCTGATGTAAAAGCTTATATAACTTCTCAGGAATTGTAGCTAGAACAAGCCAGAGAATATCAGAATCCTTTGGACTAACATCTAGAGTGAGCTTTTCTGACTTCCCTGAACATTCAAATCTGGTTCCATAGTTTCATGATTGGTCTACAACAAGGGTGCCCAAACTTTTTGGGCCATGGGTTGGTCACGTGGCTCAGTGGGCCAGTCATGTGGTTCCTCCTACCGGAAGCAGAAGGAAAACCCACCTTGCAATCTGTTTTTCAACAGACATGTTTTGCAACGGGATGAGATAGATTTCAGACTGCCATTTTCTCTGCTTCAGCCAGGGGTGCCCAAACTACAGCCCGCAGGCCATAGTTTGAGCACCCCTGGTCTACAGGCCAGGGATGTTGCCAAGCACAGCTGTAGTGTCATCTCATTTAGCATGTTAATACAGAATCAGCCCTAGATTTGGTCTGTCATAATAGTTTAGTCCTAACAAACCTTCTTGATTTTAGATGTTTTCATGTTTTGTCACCTGCCTTGGGTCTTGGCCCTACATACCGACCAATCAATCTCATCGTCATCATCATTGTCATTGGCTGCTACTCATATCCGAAGATACACTTTTTCCTGGAAATCATTTTCACAATAACAAAAAGGAAAAATGCCACTGGTGTGAATTTGTTTAAGGAGGATCCCAGCTTGCCATGAAGTGACCCACACACTATGATTATGGACCCATCTCCTATGGCACATTTGAAATGAGACATGCAGGATTTGACACCAGGACTGCAATGGACTGCCACAGCATTGAGGGTATTATCCAGGTGTGCCTTCACAGCCAGTCCATCTGGCATGGCCTCTTCAGCCTCCTTTACTGTTGGGAATCAGAATAGTCAAGTGGTTCCTCCTCTCGTCATTTTTCCATTGGGCCCAGTAGGATGGAAACCAAACAAACCAATCTAAGCAGCCTGATTTAGTTTACCTGTCACGGAAAAGGCAACCCTATCATTACGCCCATACCTTAGGAAACAAACTGAAGAGCAAAAGCATTCAGTTGGAAAAATTTAGACAACTTCTTCCACTTGATTAGCTTATTTACACGGCTCAGGAACTCGATTGATTTCAAAATAATTTCCAACAAGCAACGAAATTATATTTTGAGCGCATCTGTCTTTTTCAATTTTAAAGGTGATTGCTTTTTAATTCCTCCTCCCTTGAAATGAAAATATTTCTAGCACAATCTGTTGATTCGATTTATAGAAACATACTTCATCACTGAGCTATAATTCCTGAATTCAACTTTTTTTAATAAAAAAGATATTGTGCCATCCATCCTCAGTTTAGCAAGAATAAATACCTCCTATCAATTTTTTACTGCTGTCAACTTTTCTAAAATGAAATTTGAAATTATATTGTGCTTCAAAAACAACTTCAGGGTAACTAGTTATTATATGCAGTTATTTGTAATTATTAGTAGTTACTTGTATGTATTAATATAATAATACATACAGTTGCACCTTAACTAGCAATACTTTCCTTTTAACTTGTAGTATCTTTTTTAGTTGTTCACAAGCAGGCTCATTAAACAGTGGCAGAGGACTTTCTCATGCTTCAAGCATTGACTAATTATGTGCCTCATGCCAGGTGTGTGTGTGTTAATTTAGGCAACAATTTGCTGGATTTTCTAATACACGTCTAGGGTTTTTTCATAAGTAACTAAAAGTAACTATTGAATTACTCTCTAAAATGAGGAAGATTTGTTTTTAATTTGAAATTACATCTGTGATTATCTCTTTGGTGGCTGGAAGTGGGGTACACAGAAAGTGCCTCCTCGAAGATTGTGGTATTTTTGGACCACAGTCAGGCATGCCTTGGTTCTTTCTCACACTAGATCAGGCTAAAGCAATGGTTCCCAATTTAGGGTCCATGCCCCACCAGGGGACTTCAATTCCCAGAAAACTAAGTCAGTACATTGGTTGATCAGTGCTTTGGGGAATTGATTTAGGCTTCTGGGAATTGAAGTCCAAAAACCAAAGGTTGGGAAACACGGGGCTAAAGGAACTGCAGAATGGACTCACCAAAGATGGTTTCACATCTGGCCTAGACACGGAGGAGGAGGAGGAGGTGGTGGTGGTGGTGGTGGAGGTAGTAATAGTTGTTGTTCTCATAGACGCAGCTCAAGGCTGTTTCCCTAATTTTCTCTCCTTACCAGCCTCTTTCCAATAGAAACCCCGGTCTTCCCCCAACTCTTCCATTTTACTCCAACTCCCCAGGGGCTAAACCTGTTGTAGAATGGGTTGAGCAATATGAACTGGTTCTTATGTTGCTTGAGGTCAACCAGCAATCAAGACGGCAAAGAGGTGAGTTTTCTTTTCTAGCCCTGTAAGTTGAAATCCTTTTGCTGCTGCTGCTGCTGGGAGCTGGGACCTTTTGTTTGTTAAGCATGTATTCAACCACTTATTTTTATTTTCCTTTTGTGCCCCCATCAAACCCTGGACTGCCAAAACGAAGCCACTTTCTTGCCTTTGATGTTGACCAAACCCAAGTCCTCATCGGAGCACATTTCTGGCAGCAGTTGGCAGACCAGTAAATGAGCTGGATTCTGTACCTCTCTACATTCATTCCATGTGTTGTTGTCCACCAGCAGCCCCCACTTGAGCATGTTGGTCTTACTTTTAAGGACTCCGATCCTCAGCCTATTCAGGGTCCTCCAAGTGACGTAGAGGAGACTGAGTTCCTCAGCCATATCCTCCTTTAATGTTATTCTTTGTTCAGTGAGGTCCTTCTTTCTTCTAATTTGATTTTGCTCTTGCATACCCAAGAATGTTTGGGTTCAACCACTGGATAGTGCCAAACAATTAAAAAAAAGAACCAATATATTATTACCCATGTACCATTCAAAGTTATAGGTTCTTTGCTGCTTTGCTCTTTGTTGTGCATTCTTGCTGAAGCACTGGCGACATCACAATCGCCCATCCTGGTCTTCAGCCAGGTGTCACAGCCTCATAAGCTAGAGCAACAGCTTCTTGGGAAGGGCCCCTACCCCAACAGCTGGAGACCACCATCTTCTTTCTGGGGGCCCGGGTGGAGGGTGCAGGTGGCCAGGATCATTCCCAAGGCTTCCTCTAAGCCCTCTGGCCTTTAACGGAATGTGATTTGCTCTCTGTCAACTGAGAGCTGCCAGCTGTGTGAGAGCCAAGCCACCATGATCCCCATGGGCAGCCCAAGTTCTAGAACTCAAGGTCAGCCAAGATGCTAGAGCCACAGAATGTGTTTGAAAAGGAGCTTTCAGAAGAGTCATGTGAACTGGCAGCTGCAGCAGTCCTCCCAGCTTCCTGTCTGAAACATCTGGACAGCAACAACTGGAAGGAAAGGATTGCTTGCCTGGAGATCTTTGAGAAGGCTGTGGAGAAGATGGAGGGGGATTTGATGCCTTGCCAGGCATTAGTGCGGTTGCTGGGCAAGGAGCCCGGATGGCATGACACTAAACTCCAAGCCATGCAGAAAAAGCTGCACATTGTCACCCAAATTGCCCAGAGAGGGAACTTCTCCAGAACCTCTGCTCTGTTTGTCTTGGGAAACCTAGTGGACAAGATTGGAGATGTTATCTGTGGCGGTGACACTAAAGAAGCTCTTACTGCAGTGGCCGAAGCATGTGGGTTACCCTGGACAGCAGCAAAGGTGACCGAGGAGGCCTTCATGCAAGATAGCCCCAGGACCCATTCGGAAACCCTCAACTGGCTCTCCGGGGCAATCAAAGACTTTGGCTTTGACGGCATGGAAGCCAAAAACTATGTGGCTTACCTCAAATTTGCTTTGGCTGCAGCCCACCCAGATGTGCGGGCCTCTGCCTTCAACCTCCTGGGGGTAATGTACTTGTACATAGGGACCCCGCTGAGGGCCTTCTTTGAAGACGAGAAGCCACCCCTTCTTTCCCAGATAGACATAGAGTTTGCCAAAATGCATGGCCAGAACCCTCCTCTTCCTGTCCGAGGGCTCTGCAGGTTCTCTAGGGAAGGTAGAAATGAGCAGAGAGGAGGTGATGCCCAGCACTACATGAGGAATGATGCTGTGGACATCAGCAAGAGGATCTCAGCAGACACGATAGCAAAGATCCAGGATGCGAACTGCAAGATCCGGAGGGAAGGCTTGGAGGAGGTGTCGCGGATTCTCAGGGATGCTCCTTCCATCCAGCCCAGCATTGGAGATCTGGCAGTTGCTTTGAACTCCTGCCTGCATGACTCCAGTAGAACTCTTGTGAAGCAGACCCTGGCTGTCCTGCAGCAACTCGCCAGGGCCATGGGTCCTGGCATCAAGCAGCATGTCAAGACTCTGGGATCGTCCATCATTGCCATCCTAAGGGACAGCACAGGGGGCTTGAAGGCAGCAGCCCTCATGACTGTGGAAGCCTGGGCTGAACAGACTGGCATGAAGGAATGGTTGGATGAGGAAGACCTTCTAACAGACCTGAAGAAGGAAAACAGTAGCCACAGGCAAGGGCTTCTGCGGTGGCTGGTTGAAAAAATGCCGTCCTCCAGTTCTGTCTCTACCGACCTTCTACGTTGTGTGCCTCACCTCTATTCAGCCTTGGAAGACAGAGATGAAGAAAAACGTATGGCAGCCTGTGAGGCCCTGCCCTTCTTCCTTCTCCACCTTGGCTTTGAGAAGATGTCTGAACCTGCTAGTAAACTGAAGCCAGCCTCCAGAGAACAGGCACTAGCTCTGCTGGAGAAAGCAAAAGCGTCCCAGACAACCAAGGGCAACTTTGATCAATCCAGAGGCACATATTGGCCCAAAGCAATCCTGGTTCCTGCCCAGGAGCATGACATCCCTTCTGTTGCTCCTGAGAATGTTGAATCTGGTGATCAGAGCCTGGATATCAAAAAAGCTAATTTGGAAGGAACCATCCCTAAACCAAAGAGGCTCCCAAATATGAAGATGCAGGTGAAATTTGGCATAAAAGAAGACACTAGCAAAGTCGGTCCCATTTTCATTGTGGTTCCGAAGGCGAAAGAGCAGAGGGCAAAGGATGAGAAGGCACTGAAGGTACTGAGATGGAATTTCACCACACCAAGTAGCAAGTATGTCGAGCAACTCAAGGCTCAGATGTCCGGCTGCCTCTCCAACTGGCTGCAGGAGGAACTGTTCCACTCCAATTTCCAGCACCACATTAAAGCGTTGACTGTGATGACCAAGCACTTGGAAACTGAGAAAGAAGGAGTCATCAGCTGCTTGGACCTCGTCCTGAAATGGCTCAGCTTGCGTTTGTTTGACACCAACACTTGGGTCCTGATGAAAACCTTGGAGTACCTCAAAAAGCTCTTTGTTATGCTGATTGAGGAGAGGTACCAGCTGATGGAGAATGAAGCCTCTGCCTTCCTTCCCTACCTTCTTCTGAAGATGGGAGTGACAAAGGAATCCATCCTCAAAGAGGTGCGGGCAATAGTAAAGCAGGTCACCGTGGTCTACCCAGCCTCCAAGACCTTCTGTTTCCTCCTGGAAGGAGCCCAGGCCAAGAATGCCAACCAGCGGGTAGGGTGCTTGAAAGAGCTGGGATGGTTGCTCAAGGCTTACGGCCCAGAGGTGTGCCAGCCAAACCCAAGCAAAGTCTTGAAGGCAATCATCACCTTGACAGGAGATTCAAACAATGCTGTGCACATTGCTGCCTTGAGGGTCATTGCAACGGCCCGGAATGTGTACGGAGTTGAGGCATTCAAAACCATTGGGAATATATCTGACAAGCACATGAGTTTGTTAGAGGAAGCTATCAAAGAGGTCGAAGCCAAGCAGGGCAGGGAAGGAAAAATGGGGGGTCAGTTTGCCAGTCTAGGAGGTGCTAGGATGGGTTTAGGAGAGGGCTGCAAACAGAGCCATGGAACTGAGAGCGAGTCAGAGGAAGAAGATGTCATCTTCCACCCAGATGAACCTGGGGCAGAGAATGTGGGCAGCACGGTCTTTGGCAATGATCCAAATCTTGATGACATCTTCCTCCAAACACCGCACCGGCAGGCTCCAACCAAGAACACCAGCCCTCTCAACATCAATATGGTCATTTGCCAAGTGGCCAGTGGCAACATCAACACCAGCATTGAGGCTCTGTTTCAGATCCAAGAGATTCTAAGCCAACAGGACAAAGTGGAGACCATGTCTGGCCATATCAACCAGTTCCTGATAGCAGCTATCCAGCAGCTGAAGTTCATTCATCGGCTCTATGTAACTGCTGAGGAGGAGATGAGACGGGAACGGGTAATCCAGCTCTACAGATGTGTCATTGGCGACATGATCTCTCTCTTCCTGGTGGAGATGCTCGCCCAGGAAGCTTCTGCTGGGCTACTGAAGGACCTCTTGAATAGTCTCATTACCCTGTTGCTGGATTCTCCAGTAGAAGAGCTTCAAGAAGCACAGAAAATCTCCCAGTTTGTCAGTTTCTTGATAGCCAAAGTGCTGGAGAAGTCAGATCCCAACCGAATTCTTAACGCATTGCTTCTCATGCTCCGCGAAGGAATGACAGCCGGTAGCAATCCCGTGGCCTTTTCAGAAATGGTGGCCAAGTGCTTGTGGAAAACAGCCAGGCAACTCCCAGAAACCATTGAGGGTGTCGATTTGGACCAGGTCCTGCTGGATATCCACATCTTCATGAAAGCTTTGCCCAAGGAAAAACTGGAGAGATACCAGAGCAGGTACCCTTTCCGGGCACTGAAGACTCTCCTGAATGTTCTTTGCAAGTTGAAGGGAAATGAGATCTTGGAACATCTCACACTGATAAAGGACAGAAGTGAGTCTGAACTGGAGACCTACGTATGGAAAATTCTTGGGTACTCAGAAGATCAGGTTGATGTGGATGCAGAAGAAGCCTCCCATTTCCCAGCTGAAGACAAAGTCAATGACATGCTGGCTGAGATTTTTAACAAGATCAGATCCAAAGACGCTGCCAGGGCAGGCCTTGAGGAGCTCTATGAATACAAGGAGAAATGTCCAGAGGTTGACTTGGAACCATTCATGAAGAACAGCTCCCTCCTTTTCAGGAGTTATGTCAAGCATGGCTTGGCCGTTATAGCATCAGAAAGAGAACACAAACAAAAGAGCAGGACTTATGTTGAGAAATCAGATTAAACTCCAGCTGTAATTTTGCTCTTCACTCTCAAACCACCCAAAGGAAAGAGTCCCAGGGCCAGAGAGTCCACTGTGTGACCCTATATAAGCTTATTCACACAAACCTTCTTCTCAGGCCAGCAAATCATTCAAGAAGTTAAAAACTTAAAAAATAAAAACCAACCACTTATGTAAAACAGCCCCAAAATTGCCATGACCACCATGACTTGTGGAGGGAAATGATGCTCCAGCTGTTCTGAAAACATTGTCTTGTATATTATGGTGCTTTAGTACTTTAGCAACCACAGCTCAAGGGTAGCGCTTGTGTGCTTTCCATTTTGCCTAGGTTCAACAGCCACTCCATAAAACAGGAGGATTTGATTTGGCCTCAACAAAAGGGAAACATCTTTGATGCCAGAATAGAGGCTGCAGGGTAGTGATGGTGAACCTTGCCACTCCAGATGTTCTTGGACTTCAATTCCCAGAATTCCAAGTCTCTGTGAATCCACACAAATTTTTTTATTTATTTGCTGCATTTATATTGCCTCCCTTCTTGCAGAAGCGACCCTGGGTGGCTCACAACATTAAAGCTTCAAAATATAAAGCATCCCCAATACAAAAGGTTAAAAGTGTAAAAACTATTTATAACCATTTTAAAGTACCCTCCCTATAACATTAAAACCCAGACAGCCTTAAATAAGCCAGCAGGGTGGGGTGGGGGGCTGCCACGCCAGCAGCAACCCCACACCTGCTGCACTAGCCAAGTTTTTAGGCCCTTCCTAAAGGGTAGCAGCTCTGCCTGGAGCCGCAACTCAGTCGGCAGGAGGTTCCACAGGGCCAGAGCAGATACCAAAAAGGCCCTCCTCCTAGTGCCAGAGAGACGAGCCTCTCTGGCTGATGGAACCGCTAGGGAGTCCCTCTGGTCTGCTCTAGTGGGACAGGCTGATGACCTTGGGTTTACTGGCACTTCAGGTGTTCATGGACTTAATCCCCAGAAGCCCATGTCTCTGTGAATTCACACAAATGGGTTTACTGCGCATATGCACAGTAAAACTATTTGTGTGGTTTCACAGAGACTTGGGCTTCTGGGGATTGAAGTCCAAGAACACCTGGAGTGCCAAGGTTCACCATCACAGCTGTAGGGAATTGGGCCTAGTGCAAGGACACCCCCCCACCCCCCAAAAAACCAAACCGTAGCCACCATTCCTCAGTGCTTTCCAGGGATTAGAAGATTCTGGTTTTTGCATACCTTTTTGCATACTTCTGCTGCTGTTGATGGGAAGAATTCTTCTTCTTAAGTGCCATGTCCAATTCCAAATTTTGGCTGTACTCATGGTGCTCAACCATGAAGATTGTCCTGTGAACCATATAATGCAGTAGTCTTCCATTTCCCTTCCACATTGCAGCATGACACCTGTACCATTGATCCCTTTCCACGAGTCTCTTTCTGGTCCTGATCTCTTTGTGCACACAAAGTCCTCAGCCCCAGGCTGAGTATTGATGAAGCCTAAGAGTTAGAAACCGGAAGAATGGTTTGGAATAGAAGGCACGGTTGGACATTAAGTGCTTACAGACAAGGCCTTCGGATCTGGCTTACTGAACCCATTACTGGTATGGATACTTTCAAGGTGATTAGGCCACAATACCCCAAGGGATGTGACGTCTCTGGGCTACACAAACATGTCACTGGAAAGACCTTCATTAGGTAACAGTGCAGAAAAATTAGTTTTGCAAATATGGGATTCTGAAAGCAACCGGGTGCTTCAGGTTTGCTAATTGGCAATCTTGACAATACCTCGGGATGGGGTCAACAGAAAAATACGTGTGTAAATCACGTGGGCTTAGAACTTTTAGGAAAGCTTGTATTGACAAACCAGTGTTAAAATGCCTAATGAGATGATTAATTCTGTCATGGCTGGTCTTAGGACAGTACTGACTGGGGTGGCTTAGTGGCTAAGATGCTCATCTTGATGACTGGAAGATCGGGAGGTCAGCAGTTCAAGACCTGAGTGCTGCATGATGGAGTGTGCTCCCATCCTGGCCCTGCCAAACTAGCAGTTCGAAAGCAAGAAATTGCAAGTAGATAAAGAGGGAAAGTAAACAGCATTCCGTGCACTCCAGTTTCCAGTCATGCCTGCCACATGTCCATGAGCGCCAAACCCTAGAGTTGGATGCAACTGGCTTTCGAGCAAGGGCAACTTTTACCTTTATCTATGCAGTCATTCCAAACTGACCTTGAGCTGTCAATGAGATTAGCCAAATTTTTCTTGAGTTACCTTGGAGGAGAACTTGGTTTGTGCAGCTTTCTTTACTTCCCTTGTAGCCTGTCATTTTCATTGCATCTCTCTCTCTCTCTCTCTCTCACACACACACACACACAATTATGAAACACAATGTGTGTCTGTTCTTTGTTTGACAAAAGTTCCCAGTATTTCTTTGAGAACATACCTGAAACTGAGAAGATACATGGGGGGAGGGGAGGGACACCATTGAGCAAGCTTAGAGAAGGAGGCAGTTTGCTGCTTGTAGGGGTGGAAAAATCTTTCTCTTCTAGATGCAAAGAAATGTCACACCTCTCCTGTACTTGTCAAACACAAAATGCTTTGAGCACTAAGGTTGCCATGGACACCCAAAGAACAATGACAAATTACTGGGAATGACGCTTCCCCAGTGGCATCACAGGGGAATCTTAAAAAGCCCCATAAAAAAGTGATCCTCTTATAATTGCTGAATCTGTCTTTCAAAGTGCACGCATCCTCTATACTTCTCAAGACAATGGAAACAGAGACCTAAGAGTCTAAGACATAATCTTGGTGTGGAGAAAGTAGAAAAAAGCTTCTCTCTTTCTCTCTCTTAACAGTAGAACTTGCGGCCATCCACCGAAACAGATTAACTACAGCAGGGGTGCACCAACTTTTTGGGCCATGGGCCAGTCATGTGGTTCAGTGGGATGTTCATGTGGTTCTGTGGGCCGGTTTACATGGCTCCTCCCACTGGAAGCGGAAGTTAAACATGGCAAGTTAAATATACCTTGCAATCTGTTTTGCAACAGGATGCGATAGATTTCAGGGTGCCATTTTCTCTACTAAAAGCAAGGTTGCCCAAACTATAGCTTGTGGGCCAGATCTGGCCCCAACACAAATTCATCTGGCCTGTGTCACTCTTGTCGCTCCTGGAAATGGAAGTAAAACTTAATTGGTGTCAGGGGCCAGATCTGGCTCATGGGCCATAGTTTGGACAGCCCTGGACTACAGGCACAGGATGGAAAAACTGTTGTGGAATTCACTGCCACAAGATCAGTGGTGGGCTGTCAATTTTTTTTACTACCCCACCATGGGCGGAGCTGAAGTCATGGGCGGAGCCAACATCATGATGTCATGCCATTGTGGGTGGAGCCAAAGTAAAAAATAAATAAATAAATAAAAATACACATTATTTAAATATATATAAATAAATACATATAAATACAAATAAATACATATGCCTGTAAATTAAAATAAATTAAAATAAATACATATACACATAATACATAAATACATTAAATACACATAAAAACAAACTGCACAAAACACACACACTTCAAACCATCCACCCACCCCAAACACAAACCCGTCACTTACCTTACCCTGGGGTCGGGGAGCAGCAGGCAGGCTGGCACAGTGGCGGTGCAGTGCTGCAGCATGGTGCTGTGGCACAGTGGCCTGGCAGCACGGCCTAGCCCGCCCGGGCCTGGCTGGGCCCGGCAGCGCAGCGCAGCCTAGTCCAGCAGCATGCCCTGGCCCAGGCTGGCCTGGCCTGGCGGTGCACTGGGGAAAGGCTGCCACTGCCACTGCCGCTTCTCCAGGCATTGACTGCGCCCTTTCCGGGCAGCCAAAATGGCTGCTCAGAAGTGTGCATGCATCAAATGGAGTTTTGATGCATGCACACTTCTGAGCAGCCATTTTGGCTGCCTGGAAATACACATCCGGAGGGCGGCCGGAGAGGTGACCGAACTGGTTGCCAGGGGGTTTACCACCCCCGGCGATCCCCTCCAGATGGCTGCTACTGGTTCAGGCGAACCGGTCCGAACCAGTAGCAGCCCATTACTGCTACAAGATGTAGTGAATTCTAATTCCTTCCCAGGGAGGCTCATTTTGGACTGATGATGCTATCCATTCTGCTCGAACCAAAGGTAACATTTTTCTCTTTTAAATATACTTTGATGCATTTCCCCCACTTTAATCATCTCCCTCTTTTTTTTAATTACATTTAATTTGCAAACCATTCTGAAAACTCTACTGAATGGTAGCCTAGGCATATTTTAAATAAACAAAGTCAATAAAATGCAGACAACTGCTTCACTTCATGGCAATCATCGCAGATTAAGGGCTCTAAATCATTTTATGCTGCTGCTTTGTACCTCACCCTGTAATGCAGGGTGGGATATATACGTTTAAATGAGCAAAATAAATAGCCCTGAAATCAGATGAGCAATAATCACTCTTACTAGAAGGCTATAGCTGGGCTCTGTTGAGCTTACTATCCTGACCAGTGATAAATAAAAGCTTTAGTCCAAGATTATTTCCAAACGTTTGATCCCTCTGGTGTCCCACATCTTAGCCAAGGTTAGACTCTTTGATTGTAACACTGGTCCTTCTATCACCAAGAGATGCCTCCTCATTTTCATATCTTCTTTTTCTTTTTTTGTGTAAGCAAAGCTGACCTCAAGGTTCAACCTTCCCCTTCAGAAGTTAAAATAATTGTGCACATCCCGTAACGTCACCAACATCCTTAGCTGATGTGAGCAGAGATGCCACAGCCAGTCTCAAGACTGGCTATATCTGTATGTAGATTATTTATATATTTTATTTATTTATTTACTTTATTTTATTACATTTATACCCTGCCCTTATCCAAGGACTCAGGGGCGGCTTACAATTTAAAACAATTAAAACACATTACTTACAACAAAAGTTAAAATCAAATTAAAGATTTAAAAATTAAAAAGTTAAAAAAGCAACAGGGAGAGAGGTGGGGTTATTCACAGGAGCCAGCCGGCCGAGCTGACTGTCTGCCCCCCCCCCCCCAATGCCCTGCCAGCCAGGTCTTCACTGCCTTCCTGAAGGGCAGCAGCTCTGTCTGGAGACGCAATTCACTGCCCCACCCAAGAGGCTTTTGCAGCAGGGTGAGGGGCTGCCTCTGCATTTGGTCCCAGGACACTTTCCACCTGCTCCTGGGACCCACCCTGGCTGGGGCTTTAAGAACTGCTGAGGCACAGGACTTCCTTGCTGCCCCACCCAAGAGGCTTTTGCAGCAGGGTGAGGGGCTGCCTCTGCATTTGGTCCCAGGACACTTTCCACCTGCTCCTGGGACCCACCCTGGCTGGGGCTTTAAGAACTGCTGAGGCACAGGACTTCCTTGCTGCCCCACCCAAGAGGGTTTTGCAGCAGGGTGAGGGGCTGCCCCTGCATTTGGTCCCAGGACACTTTCCACCTGCTCCTGGGACCCACCCTGGCTGGGGCTTTAAGAACTGCTGAGGCACAGGACTTCCTTGCTGCCCCACTCAAGAGGCTTTTGCAGCAGGGTGTGGGGCTGCCTCTGCATTTGGTCCCAGGACACTTTCCACCTGCTCCTGGGACCCACCTTGGCTGGGGCTTTAAGAACTGCTGAGGCACAGGACTTCCTTGCTGCCCCACCCAAGAGGCTTTTGCAGCAGGGTGAGGGGTTGCCTCTGCATTTGGTCCCAGAGTTCGAGATTTTTGTGGACTGTTTAAAGTGTTTTTGATGTGCTTTTGAAATGAAATGAAATGTTTATGAATTTTTAATTTTGTAATCGGGATGGGGGATTTCTTGTAATGTTTTTGATGTACTTTTCATATGTGATTTTTGTGATATAATACTTGTAGTTATGAAACATTGTTTTGCTGTGAGCCGCCCAGAGTCGCTATAGGCGAGTGGGGCGGCATAAAAGTCGAACAATACAATACACTTGGCAGGAGTTTCCACAGGGCTGGGGCGGACACAGAAAAGGCCTTCCTTCTAGTGCTAGAGAGGCATGAGCATAACTCCCACACACCATCACAACCTGAGCAGCTGCATTCTGGACCTGATGAGGCCTCCGAATGGATGACAAGGGCAGCCCCATGTAGAGCACATTACAGTAATCAAGTCTGGAGGTGACCAAAGCATGTGTGATCATGAGCAAGGAGTCCCAATCTAGGGTGTAACTGTCACACAACACTGAGTTGAGCAAAACCCCTCCTAGCCCCGACTGCCACCTGCTCTTCAAGCAGGAGTCGTGAGTCCAGAAGGACCCCCAGATTATGCACCGGTTCTTTTTGGGGCAAGGCTGCCCCATCCAGAACCAAAGATGGTAGCTCCTGAGATAATGCAGGGGCCCTGACTCACAGCCACTCAGTCTTGCTGGGATACAGTTGTAGCCCGTTATCCCCCATCCAGACCCTAACAGCCTCCAGGCACCTGGAAAGGACTTCCACTGCATCGCTTGCATCCCTTCCACTGCTTCGCTAGTATAGCTGAGTATCTTGCATATTGATGATACCTTACCCCATGGGAACGGATAATCTCACCCAGCAGTTTCATGTAGATGTTAAATAGGAGAGGTGAGAGCACCAAGCCCTGAGGCACCCCATATTGGAGCAGCCTAGGGCTGGATTTCTCATTCTCCAACCACACCGACTGGGTCAGAAATGAGGAAAACCAGAACCACATAGTGCCCTGGATCCCCAATCCTTGGAGCCTTTCCAGAAGGATACCATGGCTGATGGTATCAAAAGCTGCTGAGAGGTCAAGAAGAGCCAGGACGGATGGATGTCCACCATCCCACTCTCTCCAAAGATCATCCACCAGCATGACCAATTCAGTTTCCATACCATATCCGGGCCTGAATCCTGACTGGAAGGGGTCCAGATAATCCGTTTCATCCAGGATCTCCTATAACCGCCATGCCAAAACCTTACCCAAAAAGGGCAGGTTGGACACAGGCCAATAATTTGCCATTATTGCTGTGTCGAGGAATGACTTCTTCAGGAGGGGGCGCACCAGAGTATGTTTTAAAGGTGCTGGAAAAAACCTCTCCCACAGTGAAGAGTTGATAATTCCCACACCATCGTGGTAGATTTAATTAACCAAGCGGGGCACAGATCTAACACACAGGCAGTGGCACGGTCAGCTCCCAGGAGCCTGTCCACTTCCTCAGGGACAACTGGATCAAACAGATCCCAGATAACACGGCAAGACTGTGCTTCAGTCAGCCCCAGCTCTACATTTTCCACTCCGGGATTCAATGTTGACCAAATCCGAGTGATATTCTCTGCCAGATAATAGGCAAAAACCTCAGCCGACCCCTGCCAACCAGGGCCCGATCCCCCTCTCTCAAGAAGGGACTTGGTCACCTGGAACAGTGTAGCTGGGCAGTTATCTACAGAGGAAACGAGGGTGGTAAAATACTGACGTTTCACCACCTCCATAGCCGCTAGGTAGGCTTTAATAGCAGCTCTAACCAGTGTTCGGTCTTCACCCAGCGGCACTCTTGGCATCTCTTTCCCTGTATGAGCTCCCTCAACTTCTCTGTGTACCACGGCGATGAGTGGTGCCCACGAGCATAGAGAGGCCATAATGGAGTGATTATGTCCAAGGCTGCCGTCGCTCTCTTGTTCCAGAGGTTGACAAGTGCCTCAGGTGAATCGCATCACTGGCCCAGAAGAAAGTCCCCCAGTTCCCTTTGGAATCCATCCAGATCCATCAGTTGCCTGGGGCGGGCCAATTTAATAGGCCCTATTTATTTATTTGTTCAGATTTATATTTCTGCCCACTCACCGAGGCGACTCAGGGTGGCTTACAGTCGAAACAGCAACAGTACAGTAACACAGTCATAAAATACAACCTCACAAAACAACCAAAGCAGAACACAGACTAACTCCCCTCTGGCTGTTGATGGGGGCCTGGAGGTGGGGGCCAGGTCCTCAGCCACCTGCCAGGCCATGGCGTCTTTTCCCTCAGGCTTATGAAATGCACGGTCTTCATGCACTCCAGGGAACCAGCATGTTGACATGAAAACTATTTCCCACCTGCCTGGAGAAGAGATACAACAAGTCCATGCCCTTTTGGATTTGCAATTAGCATACATGTTGTGTTTTCCTTAGGTCAATTAGGTCTGTTTTCATTTGCTTTGATAATGAGCAATGCCATATTTCCAGAAGCCACAGCTGAAGAACAAAGAGCAAGCAATGTAAAACAAACACAGGATGGTTAACTAAATCTGTCAAAGTAATAAAAAAGTCTGCCTTTAAACAGAGACCTGGTAATTAAAAATATAATAAACCTAATAGCTGCATAGCAGGCATATTTAAATTTGTGCAAGGCCAGGCTTGAACGTTCCCTGTTCATCTTAGCAGCAAATAAAGTTCAGCTGTGCAATGTCATGAGTTCTGACTAAAGGGCTAGTTGGGAATTAGGAGTGGAGAGGTCAAAATTGCACTCAGAATAGCACCCCCATCCTGTGAGCTGAGAAGCAGGAGGCTAGTGGAGAGTATAATTAATCTGGAGCATTTAGGTAGGGTAGGAGGAAGAGAGAAAGCAGGCTGAGGTTGAGCTTGTCTGCTTGAAGATGACAATTCGTTTGAGCCGTTTGGAAGTCGGTTTATGTGTTTTAGAGACTGCAGTGGCTTAGTGGTTAAGATGCTGAAGTCGATGACCAGAAGGTTAGCAGATCAGCAGTTTGAGACCTGAGTGCTGAACAACAGAGTGAAAATCAGGATTGAGATTATAAGGGAAAGAATTGGAATAGAATGAATCTTACACTACAAACAAAGACAACTAATAAATTGGTTTGCCCATTTGGAGAGAATGTCTTGGAATTCCATATCTTACAAGGCATCATGTGTGAAAAGAGGAGAAGGATAAAGACCGCAAGGCAGACCCAGAGGAAAATGGAGAAATAGCATCAGAAAAACATTACAAGAACACCAAATAATGCCGGTGGAGTGCCAGAACAAGAACCTTGCATCTCCCTCGACACAAGAAGAAGAAGAAGAAGAAGAAGAAGAAGAAGAAGAAGAAGAAGAAGAAGAAGAAGAAGAAGAAGAAGAATTATTGAGATAATATTGGCAGATTAAAGATCTGTGGCACCCACCCCAAAGCTCAAATTCTACTGTGAAGTTTGAGCTTCCAGCTGCTAACAGATCATTTGGAATGGGGTTTTGTGGTCTAGTCTGTAACCTGTGCCAAAGGGTTCTACGGATCCAGTGATGGGATGTCAAAATTTTTCCTACCACACTGTGATGTCATCATGGTGTGGGCGGAGCCAATGTCATGACATCATGACATCGTGGGCAGACCCGACGTCATGACGTCATGATGTTGTGGTCCTGGCCAAAAATAAAATAAAATAAAATAAAATAAAATAAAAATAAACACACACACCTCAACCCACCCACCCACCCAAACAACCACAACACAAACCCGTAAATAAATTAAAGAAAGAAAATAAATAAATAAATAAAATAAAATTTAAATAAAATACACCCATCCACCAAAACACACACACACCCCAAACACAAATAAACCCACCCACCCACCCAACCCAAACACAAATAAACCCACCCACACACTCAAAACACAAACCCCTCACTTACCCTTGGAAGCGGTGGCACAGTGGCATGGCAGCAAACCACGGTGGCAATGGCACGGTGTCCTGGCGGGGTGGTGGGGCCAGGCATGGAAAGGCCGCTGCCACTTCTTCAGGTGCTTCCTGCGCTCTTCCTTTCCTGGCAGCCAAAATGGCTGCCAGGAACTGCGCATGTGTCAAACTTTCATTTGACGCATGCACAGTAAAAAAATAGAAGTGTGCATGCGTCAAATGAAGGTTTGACACATGCACAATTCCCGGGAGCCATTTTGGCTCCAAATGTAAAAAAAATTTCCCCGGTGAGCCTAAAAATAATAATCAAAATCCTGGGTGGTTGCTACCAGTTTGGCGAACCACCCGGGAATCTTGCTACCGGTTCGGGCGAACCGGTGCGAACCAGGAACATCCCATCACTGTATGGATCAGATTGTCAGACAAGGAAGTGAGAGTTGTGGCAATGACAGGGGGAAGAGGCAGGAAGAAGGGAGATTTACAAGATCTTAATCATGGACATGGACACCGAGTCATAGTCTTTTAGTTGCCTAATTGCAGGCCAAGAGAGTTTTCTCGAAATTGTTTTTACCATTTTCTGAAGGGAGATGAAACTATCTTGTTTGCTATGGGATGTTTGCGTGTGCATAGTTCTGACGGATGGCTCTCTGTGTACCCCTGCTCTATATACATCTTCTAGAACTAAGCGTTTCCCGCATGTCTGATCTCTGATTTTGCCCCACGAGATCCACTACAGGGGATAAGCTCCTTAGACTTCATCTACATAGAGTTTGCAACAAGTGATTAATTCCTGATTCCCATTAGGTTGGGAACAACATCGTCTTAATTAGCAGCAAACTCAGCTGCTCTCCTTTACTGTTTACCCAGAAGATGGGCAAAACCCTCATGAGAAGCATCATCTGCTGTAGCTCCCTACTGAATCCTGTATCATTTCCAGGCCTTGTGCATTAAGATTAATAAATATTAACTTTGTGGGAGTGTTTCTCCCCCCCCCCTCTGCCTGCTTAAAATGGAAACAATGAGCTCCCCTAATTAATCAGATTAGACCTTCGAAAGCAATTTCCATTTTTGGAGCTCCATTTCTGTTTTGCCAGCAATTAGCGTTGATGACTTGAGTGAGTGCCCATCCTCAGAAAAATGTTAAGCTAGAGGGGAGGGGGTAGTTGAAGTGTTGTGATGTGTTTAATGGAGCCCTAATATGGATTAGCTAATCAAGTGTGAAGTGTCTGTTTGCCCTCTGAGTTGTAATTATTTGAAAGCTTTTGAAAAACCATGCCAAAATCCTGCCTTTGTTTGGAACTATTTCAGTACAGAAGGGAAGCACTTAGGAAGAGAGAGAGAGGGAAAGAGAGAGAGAGAGACCTTTCAGAGGTCCTGTCCTAGCAAAGCTTTTCTCTTGGACAAAGTGTCTGGCCATCCAACGCCAGCCAGAGATCACATGGGAGTCGGCATAATCAAAAATTTAAATCTGAAAGGTGTTTGTAGCCTAAGAGGTATGTAGCTTTCCCTCTGAAGGTTGGCTATGTGGAGCCCAGGTGGCACAGGGGTTACATTGATGCTCTGCAGCCAAAACATTGTGAGTTCGATCCTGATGGGGATCATGGTTGACTCAGCTGCTTCCATCCTTCTGTGGTCAGTAAAATGAGTTCCCAGCATGTTGGGTGGGCAAAATGCAAACTACCTGTATTTTGTGTCCTGGTCAGAGAATGCACTAAGCGCTATGCGGTGGTATGTCATTGTATTTGTTATTGTTAATTGTTAGACAGTCATAAGGGTTTAGGAGAAAGGGACAAATATAGCCACACACATGCAGGGACAACTTTAAGCTGTAGGCAGCACAGAGGGAAGAGAGGAAATAAGTGATCATTACTAAAGAAAACACATTCATTTCTGTGGTTATTTAAAGATCCCGTTACCTGAGTAGCCCGCCGGTGACAAGACATAAGGAGTTTTGGCATCACTTTAGCTTCTGGAAGCTCTGCTCACCACAGCAGTTGGATCATTTTGCTTATTAGCAAGTTTGCAGTGCAATGCTACCGGATAGGAAAAAATAGCCAGGTGCACACCATGTTTTCTGCTCTTCGGGGAGTCATTCTGCTATGTTTCCTGGGGGACATCTTGCAAAGTCAAAATTCCCTGGAAAAGACAATAGGAAAGGTTGAAGGAAGCAGGAAAGGAGGAAGACCAACTGTGAGATGGACTAATTTCCTAAAGGAAACCACAGCATTGAGTGTACAATTGCTGAACAGGGCTGCTGAAGACAGGACTTTTGGGAGATCTCTAATTCAGAGGGTTGCCATATGTTGGGGCTGACTTAACAGCATGTAACACCACCACCAATGAGAATACTGAATACACATCTGTTGGTGGCTCAATTCTGTTTTGGTGCAATCTTTCCTGCCCATGGCAGTGAAAGTCTCGCCTTCAGAAGACCTTTAGTTGAACTGCCCCCACTGGTTAAGTGTGAAAGCATTTTATGGTCTCTTGTTATCTCACACATAATAATACAATATTGCCTTCTATCTTCATTTTCCATTGCATCTTTCCAATTTAACTACCTAGCTAATGTCTCCAGATGAAACATAATAGACGGGCACATTTTACTTCCACTTCCAGGAGTGATGACGGCATGGGCCGGATGAATTGCAGCAAACCCATTAGTGTGGATTCATGGGGGTTTAGGCTTCTGGGAATTGAAGTCCAAGAACATCTGGAGTGCCAAGTTTCGCCATCACGGGCCTGGGCCCATGGCACCCCCAAGAAGAAGGAAATAGGAAAGCACTTCTGTGTATTCGCTACCTAGAAAACCCTGGAAAGAGTCCTTGCAAGTCAGAATTGACCTGCTAGGACACAATTCTAGCTGGCTGGATAGCTGAGTGAGTGAGGCGTTTGGCTGTGGAGCCGGTGGCTGTGTGTTTGATTCCCCACTGTGCCTCCTGGAAGAATAGTCAGTATAATACCATCAAGCATAAATCAAGGAGGGTCTTTGTCTTCCTTCCTTCCTTCCTTCCTCAGAGGACTCAATTTCTAGTCCCTTGATCAACTTTGTTGCCCTTCTCTGAACCTATTCCAGTTTGTTGGCCTCCTTCTTAAAATGAAGCATCCAGAACTGGATCCAGTACTGTAGATGCGGTCTGACCAGCGCCAAACCCATCTAGAGTGTCATTGGTTACGTATCACTTACATCTAATTTACTAGCACTAAGTCCAGGAAAAGCACTTTCCCAAGTTCTAATCATAAGGCAACTGCCTAATTAATTAATAATTGTATGCTGTCAAGTCAATTATGACACATGGCAACCCTTTCCCAGGTTCCACCCCCACCCCCAGGTTCTTCTTCTTTCGTGTCCTGATCAAACCCTGAACTACCAAAATGAAGCCACCTTCTTGGCTTTGTCATTTGCTATAATTAAATCCTCATCAGAACAAGTTTCTGGTAGTGACCGGCAGATCTGCAAATGAGCCAGATTCTGCATCTCTCCACATTCACACAGTGTGTTGTTGTCCGCCAGTAACCCCCATTTGATCTTGTTGATCTTGCATTGAGGGACTCCAACCCTCAGAGTCCTTCAAGTGACATAGAAGGAGTTCAGCCATATCCTCCTTTAATGCTTTTCTTTATCCAATAAGCTTCATCCACAAACTAGGACAAACCAAAAATCTAGGTGGTAAATTGTCCCAAGTATTAAAATAGGCAGAAGCATTTCCAATTGTGTAACAAACCACATGGCTCAGGGCACAACACCAAATGTTTGCGATGACTCCTTTGAGTCCTCTGCTGAGATTTATGCTGACAGTGTTCCATCATCCCC
Source organism: Furcifer pardalis (assembly GCA_030440675.1). Lineage (NCBI taxonomy): Eukaryota > Metazoa > Chordata > Lepidosauria > Squamata > Chamaeleonidae > Furcifer > Furcifer pardalis. The sequence continues at coordinate 291,993,629 of CP126890.1, forward strand.
GCCAGGTGAGAGCCTTGTCAGGGCGTGGGGGCTTGACCAGTCTAACTAGGCAGTGTTGCCCATCTCTTGACAATGATGTTAGGTCAGGACTAAGACTCACCAAAGCATTCTCCATCAGATCCCTTGGGCAAGGTGAAAGCGGAGGGTATACGCCATGGTCTGCCTAGCTGGCGGCTGATGTGATATTCAAACGGCTAAAAAATGCGTGCAGATGGGCTTGATTTCTCAGATCCATTTGCATGTGTGGAATGTTGTTGTGGAGATGTCCACCAATGCACAGACTCCTCATTGAACAACAACTCCAAGGTATCCAAGACAGTGGCATAGCATGGGTTTCAGACACCCAGGGCGCAGGCCAAACTTGCTGCCCCCATCTGGGCACGCCACCCCCATCTAGGCTCACCACCCCATCTAGGCTCATCCCCCCATGCCTGTCCCAGCAGCAGCCTCCTCGCCCCACCCGCCAGGAAGTCCGGGGGCAGCAGCAAAGTCCCATTTATTTGACATTTTGCTGCTCTAAAAAAGTGCCGCCTTCCTTGACAAGAGTTATTTACATTTTCATAACGTTTTATAGATATTCCCTTTTACCCTTATCCTTTTCCCTTAATTTCCCCACTTCTTTTACGTTCTGTACTATAAAAATGTATTTTTCCTTCAGCCTTAGGTCAACAAAAGAAATACGGATTGATCGATGAGCACTTCATGACAATTTAAACATTAAAATACAGGGTTTTTAAAGTAATAACCAGCACCTTGAATTGCACCTGGAGGCATATTGGCAACCAGTGCAGCTCCCTGAGCAATGGTGAGGCGTGACCATAACGGCTGTACCCCATCACAACCTGAGCAGCCACATTCTGTACCAGTTGCATCCTCTGAATTGTCACCAAGGGCAGCCCCATGTAGAGCGTATTACAATAATCAGGTCTGGAGGTGACCAAAGCATGTGTGATCATGAGCAAGGAGTCCCTGTCTAGGAGCAGGTGTAACTGGTGTATTACACCAAGTTGTGCAAAAGCTCCTGGCCACGACTGCCAAACTGTTTCCAAACTGTGCTTTACTTGTTATGTGGAGGGGAGATAACATTGATAAGAAAGGAGGCAGTGGGTTGCCTTATGGGTCCACTGCAGTGTGGTAAAAATGAAGAGGATTGGTCCAGCAACCAGATGAAGCAAACACTCGCAGCCCTTATCCTGAATGAGCTCAGTACATGCCTTTACAGCCTTTAGTTAACGCCTCTCACCACTAACCTAGTGGTAAAGTTTTAGTTCCTGCCCCAGGCATTTGAGGCAAGCCCCTTTCCCCAGCAGCTCTTCCTGGTTGTCTGTTTCTCTCTCTCTCTCCCCAATCTCTGCCCATGTAGCTGGTATGGAGTGTCTGTCTCCCATATGATTGAGACTCCAATTTTCATTTTTCTGACTGTAACTACAGATTGCAACTGTAAGTTAAAGTGCCTTTCCCCCATACTTCAAATGGCTCCAGAGTGATCTTTACATACATATACAGTAATACCTCGGTTAGCGTTTGCATCACATAACGCTAAAACCGGATAACATTGGGAAAGTTGAGGCAAACTTTTGCATTGCACAACGTTAAGATAACATTGTGTGCTGCAAAAGTTTGCCTCAAATTCCCCAACGTTGATCTGTGCCGCAAAGCCCACAGAGCTGGAGACCAGCCCTGCGGGCTTTGGGGGACAGATCTCTGCTCAGAACGGCGGTTTGGTTGGTGGGAAGGGTGTGCAAGCCCAATCTCTCCCCACCTAAACCGGTGCTCCCAGCATGCGAGTGCAGGTTTTTTTTTTTTGGGGGGGGGGAAGAGATCGTGCAGCCTGACCTCCCCCCAGACAAACCTGTGCTCACACGCTGGGAGCGGAAGTTTGTTTGGGGGGAGATTGGGCTGCCCACCTCCCCCCAGACAAACCTGAACTCACAGATCAGAGCGCAGGTTTGTTTCAGAGAGGATCGGGCAACCCGATCTCCTTCCAAACAAACCAGCGCTCCCAACGTGTGAGCGCAGGTTTGTTTTTTGGGGGGTGGATTGGGCTGCCCACGTCTCCTCAGACAAACCTGCACTCACAGATGGGAGCGCAGGTTTGTTTTGGAGATCAGACAGCCCACCTCCCCCCAAACAAACTGGTGCTCCCAACGTGTGAGCGCAGGTTTGTTTCAGAGGAGCTCTGGTGGGCAGGCCTTGCCTCATCAGAAAGGGAACAGGGCTTTTTTTAACGTTGTGCATCGCACAATGTTAAAAACTGGATAATGTTATGACTTGTGGAACCAAGTCATAACGTTATCCAATACATCCAAAAGCTTGAGTGCTTTCACCAACAGAAGCTAAGTTCCATCTTGAACGTCAAGTGGGATGACTATGTCACCAACATCGCAGTCCTCAAGAAGGCAAATGTAAACAGCATTGAAACTTCCATCATCTTAGATGGATAGGGCATGTCTGCCCCATATAGATGGTCCCAGGCTTCCTCGTCAAATTCTTTATGGGAAACTTAGTTTTTAGGGGGGGGGGGAATTATGTCTTTATTGTGGTGTTTCTTATGACTTGTAAACTGCCCTGAGTGGTGGATACATATGAATAAATAATAAATAGTTCTGGTACAAGACCTCATGGAGTTCCTTTGAAGTGTTATAAGGAGTAGCTGAAACAAACCATGAAGGGGTCAGGTATAAACCCACAAACTCGGGAGGTAGCGGTCGTAGATCACCCACTTTGGTGCTAAACCATCTCTGCTGCTACTGATCACTTTGAAGGAGAACGCCACAGACACGACGAGGCTAAGCAACAAACACAAAAGCTTCATCAAACCCAACGACGCGCTCCACCATCTATTCAGTGTAATGTGTGTGGTCACAGGATTCATGCCAGGATCGGTTTATGGAGTCACCAGAGACACATCCACCAATGGAGAAAATGACTTCCAGGAAAAATGTATGCTCAGATATGAATAGCAGCCGACAATGATGGCGACAATGATGGCTGTTTTTAATAGCTCATATTCTGCTAGCCATGTAAAACGAATAATCAAAATTCACCAGCATTAAAAACCAAAGCCATTTGAAGTCTAGCCTGGATATTTTCCTCACCCCTTTGCTTATCTCTGCTAGGAAGTGGTAGATGGTTTCAATATCGCTAGTTTCCCAGGAACCCAGAATTTACATCAAGTTTTGCACAATGGCATCTTGATATGTTGCATTGACAGTGGCATACCAAGCATTGATAACAGCTGCATCTTTATTATGGTGATCAAGCTGGACCAATCTGAGTATGACATTGCAGTCTGAAGAAACTTTGCGTTTCAAAGGGGGTAAAATGCCAGGCTTCGAAAGGTGCTGACTCAGCTTCACAGGCTTTGAGATGGCTTTGATAATTTCCTCCGAGGAAGAGTCCAGCTCAGCACAGAAAATACTCCTGAGCAATTATGGGTGATTGAGAAGGATGAATCAGAGTAGAAGGCTTTGGGCATCAGCTACCAATGTGTTCCAAAAGGGCATTTGGGCTTCTGGATGGAGCTGGTCAAACCTTTGGCAAAGTAACAAGGAATTCACAGCCAAACAGGAGCTTTCTCACTACAAACTGGTCATCTATCTATCTATCTATCTATCTATCTATCTATCTATCTATCTATCTATCTATCTATCTATCTATCTATCTATCTATCTATCTATCTATCTATCTATCTATCTACAGTGATACCTCGGATAACGTTTACCTCAGATAAGGCTAAAATTGGATAATGTTGGGGAATTTGAGGCAAACATTTGCATCGCACAACGTTAAGATAACGTTGTGTGATGCAAATGTTTGCCACAAATTCCCCAATGTTGATCTCTGCCCCAAAGCCTGCAGGGCTGGTGAGAGAGATTTGCCCTGCTCCCATTGCCGAAACAACAGGGTGGGCAGGGCAAATCCCTCACTGTTGGGTTTGCCTTGCTGTTAGGTTTGGAGAAGCTCCAGTTTCCCAAGAGGAAAGGGCTTTTCTGGCCAAAGGCAAACCTAACAGCGAGGGATTCAGACTGCCCACCCTGTTGTTTCAGCAGGAGTGGCAGGGCAAATCTCTTTGCCTTTGGCCGGAGAAACCCTTTCTCCTTGGGAAACCGAAGCTTTTCCAAACCTAACTGCGAGGCAAGCCTAACAGCTGAACAGTGAAGCAACCCTAACAGCAAGGCAAAACTAACAGGGAGGGATTTGCCCTGCCCACCCTGTTGTTTCAGGCAAACCTAACAGTGAGGTAAACCTAACAGCTGGTTCAGCCCCCAACAATCATTCTCTCCCTAACACAGCCGGTGCTTGGCTCGATCCCCCTGCCTCTTTGGAAAGGGCAGTGGAGATCCTCCTGCCTCAGCGGAAAGGGAACAGGGCTTTTTCAAAATGGTGTGTGATTAATACATTGCACAACGTTAAAAATCGGATAACGTTAAGACTTGTGGAATCAAGTCTTAACATTATCCGAGGTACTAGTGTATCTCTCTCTCTCTCTCTGTCTCTGTCTCTCTCTCTCTCTCACTGCCTGGATAAATTGGCATCATGAGCCAGAGCTGGCCCACAGGCTGTAGTTTGGGCATCCCTGGTTTAAGCAGAAAAAATGGCAGTTTAAAATCTATCTCATCCTGTGGCAAAACAGATTGCAAGGCCTGTTTTACTTCTGCTTCCGGTGGGAGGAACCACGTGACTGACCTGCTAAACCATGTGACCAGGTCATGACCCAAAAAATTTGGGTACCCCTGATCTATCTATCTATAATATTTGTACATCACTGAATTCTTGGCTGGCACTACTCAGGGAGGTTTATAGTATAACAACTTCCACAACGTAACAACAGGAATGAGCTCCTGTTGTCAGTCCAGTTCCTGACAACCTAGCAGTTAAAAAAAGAAAAAGATATTGCAAGTAGATAAACAGGCACTGCTTTGACAGGAAAGTAACAGCATTCTGTGCACTCTGGCCCCTCATCATGCCTGCTGCATGACCACAAGAATGTCTTCAGACATAGATAGCTGTGGATCTGTGAGTGGAAAAGGAAATGAGCACCAGCCCCTAGAGTCAGACACGACTGGCATTTGAGTAAGGGAGACACTTACCCTTTATCTAGGCCAAGGGTGCCCAAACTTTTCAGGCTGTGGGCTAGTCACATGGGTCAGAGGGCCGGTCACTATGGCCTGGGGGCTAAATCTGGCCCCCGATGCCAATTCATCTGGCCCACAAAGCCCTTGTTGCTCCTGGAAGCGGAAGTAAAACATGCCCATCTGGGCACATTTTACTTCCGCTTCCGGGAACAACAAGGACTTTGTGGGCCAGATGAATTGGCATCAGGGGCCAGATCCAGCCCCTGGGCTGTAGTTTGGGCACCCCTGATTTTGGGTATGTCAGTGGTCTGTTTCTTCCTAATACCAGGAAATGTTTGACAAGCATGGGAGAAATGCATTTCTCAATATGTCCATCCTAATGAATTTGCTCCCAGCAGCCCAAAGACTGAAATCCAGAAAATGAAGAGAGCACTTGTAGAAAGCTGTTGCATTGGTAACTTCTTGTCAGATTGCTTGAGAATGTTCCTTTAAATGGACCTCAGTTCAGCTTGGCTTAATGGCCCTTCTTCAGTAAATTGTAGTGGGGGGAAATTATCTTCCTGCACTTTATGAGAAGTGGGGAAATTTATGTTGGAAAGGGGGGAGGGGAGTCTCCAAGACCTGAAAGTTATTGACAGTCATTCTGTTGTGACTCCCACGGGGAAATGTCTCCAGTTTTTTTTAAGGACAAAGACTTTAGAAGGCATTGTTTAACAATGGCTGTTACTCTTAACGGTAAAAGGGACTGTGGTGGCTCAGTGGTTAAGAAGCTCACCTTGTTAGCTGGAAGGCCAGCAAGTCTGCAGTTTGAGACCCAGGTACGGCATGATGGTTTGAGCACCTGACTGTGTCCCAGCTCCTGCCAATATAGCAGTTTGAGAGCAAGAAATTCCAAGTACAGTACAGTAGATTAATAGGGACCACTTTGGTGGGGAAAAATCTTGGGGACATGGAAGGAGCCTCATTCAGGCATCCCCTGAGTGGAGTTTCTCCAGCAAAAAACCTTTCAACCCAGAAAGCACCTTTGTGTGCCTTTGACATGACTAAAAAACAACTCTGAACAGTACATTTCTTGCTTTCAAACTGCTTAGTTAGGCAGGAGGTGGGACAGACTCCGTCGCATGGCACACCGACCTCGAACCACCAACCTTCAAACGTCGCCAAGCTCAGCATCGTAGCCTCTAAGCAGGGCCGGATTTTCCTATAGGCTAACTAGGCTTCAGCCTAGGGCCTCAAGATCAAGAGGGGCCTATATATTGATATATATCACATTAATGATGTATTTTATTATCTCTCATGTAATTTACAAACTTAAAAATGGGAGGTGAAAGGGCCACATAAGTGGAATAGCCGCCCTAGGGCCTCTTTTCATGGCCTCTAAGCCACCAGTTCCAGTTCTGGCATGGTGAGGTAGCAATGTTTTTCTCTCCTCACCATCCCAGGTCTTTTTAATCTTTATAGTAGTTTAAAGTTTCCATAATATTTTTACTATATATAATAGTTTTAAAGTTTTATCTCAGTTTTTTAAAAACAATTCCTAAAGAACTTTTACATTCAAGCTCTTTTATACAATCGGTAGTTTTACCTTTGCTATGTTTAGCCTTCCTGGAATTTTACCAGAGAGCTGCTATAGTTACGTTGCTGAGCTTATCCTTGGGACTGCCACAGTTTTATTCCAGCTGCAAGCTCTTGGTCTATGTGTTCCTGACCCTGGCCGAAGCCAACAAGGCCAAACAACCCACTTGGTGGTGGAGGCGAATTGCCATCAGAGAAAATTGGGAAGAGGAAAAAGCAACAAGGAGCCAGCCCCGAATTCACAGCTTTCTTTAAAGGCAGCCAAACAACCGAAAATTGATGAACTCTTTGTGAAAGGAGAGATAGTAAGTAAGCCCTCCAAAATTCCTACTTCTAACAAATTTGAACCTCTTGCATGGGACTCACAAACAGAAATGGGAGCAGATTTAATTGAGTGGACTGACCCTGTGTGGACTCACCACCTCTCCCACTCTATTAGCTCTCCAGTTCCTCCTAAAGAAAACAGCAAGGGCGAGGAATGGGAGAAGCTTCTGGCTGGTGACGGCACAACAGAGTTCATGGCAAAAACAATGGCCTTCTTACATGTCGGACTGTAACTTCAGTTTTTGAGCAGTTGGCGCCCATTGAAAAAAAGCTGGATCTTTTAAGATCTGATTTTAAAGCCTTCTCAAGCAAGCAATCAGACAGATTGACAGCATTTCTTGAAACACAAACTCAAACAGATATTCTGGCTAAGCAATCTTCCCTATGACAAAAGGAAAGCAAATTACAAACTAACAAAGTGGAGGTAGGCAAAAGGGCAGTGAACAGACTCCACTAAAGTTGACCCGCTCTCTGCAATTAAACCTCCATATATTTATGAATACCCTCAATTCTGGCTGCTAGCTTTCCAGAAGAGCAGTCATAATCTCTTTGGGACAACTTCTTCAATGTCATCACAATCAGATAGATTTGTATACAGCTGAGTGGTTACCAAGCATGCCTGGCAGTAAGCGAATTTTACTGACTTTTAAGCAACCTACTATTCTACACATGTTGCTTAAAATGAGATCATTTCTTGCTACCATTCAGATTGTTCCAATCAGAGTATTTTGTGATGGAGGGGCAACACCCTTGCTCAGTCCTGTTCCTTCTAGCCTATACAGAGGGTGAAATACCAAGTCTGCTGTTAACAACAGTGTTCCTGACCCTGGGTTGCCTCTCGTTGAATCAGATGATGGGAGTATGATTACTCATAAGTAGGCCAAGTTGGATGCAGATGAGGCCACACTCCTTAGGTCTTTTGGAGTGTTACCTAAGACTGAGCAAGTTGACATTCTGCAAAGGCTGGACAGTCTCAAAAAAAAAAAACTCTCCGGGCTACTATGGCCACTGCTGAACCACTCATGGAGCTCTCAACACCCAAAATGCCACCTCAGCAGAATTCTCTGGATAAGGAGAAATAAAACTTCTTTGACACCTCTCTAAAAGTACCTCACCTAAACAACCGCCCTTCACGGTCTTTTGGAGTCCACCCAACAGCCAAGTGGAGTAATAGACTATATCCAACTGTCAGCCACGGTTGCTGCCACCAGCCTTCAAAAGGAAACAGTCCTTCTTGAGGAGGAAGGGTGTCTCCCCAACATGGTGGGCACAGGTCTGAATGGTTCGATGACAGTACAGATAAGGGAACTATGGTTGCAGCCATTGTCTGGCGGAGCCTGTCATCTGAAACCAGACTCTCCGGGTGCCAACAGCTGCATCTTCCATGATGCTGTGGGTCAGCTAGATCAGATCACCAGTGACTGACTACAAACAAGAACTTAAATGCCAATGTGTGGTAATTGTGAGGGTCTGTCTCTCCTCTCTTGGAATGTCATGGGATGGGGAAGCAAGATGATGGATCAAACTACAGTAATACCTCATATAACATTAGTATCGAATAACATTAAAATCGCATAACATTAAGAAATCTGGGGGGAAGAATTGCATCAGATAACATTAAGATCCTATGGGATGCTTCAGATAACAACCGCTAAAGCCTGTGTGGTTACAATGTATCTCTATGGATCCCATAGGATTTTAACATGCATCAGATAACACTAAAAATCATATAACACCAAGACTTGTGGAACCAGGTTTTAGTGTTATATGAGGTTTTACTGTACTTGCAAATATCTTTCCAGCTTTGACATTACAGTATCTTGATTCAGGAGTCATGGCTGCTGAATCCACCTATCTTAGGTGGCTATGCCACATATGCTTTGGCAGCAATGGCTTCCAAACATGGCAGAGCTAAGGGAAGATTGCATGGGGGGGGGGTCTGGGTCTGGGAATTTTGATTGCCACAACCCTAAATGTAGAGGTGACAGAACTTCCTCCCTGCCTTAATTTGGCTATGGTGATTATCATTAGATGCCATCAAATTTTAATTCTGATGCTCAATGTCTACATACCCCCTGGTAAGACCAATGCACTGGTAGACAAAGATTGGAAAGATATAGAATTATATATAACTGAGTTATTAAATACTTACCCAACAGCATATGCAGTAATTGGTGGGGGTTTTAATGCAAGAACAGGACTGGAGAACAAGACCTTATATGCTATGCATAAAATTTTAAACCCTGATTTGGAATACATGGTATTACCTTATGCAAGACAATCCAAGGATCTTAAATTCAATCATGCAGGTCTACTTCTGTCCTAAATGCTGACTCGTTTGGATTTATGTATGTTAAGCGGTTGGATAAAAGGAGACTATCCGGCTGAAACTATCAGGTGATAGAAAGAGTGTGATAGACTATATTATTGTATCTAAAGATTTTGTTCAATTTATTAGTGCATTTAAGGTCTCATCCAGTGATGGGTTGTTACCGGTTCGGACCGGTTCGCCTGAACCAGTAGCACCCATCAGGAGGGGGCCGCCGGGTGGTGGTAAACCCCTGGGCGACCGGTTCGGTTGCCTCTCCGGCCCCCCTCCAGAATTGTATTTCCGAGCATGCATCAAATGGAGTTATGTCGCATGTGCAGTTCCGGGCAGCCATTTTGGCAGCATGGAAAGGAAGGGTGCAGGGAGCGCCTCTAGAAGTGGCGACGACGATGGCCTTTCCTCGCTGCGCCATGCCGCCAGGCCGCCAGGCCGCCATGCTACAGCGGTGGTTTGCAATTTCCCACAATTGCACAAATGGCTGACAGCTGCTTCTTGCATCTTTATAGACAACCAGTTTCTATTTCTGTGCCTGCTTTCTCTCTCTCTCTCTCTGCATTTGTGTATGTGTGGTTTGTTTCTCAAACAGAAATTAGACTAGAGGCATGCTGCATAAATAATAGAAAACTTGACATTAAAATTTTTGCCTTGTTCTCCACTGGAGATAAGAAATCTCAGAGGACCTTCAAATCCTTCCTCAAGAGTTCTAGTCTTATCAAGACATCCTAAATGAATGAGGAAGGAGTATTTATCTAGTCACCAAGTCCACCTTATAGCTCTGTGTGCCATCTGCCCATCTCTCTGATACTCGTGCCCCAGCATGTGGCAGGCTAGGAGATATGCTACAGGAACCCTTTGATGTACAGTATTTCAGAAGGGGCAGGCAGTGGGGCTTAGGAGAGGGAGGGGTCTATGGTTTAGGGGGACGAGGGCTAAAGGACACCCCAAACACCTTTGCCTGGTGCACTTTTGGATACTCTGGTGGCGCAGTGGTTAAACTTCTCTACTGCAGCCAAAATGTTGTAAGTTCAATCTTGGTGGGTTCAAGGTTGTCTTAGCCTTCCATCTTTCCAAGGTTGGTAAAATGAGGACCCAGCATGTTAATGAGGGCAAAATGCTAATTACCTTGTGATCTCTCCTAAGAGTGTACTAATCACTATGGGGTGGTATATAAATGTAATTGTGATTGCTACTCTTGGTTTTTATGGTGGGATCTGCAAGAGTAAGAAAGAGGAGGAGGGTTAAAGCCAGAGGCGTAGCTACCGCCGTATCTGCCGTATCAATTATACGGGGCCCCCGGGCCACGGGGGCCCCCAACGTGCGTAAGCAAAACAAATCTTTACCCTTCCTAAGGGCCCCCAAACAAATTTTTATACGGGGCCCCGCCAAGGCACGCTACTCTTCTGGTTAAAGCAGAGCTTGGAAAAGTTACTTTCTGCTGTTTGGAAGATTCTCAGAGTTGCAGCCCTGAAAGAGTAACTTGCATCATCTATGTCACAAGCTGAACTGCTCGTTTGTTCTCTGTAGAGAACTCTTGGCAAAGCCATTGTCCTGACAGTGGAAGCCAAGGGCGTCCTAATGGCCTCTTCACCAAACTACAACCAACCCCTCCCATTCTTGGGCAAACAGCCTGTAGCTGATGCAACTGACCCCTTCTTGCTCTGGCAGACCAGCCTCCCATGGGCCTGCCTTCTGCTGCAAGGCAGGAGCATCTGGCAGACATTTTGCTACCAGCACCTGCTGCCGTGCGCATGGCCTGGAGCCTGACATCTGCTGAGATGACGTGTTCTCCGTTGGAAGTGGTTTCGAGGGATGCCATGGGCCCCAAGGGCTGTGTGCTTTCACCTTGGCAAAGGGACGGCAGGGATTGTATCTGAGGAGAGAACAGGGGAAGGGAACCCATTCCTCTGCCACTGCTAATTCATCTGGTCTCGAGGTGTGTTCTTCAAGGAGGAAGAAATCCACCCCCACCCTCAAGCCAATCATAATAGAAAAAAGGAGACAGACACTCAGGCACATTGCCAGAGGCCTGGTGACCAAGATGTAAACATGCCTGGCATTGGAATCATGTGTGGAAGGGGTGAAAAAGATGGATCTGTTCTACTTGTGTAGGGGAGAAGAGGGCTGAGAGGCAATAGGATTGCCTCCTTCAAATATCTAAAGCAGGGGTACCCAGGCTGGTCATGTGGTTCCTCCCACCGGAAGTGGAAGTAAAACACGCCTTGCAATCTGTTTTGCAACAGGATGAGATTTTTAGGTTGCCATTTTCTCCGCTTAAACCAAGGGTGGTGAAACTATGCTCTGTGGGCTGGATCTGGCCCCAACACCAATTCATCCACCCCACCCCACCCTTTCCACTCCTGGAAGCAGAAGTAATACATGCATGTATGGCCACATTTTACTTCTGCTTTCAGGAGCAGCAAGCGTAGTGTGGGCTGGATGAATTGGTGTTGGGAGCCAGATCCGGCCCACAGGGCATAGTTTCACCACCCCTGACCTAGAGATGTGTTATGTGGATGAAGGAACAAACTTGTTTTCTGCAGCCGCAGAGAATAAGACCTCAAGTAATGGCTTTGGCTCGTGAGAAAGGATATTTCTCACTTGCTCTACATTCCCCTGCAGTCATTCCCAACATGGGCCCCCACAGATGGACTTCAATTCCCAGAAGCCTCAGTCAGAGTGAGTGCTTTGGGGAATTGACTCAGGCTTCTGGGAACTGAAGTCCAAAACCAATGGTTGGGAAATGTTGGTTTAGAAAAAAACATTTTCATGTCATTTCCTAGAATTTCCCAGCTATTGTGCCCTCTGGCTGGGAGATTCAGGAAACTGTGCTATAAGCGGCACCTCCTTTAAAGAGCATAATGCGTTCCACGGGAGTGCTGTTTAGGTTTAGGTGACTTTGCTGTTTAAGCAAAACACCATTGTAAGTGACCAATTGTGACTTCTAGTGGCAGCAGCGGGGTGGTGGTGGTTAGTTGTTAAGTGAGTTTTTGGTTAGTTTTAGTTGTTAAGTGAGGCAACCATTCAGAGAAAATACTGCTCTTTAAGTGAGTTAGTCTCTAAGTGAGGTGCTCTTTATGCGAAGTTTTACTGTAATTTCATGTTAGAAATTATTCTGGGTTGAAAGGATTTTTGTGGAAGAAACTCCACTCAGAGAACACCCAAATGAGGCTCCTTTCATGCCCCCAAGAGCTGGGACAGAGACGGACGCTCAATCCGTCATGCAATACCCGGGTCTCGAACTTCCGACTTGCCAGCCTTCCAGCTAACAAGGCAAGCTTCTTGACCACTGAGCCACCATAGCCCCACAAATAATAAAAAATTTGTGTCAGAAATTATTCTGGGTTGAAAAGATTTTTGCAGAAGAAACTCCACTCAGGGACCATCCAAATGAGACTTCTCCATTTCTTTCCAGTTCTACATTTCCCTTAATAACAATAATTAAAAAGAAAGAAAGCTTCCTGCTGCAGCTCTTTAATCCACAGTAAAACTCTTAACCTCAGCCAGCATGAAGCAGATTTTTGGAGCTTGAAGAAATACCATCTTGTTTTCATCCTGGATTTACCCAGACCTGCTTAACTGGAGACTTGTGTCAAAGACAAAGCTGGATTAATATTTGGTTTCTAAAGGGGCAAAGCTGAGAGCTTGGATCCTTTCCATTTTGCTGAGCCCCAAAGCTGCCTTTTTGATGTAGGAATGCTGATGTTGATCATCCCTGTCGGTCTCGTTTTTTGTCACCCATGAATGGGGAAGTGGGAGAAATCCAGTCACAACAACCTAATCCTTGTTCTCCCACCAGTGGTGGGCAGCAACAGGTTCGCACCTCCCCGGGGTGGGGGTTGTTGTAAAATTGGGTGGCCTTTGGGCAGGGGTGGTGGTGAAATTGGGTGGCCTTCGGGTAGGGGGGGAAAGCGAAATTGGGTGACCACACCCACCTCTCTGCCCTGTCCCGTCAGGTTTTGTCCCTGCAAGTGGTACAAGGTTTCCCTTGCTCAAAAGCCAGTCATATCTGACTCTAGGGTGCAATGCTCATCTCCATTTACAGCCAAAGAGCCAGTGCTGCCTGTGTTTGCAGATGTATATGTGGCCATATGGCAGGCATGACTAGATCGCCCATGATGTAGGTTCTGCCCACATAGCGAAATTTTTTGCTGCCCACCACTGTCTACCACCCATTGGATTCCAGGTAGTTTGCCTTGAAATCCTCTTTACATCAAGTTGTTTGCAAAAGTGGCAGCCCATGGATGGTTGGTGGGCTTCCATCAAAGCAACTGATCTGGCACTGAGAGAAGAGCGTGATGGACAAGACAATCCTTTTTCCCTTGTGTGAACTTTCCTTACCATGAAAACTGTATGATGAGACAAGGCTCGGTAAAAGCCAAGGTCTTCCTTGAATGAAAGCCAGTCGAATCCAACTCTAGGAGGTTAGGGCTCATCTCGTTTTACAGCCAAAGAGCCAGTGCTGCCTGTGTCTGCAGGCATTTCTGTGGTCATATGGCAGGCACGACTTGACACCGGAGTGCATGGAGCACTGCTATCCTCCCTGCCAAAGTGGTGCCTATTTATCTACTTGCAAATTTTTGCTTTTGAACTGCTTGGTTGACAGGAGCTGAAACAGATGACAGGAATTCACTCTGTTGTGCAGCACTCAAGGTGGATTTATTTTGACAGTTTCACGTCTGGCCTAGACCCAGAAGACAAAGGAGAAGAAGAAATGGCCAATCGTTTCCCTCTTCCCTCCACCTCCCTTCTTCCTTGTGTGCTGGGTCTTCATTTTAAATCAGTGGTTTCCCACCTTTGGGTTCCCAGAAGTCTTCCTCATTGGCTGTACTGGCCAAAATGTGCTGGGAGTGTTTAAATGGTGCTTAGATGGACACCTATGAAGAATGCTTTAGCTGTGGGTTTCCTGCTTTGGCAGGGGGTCAGACTGGATGACCCTTGAGGTCCTTTTCAGTTCTGTTATTCTACAATTCTATGAGCTTCTTGAGGGCATATTCTATGGCTGGAGATTGAATCTCTGGCTCTTTCAGTGCTCTCCCATGGGCTTCTCGCTGCCCAGTGTGGGGTGGAAATCAAGTGCCAGCCCCGACAGAGTTTTTTTTTGTCACCTTTGGCCAAGCATGACTTGGCAGCTGTTCCAAATGTTCCCCAGCATGATTGCCCTTAATTGAGTGATGTGTCTGAGGCAGACTTCATGCTGCTGCTCAAAGTGGGACCACAACGGGTCGGAGGTGCGCTTCCTTCCTGTTTGTGTGCTGCTTTGAAGGACCTGCATATTATGTCACGGCTTGATCCTGTCCTCTTGCAGAGGTCACACAGGTGGCCTGGAAATGACAGCCGAAGGATTGGCCAGGTAGTAATTAAGTACAAGTCAGTCTACGTGGGGGTAATAGAATAAGAAGTGGCCCTTTGTGACCAGAGAGGAACCGATGACGGCAGAAATGTATTTGCTTCCATCCGGGTGCAATTAATGCCATTTAGCTCAAGAGATGCTCTTGGTTTCAGAAGATAACACAAGGAGACAGGGCGCTATACCTGATGCCTCAGTAAAATGGCTGTGTTGGGAGACAAGTTGCTCATAGATAAACATAAACCAGTTGGGCCAGGGTTTATGCATGTTTTAATTCATGCCACTTATGCAAAAGTGACTCCTCTCCTGGATTTGACTTTCAGTGGTGCTTCTACACACAGTGCAGAATCAAAATGTGGGATTCATGATCTCACAAGATGAAGTGATGGTCAGCAGACTGGAGATTTCAAAGGACAGCTGCTGAATTCATGGAGGTGAAGGCTAACTAGAACTGTCATTGGTTATGTTGACCTCACATTACAGGGGAATGGAATACTTGGTGCCTTTTAACAGGACAGTTCCAAGACTCCCGAACCAGGTTGGCTTGCTGTGAGCATTGCATCTACCAGTTGTGACATTTAGCAATGTCTAGAAATCTGGATTTCTGGAACCCTTATACTGGATAGCTTCCCAGGGGCATAAGGGCTACCAATCACAAGGATGATCAAGCAACAGAGGACAAAGAAGTTACTTTTTTATTATTATTGCCCAACAGAATCTCCAACAGTGGCTATGCTGGCTTAGAGATCTTATTTTAAGCTACTTTATTTTATTTTATTTTAGTTTGTGACATATTTGTTGATTGTTTATTTTGATTTGCTGTGTGTTCTGTTGTTATTTGTTATCTGTTTCTACAGCACCCAGATTGGGATACCACCCAAAATGGGGGGGGGGGAGGTAAATAAAATAAAATAAAATAAGAGATCTGGGAGTTCTATTTGGAAAAAGTGACTTTTCAGAGCTCTGTATCTGACCTGGAATTTCGGGGTTAGATGCTAAGGCTTGAGGTGGACTGACTTGCATTATTTCTATTGATCACATGATGCAAATGGAAATGCATATCAGCAGGAAGCCCCCTTGTCAAATCTGTCGTTTATCTCCCTCTGTTGCTGGGGCCTCTGTTTAAAAAAAAAAAAGAAAGAAATTGGATCCATTCATGTCTGTTCAGATGTGTGACCACTTGAATCAATGCACAAAAGCCACCACACAAGCACTTGGAGTCAGTGAATAAAGCTGTTACCCAAAATTTTGGGGCCCAGGTACGTTTCTCTGGCAGAGGTATAGAGACCATAAGAACTTACAACGAGACAGATAATTCGATCAAAACAAAGTGATTTATTGGGAGCAAAAGCACAGGAAAGCTGTCGAGATTATAGTCTGGCCAGACCTACAACTAATAGCTACCTTCCCTCAATCGTTTTGAAGAAAAACCCGCTCGTGATCTCAGCCCACGAAATTATGTGAACCAAAGATGCCCACCTCCCACTCTAAAGGGCTTATATCTATTTTCCTAAACTAACTCTACGTGCCAGGGGGAGGGGACTAAGACTGGGAAGGGGGAAAGGCAATTAACACATTTTAATTACATGTAAATATAAAATACAAAGCAGGGTATGAGGTAAGGGGTTTGAATGTAAAGAAACAGCAGATTACAGCTATTGCTGGTTACAGAGAGTTTACATTGTGTCAAACAGGCATATTTGCGGTTAACAGGTATTTGCGAGGGGAAATGAAGTATCCTTTGTTTTCTGCTGACTGAATCAAAGGTGGAGTAGGCGGGAACAGCCAGCGCGTCTTCTCCAATGGGGGACGATCTAGCAGGACTGACAGCCAATGGCGCTATGAGGCGGGAAACTGCAGACCCCACGTGGGATACTGTTCCGGACATGAAAGGATCACAGCGTTTGACTCATTCTTAAGTAGAAAAACAAAGAAAGAAGTTAGAATCATTATGTCTTGATTGTTTAATTAAATGGAGATCTCTGGAGGAGGGAAACCAACATTTTAGCCTTTTTAATCTGTTTGCTGCGTACATGAGAGATGGGACGTCCGCTTGTCCCTTGCAGCCCTGTGCTGTCAGTTTATTGTTGCGCAAGGGCTTTTCTTAGGTTCTTCGCTTGCTTCCCCCCTCCCCTTTCCAAATATGTTGTTTTATGGACCTTGTGTTCTGCACATGATTGTGTTTATGTTGGTTTCTCTCATAGCAATGTTTAATTAAACTTTATTAAGGAGAATCAAACCAGAGGTATGAGTCATTCAGCTTCTTTCCTTTGTTTCCTTTGTGAAGGAATGAAAAGGATTTTCTGCTTGCTATCAGGGAGCCATTCTTTACACCTTTAGGCAAAGCAAACTTGAGGCTTAGGAGCTAAGAACAATGGAGGCAATCAGTGACCTTATCATTTTTACATTCCTTGCCAGAGTCTATTGACTATTGGGTAATCCCCCTTCCTTCTGGAGATCGTTCCAATTGTATGATTTGCTTCTCCCTTATTTTTCCATGTGTGTACAGTGGGTTCAATTTTGATGTCTCAAAATTTCTGGTAACAACGCTTTTGAGAAGATTCTTCTTTTCTCCATCTTTGAAGCAGCTCTAGGCATGACTTGGGCTTGGGTAGAATAGCCGCTTGGACTTTAGCCTGGACGGCCTGGCCTCGGGGACCTTGGTTGTTAGTTGTCCCACACCGGCAGCAACTTAATGGCCTGTAACAACAGCAACAACAGCAGCAGTGATGACATTTGAAGAGGCTACTTAAAGTTTACCCTTGGCAACTGCTGTCTCAAGCCTCGCCCTGAGCATGGGTGGTTGATGGATCAAACATCAATGAGGCAGACTTTAGTTTGAATTTTAAAAAGAGCTGACGAAGGTGTTCAATCTGTTTTGCTGAGATAAGGTTTAGCACCATGGATAGTTCCTACAATGCTTGGATTAAACCCATGAGTAGATTCACTAGTTCTTGGACTTCAATTCCCAGAATCCCAAATCGGCATTTCTGCTGATCAGGGCTTCTGGGAATTGAAGTTCAAGAACAGCTGGACTGCCAAGGTTCGCCATCACTGCACTAGGCCACCCGCCTTCCTTGGTCAGAGGGAAGGACACCAAATGGGAAAGGAGAAATATTGTTCCTCCCCCAAGTGTCAGTAAAAATTTTTTCCTGTTTAACCAGTCAGTTCTTTAAGCTACACCACACAAGGCATCCTATGTGAAAAGAGGAGAAGGGCAAAGAGCATGAGGCAGGCCCAAAGGAAGAAGAAGGTAGAGAGAGAACATCAAAGAAACATTGGTTGGAAGCGGCTGCTACTCATATCTGAGTATACATTCCTCCCCCTCTGAAAATCATTTTCAGGAAAAATGCCACTGGCATGAATTTGTGTAAGGTGGATCCCAGCTTGCCACAAAGTTACCCATAGACTGCGATCATGCAGGATTTAACACCAGGACTACAATGGATTGCCACAGCCTTGAGGATATTAACAAGGTGCACCTTCACAGCCAATCCATCTGGTATGGCCTCTTCTGCCTCCATGACTGTTGGGAATCAGAAGTGGTTATTTCTCTGCTCATTTTGTCATGGACCTAAAAGGATGGTTTCTAGTGGCATTTCCTCCACTGAGGGGGAACCATCACCCCACCTAAAGGGGCTCATCCGTCCGTAGCCATTGGCCCCTCCATGTTGAGTTACAAGAATACCCAATAACTCTGGTGGAGGGCACTAGAAGTGCCAGAACATTGCATCTCCCTTGACACCAGAAGATGATGGAGGAGGAGGAGGAGGAGGAGGAGGAGGAGAAGTAGTCGTCACCCTTTATAGAGAAGATTCTCACAATTTCATAGTAGCTGAAACTCTCTGAGGTGTTTCCCCGTCCTCCCTCTTCTCTCCCTTTCCCCCAAAACTGAGAGTTAGGCCAGAAGAAGAGAGGGAGAAGGGTAGGAAGAATTCTGCCAGGAGATGTTTTTAGCATTTGTTATGTTACTAGCAGCACTGATGAACTTGTAGCCATGGAGTGTGGAGGAATTAAAGTTCAATTGGGCCCTGAGGTGGTATTTACTCCTTTATAGATTAATCATATTCCACCCATTCCTGAGTTAGAGGATGCCAAAGGGCAGATAAGCCCCCAAAGACTGATTTAATAACTGCAGGGGAAGTGATCTTATGCCATGATTTCTGCCTTTGAATGAACGGTTTCTTTTCTTTCATTTTAAATGAGGATTATCATTATAAGACCTCGACAAAACACCTGGGGAGATAAATCTCAGAGCTGTTTTATCATCCAGCATTCTATTGCATGGGATAAATTGACAGAGAGAGCATCTTTCTATACTCTGGTGTGCTGTCTAGCTACGGCGGCCTAGAAATTATGGGTTTTGTAGTCTGACACATCTGCAGGAAACTAGGTTGTGGAAATCTTGGCGACTTGAAGGTGACTGTTAGTGAGACAGCATAAGGACTCTTCTCTAAGGCTGAAACGAATATCCTTCAACTTTTGACCAGTTCTGAATTTTTTTGTTTTGCCACACAGAGTTTTGAATGAGTGGAATAGGACATTTTTAATAGCAATTGCAGTCAGATTTTCCGTCAGATAAGTTAAAAGTGTTTTTACCATAGAAAAAACAGTGTGGCTCTTATATTGAGATGAGATGCTAGCAGCACAAGCAGAAAGGGTTATAATACAAAGTTGAACTGAGTAATATCAATCATACCAATCAGGCTTCTCGGAAAACCTATCAATGTAACCATTGGTTTAAGAGTCAGAAATGAAGTACAAGAATGACTCAGAGATTTCTGCGAAGGTAACAGCCGGTGTATTGCAAAAACAAGCTTTTCTCATGGCGATGGGCCACAGAACGAAGTGTTGGAGGAAGAAATGTTTTATTTCTGAAAATCAGTGCTGCCAGGGTGAGTCAACTGCTGGGACTAGTTTTTGGACACTAAACACTTTCCCCCACCTCACAGACCAATTGCTTCCCTGAGGAAAGGGATTCCACTTGAAGCCTCAGGACCTTTAAGGAGTATTTTTTAAAATACTGTATATATTATTATTATAATTCCTAAAAAATCACTACAGATGTAAAAGGCTGGTAATGCAATTTCCCCAGCCTCCCTGTTGGCCATTCTAAGAGTCACCATGGATTTACATCTCCCATGATTCCTGAAACCTGGATGGATTCCCTGTTGGCCAGTCTAAGAGTTGTCATGGAATTACACCTCCATGGGGCACATGGAGTGGGTGATGGCCATGAGCTGATGGAAGAAACAAGGAAGGTTGAGTTGTGGGATAAGAGTGTGCCATGATCACCCAGTGAACTGAGTGGGGATTTGAACCTAATTTTCCTAAGTCCTAGTAGTCCAATGCACTAAAGGGCATCCTCACAAAAAGCCATCTTCAATGCCTGTGCTCCAAGCCAAACAAAACATGCCCTTTCAACTCTATGTAGGTGTGTTTATAGGTATTTCTTCTTCTTTTTGTTCCATATCTGATTTTGAATATTGGCTCTCCTCATGCCGATTAGCCATGGCGATTGTCCTAAGAATATAATGCAGTGGCCTTCCATTTGCCTTCCACACCCATAGTACCACTGATCTAGTTCAGGGAGTCACTTTCTGGTCCTGAGCCCTTTTGGCACACAAAGTCCTCCTCAGCCCCAGACCAGGATGGATGAAGTTTCTGCCCTCCCTCAAGAGGGACTCAACTGGGATTTAATCTGCCTGTCCCACCAGAGCAGATCGGAGAGGCTCCCTAGTTGTTCCATCAGCCAGGGAGGCACATCTCTCTGGCACCAGAAGGAGGGCCTTCTCTGTGTCTGCTCCGGCCCTATGGAACCTTCTGCCTATGGAGCTACATCTCCAGACAGAGTTGCTGCCCTTTAGGAAGAATCTAAAAACATGGCTGGCAGGACAGATATGGGGTATGGAAGGTATAATGACCCCAGCACATTGGTTGATCTGAGCCCCTCTCTTTTTCTACTTTTAAATTAGTAGTTGTAGCACCTGGTGTGTTTTTAATCTGTTTTTAATCTTTTTCAGATTTTAATTTTTAATTTTTAAAAGTTTTAAGGTTTTTAGATGGAAGCTCCCACTTCTTAATCCTGGGCCTTATCTGCCTAGGGAAGGAAAAGACTAACGTCCTCTGGCCGGAAGGAGGAATGGATTTTAGATGTTTGCATTGTGTGTGTGTGTTATTGTTGTTTTGTTTTTGTGTTTTTTTCCTGATTGTAAACTGCCCTGAGTCACCACGGCGAGTGGGCAGTGATATAAATCTAAATAAATAAATAAATAATCCACTTCCATCCATCCATTGGCGATCTCTACCTTTCTGCCACCTGAACCCTCCAAAATATATCAAAATGCCCAGAATCCCAATCCTCCCTCCCCCGCTTAATTAGCCTAGTGTAGTGATTCTAGTTGCTGTAGACCCAAAGTGTCCAGGTGGCACCAGTTTGCATTCCTAATAATAAATCCACAATCAGAATAGAGCTGACCATCCCCTGCCAGCCATATAGGAGTAGAAAAGGAGCCTGGGGCAGGGGAGGGGAAAGCAATCTTTATTATCAGCCTGGTGGTCCTTCCTGCTTCCCTGAACAGATGAGGGGTGTTCCTCCTTCTGGTTCTCTCAATCAATGCATGTCGTCGTGCCCACATAGGTGGATTGAGCCATGTCCTAATTAAATCTAGCCCTGCTTTCTATATTTGAATGCCAACATCTCCTAAAACGAGAGAGTCACTAGCTCGGACCTTTGCCTCTCTAATTAAAAGCAACAAGCAACAAATCAAATATGATCTCTCTCTCTCTCTCTCTCTCTCTCTCTCTGTTTAAAAAACCAAGATAGCGTGGCCACTTCAGAGGAAGGAAATGGGGCATGACTCACCCGGCAGATGCTCATTAGATGTGGGTATATTAGCCTGAACTTTAAGAAGATGCCTGCTAATGATATCGGAATAATAAAGACATTAGAGCAAGCAGCAAGACCACAAGTAGATAAATTTGTTTTTCTGGCCCCCACCAATTGGCCGGCTTCTGCAAAGTAATTATTGACTGATCTGGAAGCTGTTTGCTTGTGTTCAGTGATTAAATAGAAGCCAAATACTCTTGTGTGGCATCCATCAAGGCTACTGGAAGGATGGGATTCTTTGGTCACTAATTGTTTAAATGGGCAGCTCAAGGGATCCTCCGTTCACTGATGATCTTTGGAAGGGAGGAGGAGGAGGAGAGAAGAGTGTCTTAATTTATCAGATTTGAAGCTGCAACCTGTGATGTGGAAAGCTAGCTCCTGGAATGTGCCTGTCTCTAAATAGCCAAATCTATGTTCTTAAGTAGAGATGGTGCACTGTTTAACTGTCCCTGCAATGCCCCATTAAACTAATATGGTACATAGCAGTGGGACATTTCTGCTTTCATAATTATTTATCACTTAGTTGTTTCCATTAGAGTGTCTATTATGGAGATGTGCTGCCTCCCACAACTGTCTGTAACTGTTGTCAGACCTGCCTTGCACTCTCTTGGAGACACCCAAAACTCATTCACGTAAGGTTCTGTGCTGTTATTTGTGCATATCTGAATTTCTGGTCCCGGGGGATTTTTCTGCAAATAAGAAAATACACATGGCAGGACTGGGTCCAATTCTGGCCCAGTTATCCTGCTATGACCATACATTAGACCCTACAGCCAGTGATTCAACGCTGATTGACAGACAGCGGTTAACTAGCCTGACCACCCTGAGAACTAACAGCCTTGGATGCTGAAGTCCACAAAGGGTGATAGTCCCCAAATGGATTAAATCCCACTTGGCTCCTTCTTGATGGAGGGCAGCAGGTGCTTCATCCATCCTGGCCTGGGGCTGATGATGAGGACTTTGTGTGCCAAAAGGGCTCCTCAGGACCAGAAAGTGACTCATGGAACTGGATCAATGGTATGGGTGTCATGCTGAGATGCAGAAGGCAGATGAATGGCCACTGCATTATATTGTCCCCAGGACAATCTTTGTGGTCAGAAACAATTCAGAATTGGATATGGCACTTGAAAAAGAAGGTCCGGGTCACAGTAAGTTGGGCAAATGTCCTGAAGACTTCCAGAGTTTTGAACAGCCCCAAGATGAAGGGAGGACTGTAGGGATTATGTCTGAGTGGGGGCACTTTTCTGCTTCTCCTCTTCTTTATTCCACCCACCAAGAGAAAGCCCTGTTCTCACCAGCAAACAGACATGCTTCTTAAGGAAGACAGAGGGGAAAGAGTGAGAGAAAGACCTTAAAAGAGCTATGGACCGACTCCTCTTTGATTCCTTCTTAACAGGGCAATAGAGGGAAATGCTCTCCCCCGCCCCCAAAAGCTGGAGTGTCATCTCATCCTGTTCCATTTTCCAGACCAATCTTTTCCTGTCCATTAGCACAGTATGAAAAGGTTTATCCAAGAAAGAACAAAAACATTATTTCTGCTTTAGAAATATCCAAATCTGCAGGTGGAAACAGGTCTGGATCAGATCCGAACATTTGAGCAGAAAGATGACCTGCTGTGGAAACCTGAAATGATAATTTCTCTCTCCACCCCCTAGGTTTCTGTTCAAGATTCTTGCTCCTTTTGCAGCAGATTCTTTTGTTTGTATGTGTTTGCTTGTTCGTTGGTGGAGGTGGTCAAGGGAAAGATGAACACATTTCTGCTTTGTAAGGAACTTGGGTATGAAATACAGATTAAGAGTGTTCTCCTCCTGCCCCCTACATGGTAAATGTAAAATCAATAACTGGTTATGGCACCAAAGGAACTGTCTGAGTTTGATTTATTCCTGGAAAGTGGAGACATTGGTGGGAAGATGGACAGAAGAGATGGTTCCAGAGGGACACCTAGGAAAGCTGTAACTGCTCAGGAAGGACATAGAGAGGGGGACAGAATGACCCTCTGGTTTCTAAAACAAGAACCTGCAGTAGTGATTATGCTGCCTCCCCTTCTCTCCTCTTGTTTGAGTTCTTTTGAAGGTCTGCTATCAAGTGATGAGGGGCCCACGGTTCAGCAGGGGTGAATCATAGGAAGAAAGCAGCAGCACTGATATAGTGGGAGATGGTTGGTCATAAAACTGGATTTTCAGAAAGTGGACTTCTTTTCCCATATCGGCTCTACTAATCCTTAGCTGGTTGGTAGCAATATAAGAGGTTTCATCGCAGGGAGGTAGGGCCCATTAGACTGGCCTGCCCCTGATGACTGATGGATCCTGATGGATTCCAAAGGGAACTGGGGGATACTCCTCTGGACCGACGTAGCAATCTGCTGTGGTAGCTGCATTGGTTGTAGGTGTGCCTCCACGTGCAATTCAAGGTGCTGGTTATTACCTTTAAAGCCCTACATGGTAGTGGACCAGGATACTTAAGGGACCGCATCACCCTGAGGACATCTGTCCGCCCCACCAGAATAGACCGGAGAGGCTCTTTGGTTGTGCCATTGGCCAGAGAGGTGCACCTCTCTGGCACTAGAAGGAGGGCCTTCTCTGTGTCAGCCCCAGTCCTATGGAACCTCCTGCCGATTGAGCTACACATATAGACAAAGCTGCTGTCCTTTAGAAATGGAGTAAAAACCTGCCTGGCGGGTCGGGTCTGGGGGATGGGTGGAACAATAACCCCAGCCGGTTGGATAATCTGACTCCCTTGCCCTGGTCCTCATCTTTTAGCTGTAACTCCTAGTTTAACCTTTTAACCTTTTAATCAGTTTTAATTTTAATTTTTGATGCATTTTAATGTGGTTTTAATTGTTATTGATGACTTGTTGTAAATCGCCCTAAGTCACTTTGGTGAAGGGGGGGGGCAATAAACAAGTGTGAAAATAAATAAATAAGAATGTCTGAGTGACCTACCTGTGCAAAATAGGATTGGCCAAAATAGGGACGGGCCCAAATTCTTCTGCTCCTTGAAAGGGGTTAGTTCTGGCACAAGCAAATCGAGGCTTACCATTTCTCCTCCTCCTCCTCCTCCTCCTCTTCCTCCTCCTCCTCCTCCTCCTCCTTCTTCAGGTGTCAAGGGACATACAGGGTTCTAATGTTCTGGCACTTCTAGAAGCCTCCACTGCCATTATTTGGTGTCCTTGTCATGTTTCTTTAATGCTATCTCTCCACCTTCCCCTGGGTCTGCCTCGTGGTCTTTCTCCTCTTTCCACATAGGATGCCTTGCAGGGTATGGAATCCCAAGACATTCCCTCCAAATGGGCAAGACCACCTTATTTGTTCTGTAGGTAGTGTAAGATTGGTTCTATCCCCAATCTTTCCCTTATAATCTCGTGCCTCATTCCTGATAATCAGGAGTCTCCAGATCAAAGGGCTAATTCAGCCTCTTTCCTCCCTGCCAGCCCAGTGCCAGTGCCACACTTTACTTTTGCTTTGGAGTAGAACTTCCAGAACTCTCTACTTGGCCAGGGTATTCAGGGAGTTGCACTGCTTTGTCATTGTTGTTGATGATGACTGCAACTCGTATCTGAGAATGTATTCTTCCTGAAGCAGAAAAAATGCCAGTGGCATGAATTTGTTTAAGGTGGATCCCAGCTTGCCATGAAGTGACCCACACACTATGCTCACTGAGCCACCTTCCTTGAGGATATGGACAAGGTGCAACTTCACAGCCAGTCCATCTGGCGTGGCTTCCTTTGCCTCCACAGCCATTGGGAATTAGAGTTCCTCCATTGCTCATTTTGCCATTGGGCCCTTTATGATGGTTTCCAGTGGGATTTCCTCTACTGAGGGGGACCATCACCCCACCTAAAGGGGCTCATCTGCCCATAGCTATTGGCCCCTTTAGGGAGTCAGGTTAGTTAACCACTGCCTGACACTTGGCATTGAGTTGCTGGTTGTATGGTCTACTCCATTACCGTAGTGGGATGTCCGGCCAGACATATGTTGTACTGCAAAGAAGTAATGTTTCAGTGATCTCTGTGGTGGCTTAGGGGTTAAGACGCTGAATTTGAAGACTGGAAGGTCCGAATTCAATACCCAAGTGCTGCACGATGGATCTTGGGGACATGAAAGGAGCCTCATTTGGGCATCCCCTGAGTGGAGTTTCTCCAGAAAAAATCCTTTAAACCCAGAGTAATTTCTGGCACAAAATTTTATTTATTTTATTTCATTTGTACCCCACCCTCCTCCGAAGACTCAGGATGGCTTTACAACTAAAAACAATTAAAACATATACATAAAAATTTAATTTCAAGTTAAAAGCACCGAGGAGAGAGGTGGAATATTTAAAAGAGCCAGGTGACCAAGTTGGCTGTCTGGCCCACTCCCCACACACGCCCCGCCAACTAGGTCTTCACTCCTTTCTGAAAGGGCAGCAGCTCTGTCTGGAGATGTAACTCTGTTGACAGGAGGTTCCACAGGGCCGGAGCGGACATGTGCTAGAGAGATGAGCCTCTCTAGCTGAAGGTACGACCAGAGAGCCTCTCCAGTCCGCTCTAGTGGGACGGACAGATGTTCTCAGGGTGATGCGGTCTCTTAAATATCCTGGCTCACTACCATGTAGGGCTTTAAAGGTAATAACCAGCACCTTGAATTGCACCTGGAGGCACACTGGGAGCCAGTGCAGCTCCCGGAGAAGTGGTGAGGCACGGGGCATAACGTCCGCACCCCATCACAACTCGAGCAGCTGCATTCTGGATCAGCTGAAGCCTCCGAATGGTCGCCAAGGGCAGTCCCATGTAGAGCGCATTACAATAATTGAGTCTGGAGGTGACCAAGGCATGTGTGATCATGAGCAAAGTGATCTCATCTCACAACATGCCTTTTATGCTCTTCAGAAATTGCACACGTTCCTGTGGTGTAAGATTTCCATTCTTCAACTCCAAACATCAAAGTGTCATAGATTTATATATGTCCTTTATCTGCCTCAAAAAGCCTCTTTGGTCTGTTTCCTCTTCCTGCTTCTCTGCTGAGACATGTTTGTGCCCCCCCAAAGCCACTTGTTAAGACAACAGTTCTCTCTGTCGGGCATGCTTAGGCACTGCGATAAAAGAAAACAACCAGCTACACAGATCTCAGGCAGCTTAATACATCATTAATGAGTCTTTCAAGAGCTGACTGTAAATGTTGGGAAATAGTAATGCTTTTCCATGCATGGCAACATGAAGTGAAATAAAAAGTGCAGCTGATATGAGAATCAATAAGACTTAACTACTGGAGAAAAATGGGTTTCTCTCCATGAGTTGGCTGCCAATTAAAGTGTCAGGCATAATTGGACAATTCTGTAGAAGAGACGTCTTCAATAATGTGAAAAGAATAAGAAGGAATGACAACCCCCCACTCTCTTTTTCCCTCTTCTTGCCTTTTGGCTTTTCATAATAACCATCTGGGAGTGAAAAAGTATTTAATTTTCTTCTAATGCCTGCATGGCTTGTAGGATTGCAGCAGTGAGAAAGCATTCGTTACTTGCCAGCGAGAGAAAGGGCTTCTCTGACATCAAGGCTAATCAACCCGGAACTGCCTTGCTTTCAATTGATGCCACTTTCTTAGAGACCCAGCGATGAAATTAAAAAAACAAAACAAAAAACCAACAGCAGCCGGGCAGTGAAAACCACTCAGGCATTGGCTCCATCCACATTGTCTATTGTGCAGGCTAATGGAGGCCAATTTGTAAAGTTCTTCAAAGGTCTCCTTCCTTCTTTTTGACCCAAGTCTTTCGGTCTGTACCTGGAGTGGCAGGTCTCATGGTGTCACTCTGTTTCTCCCAATTCCCAGGGGCTAGGTCAAGGTCAAGGTCAAGGCCTTCCTTGCTTGAAAGCCAATCATGTCTGACTCTAGCATTCGGTGCATGGAACACTGTTACCTCTCCCACCAAAGTGGTACCTATTTATCTACTTGCAATTTCTTGCTTTTGAACTGCTAGGTTGGCAGGAGCTGGGACAGACAATGGGAGATCACTCAGGTTTTGAACTGGTGACCTGCCAATGTTCCAATCAACAAGCTCAATGTCTTAACTCACTAAGCCACTGCAGTCTCTTCCCAGGGGCTACGAGGGAGTAAATCAAGCTGGTGTTTCTTCCTAAGACTTAAGGGATTGTGACCCTGGAAGCAGGGAAATGTGACAGCCCAGTCAAATAAATTGCCCTTCCATTTGAGATGAAGTAGAATAATTGTAATTTATACTGGTAGCAAACTGGCTGGATAGCTCAGTGAGTTAAGTCTTGGGCCAGAGGTTGGGAGTTCAATTCCCCCAATGTCTGCCTCCTAAGAGAAGGAACAGCCTTTGTAACTTTGAGTAGCTTGTACAGTCCCAAAAGCTCTCATTAGAGGAAGGGAATGGAAAACCACTTCTCTGGATTCCCTACCTAGAAGTTTTTTGGAATAGTAGCTATGTTAGTCTGTTGTCCAGGCATATCAGAAAACAAAACAAAATAAACAAAATAAAATAAAAGTAAAATAAAAACACTGTAGCACTTTAAAGCAGTTAGTCTTTAAAGTGCTACAAAGTTTTTATTTTATTTTTATTTTATTTATTTTGTTTTGTTTTCTGATATGCCTACCTAGAAAACCTCCTGTGGGGAAGAAGAACATGAAGTGGATGGATTCCCTAACGAATGCCACAGATTTGAGTTTGCAAGAGCTAATCAGAGTTGTTGAGGAGAGAACATTTCAGAGATGGCTCTTTCGTAGGTTGTGTAACAAAAACAACAACAATAACCACAACTACAACAACTGACAATTTAGCCTGGAAGGCAGGAAAAGCAACAAGGAATGCCTTTAAAACTCATAACTATTATTTAATGCAAGCTTTTGTTGGCTGGAGGCTGCCTCTCCTGAGTCCGAAGCTGACCCCACCCCTTCTTCTTCTTCTGATAATCACAGTAATCTTGTCTGCCCTGCATCTCCCACTTTTCCTCTGCCATCAGATGACTCCCATTTTTAGCTTCATGAGCAGCAGAGAAAAGTTCTTCCCTATCCATTTAAAAAAACAATATACATAATTTTGTATAATTTTACATTCTTCCACCCACTACCTGCTTCATCATTTTATAAATGGGAAAAAAAGTTGCTCTAGACTACAGTTTATATTGTTCACCCACTCTTTTTATGCACATTTTCTAATTTCACCACATTTTACAACTTGGCCAAAATCCTGATGCTTAGCATAGTTATCAGCACTAGAGGAGACCCACTGAAGCACTGGTGATTTGGCAAACTATTGCCTCCATAATCTCCATTGAGCCAAATGGGCCTATTCTAGTGCAACTTACTACACTGAGCAACAGACTTTTCAGCCAGCAAGTCTCTTTGCATGGTAGATTTATGCAAAGGTGTTATATTATTGGTATGCATTGCAGAGGCGTAGCGAGAGGGGTGAGAGGGGCGGCACTTTGCGGGGGGTGGCGAAGCCGCTCCCTGGAATTCCTGGCGGCTGGGGTGGGCACTGGGACCCTCTGCCACCACCGGCGCCCTGGGCCCCACCCTGGAGGGCGTGGGCCTGATGGCACGGTGGAGGCCAGGGGGCATCACTCCCTCTCTTCCGCCCCCTCCTCCCCAGGTGCCCCCTCCTTACTGCCTGCTGGGCTGGGGCAGCACAGCACCAGCAGAGAGCCCACCATCGGGGTCCCAGGTGCGCAGCCGCCCCGCCTCCTAGCCCAGCAGTGGCGCCCAGGAAGGTGAGAAGTGAGGCTGGAGGTAGCTGTGGCCCAGCGCCGGCCAGGCAGAGGACCACCACCCCGCAATGCCTGGCTGGCACTGCTCCGGCCACGGGCACTGCTCTACGGCGACCGCCAGCCTCGCTTCCTGTCATCCTGTGCACCGCTGCTGCTGAAGGC
Organism: Furcifer pardalis; assembly: GCA_030440675.1. Classification (NCBI taxonomy): domain Eukaryota; kingdom Metazoa; phylum Chordata; class Lepidosauria; order Squamata; family Chamaeleonidae; genus Furcifer; species Furcifer pardalis. Next base: position 292,023,035 of record CP126890.1, read on the forward strand.
GGACGAGCTGCTGCTGCCAGGCTCGGAAGTGGGGTGGCTGCATTCCTGGGATCCCGATGGTGGGCTCCCCACTGGGCCTGCACCACACTGCCCCAGACCCTAGGCCTTGCAAGTGCTGTCAGGGTCCCAGGCTCATGGCCGCCCCGCCTCCGAGCCCGGAGAATCCTGAAGGTAGGATTTTCCTACCGGGGGGTGGGGGAGAACCTGGAGGTGGCAGCGAGTTTGGCCTGTGCCCCCGGGTGACTGAAACTTGCCCTACGCTATTGATGCATTGACCTGAATATTGGTCTCTCTTGAACTTGAATCAAACAAATAATCAGGAAAATTACTGAGCAGAAAAATAGGTTTAGCTGAGGGTAAGGTAAAGGTAAAGGTCACCCTTGCTCAAAAGCCAGTCATAGCTGACTCTAGGGTTCAGTGCTCATCAATGTTTACAGCCAAACAGCCAGCACAGTCTGCATCTGCAAGCATTTCCATGGTCATGTGGCAGGCATGACTGGACACCGTAGCATATGGAACACTTTTACCTTCACACCAAAGTGGTACCTATAATTTATCTACTTTCAATTTATTTCTTTTGAACTGCTAGGTTAACAGCAGCTGGGACAGATGATGGGAGCTCACTCTGTTGTGTAGCACTTAGGTCTCGAACTGCTGACCTGCCAACCTTCCAGTCATCAAGTTCAGCATCTTAGCCACTAAGCCACCACAGTCAATCTCCTATTTCCATGAGGTCTGGCAGCTTGGCATCTTCAGAAAGAACCCCCTCTGTCCCACCCCACCCTCCAAAGCCCAGCATGGCGACATTGTTAAATGCATGATAGTATAACATATAATTTGACCCTCAGCTTTTTGCATTAATTCAGACATTAAAACACATACAACATGATTTTTTAAAAATTAATTGATTAAATGCCTGCTTTTAGTTGGCTCGTGGTCACTTCAAGATCATTCAATGGCTAGAAAACCCCTGGAAAGCATTGGCATAAGCCAAAATTGCCTTGATGACACATAATGATTTAAATATGCAGTTTAAGTGTCATTTCTCACAGGAGATGCATTTTAACGCATATTTTATCCTAAAACACATATTTTGATTAGCAAAAGGCTGCATTGCAAATTGCTTTCTGGTCTATGCATTATCCTTAATGGCATGCTCAGCACAGAAGTCAGAAATGCTACTAAAAACCTGCAAGGGTTGGTTGTTGTGTGGCTGTTATGTGTCGCAGCAGTGGGTTTATGAAGGATGTGAGGCATTCGAGGAATGGTTTTCATTGCCACCCTCCCAGTGAAGGATTCGAACCCAGGAGGTTTCTTGCATTTTAGTCTGATGTTCTATCTTCTCTGCCACAAACTGTCTCCTTATAATGGTAGAATTTATAATGTGCTTTAGCCAGTGATGGGATGTAACAGGTTCTCACCAGTTCACCAGAACCGGTAGTAACTTTTCCCAGTGTCCCGAAGAACTGGTAGCAGCTTTTGGGGGGAACTACCTTCGGGGCTTACCTTTTCACTGGTTCCCCCACTGCGCATGCGCGCCAAGCACTTGGTGTGTATGCACGGCCTCCTTGCTGTCCTCCCAAGCGGGGAGGAGGAAGAGAAGCTGCTAGCCTGAAGTTCCCTATAGCCTGCTCCCCAGGGTAAGTGACTCACCTTTGGATGTGGTGCATCTGTGTGTATTTTAATATCTATTTAATACCTTTACTTATATTGCCGTACTACCACAGTTTCTAAAAAGGCCTGGTGGCCTGGCTTGGGGTTTTTAAGCAAAGTCTTGGAGTGACCTCATCAATAAGCTACACTTGTGCTGTTCCGGCCCACAGCTGGAAAAAATAGAGAACCCCTGATCTAAAATGTCCTTATCGGTGCTAAATGACTTTCCATGCCCAGATTTGACAACAGCTTGCCAAATGATTGTGTTCCCATAGTCGAAAGAAATAGAGTTTACCAAAGAAGATGCAGCCCATAATTTTTGCATGCTTGTTTCTTTGGAGCAGGGACTGCAGTGGCTCAAGTCACTAAGACGCTGACTGGGAGGCGGAAGGTCAGCAGTTCGATTCCCGAGCACTGCAGGACGGAATGAGCTCCCGTCTCTGTCCCAGCTCCTGCCAACCTAGCAGTTCGAAAGCAAGACATTGCAAGAAGATAAATAGGGACCACTTCGGTGGGAAGGTAAACAGCGTTCCATGCGCTCCGGTGTCTAGTCATGCCTGCCACATGACCATGGAAATGTCTGCAGAAGCAGACAGCGCTGGCTCTTCGGCTTAGAAACAGAGATGAGCACTGACTCCTAGAGTCGGATACGACTGGCTTTCGAGCAAGGGAAATCTTTACCTTTACTTCTTTGGAGCACATACACATCCCAAACCAATGGCAACTGGTGAGGAAAATTATTTCCCTCTTTGAGACTGGCTTTTTCACCTTCCATGTCTTCAAAACCTCCTGAGCCTGTACATTATCCATCCCAATTCATATCGAACTGAAACATTTTTCACAGCTTCTGAAGTCCTGCACATCAGAACAACTTTGTCCTCAGTGTAGCGACGGCAGCGGACATTATCTCTAATGCCACAGACAATTCTATCCCTTATCAGCCACTTTTCAAGTCATCAAAATCGCAATTCTTACTCGGCCTCCTTAATTCAGCTACCTATTGATCCAGACTCTGTGTGTGTGTGTGTGTGTGTGTGTGTGTGTGTGTGTGTGTGTGTGTGTGTGTGTGTGTGTGTGTGTGTGTGTATGTGTGTGTGTGTGTGTGGTGGATTTTCAATACATGTAAAAAACTTAATTTATTTCTAAACTTCCTCTTTAGAGGCAAGCTGTATTCTTGGAGCTTGATGAGTGTGTTTCACTTTCTCCCTCTTCAGCAAACCATCCAATGTTTGCCAAAAGTTCCATCATCATTATAAGCACTATTGGTAACAAGGGACAAGCTTGTCTAGTTTCTCTGCTTAAATGAATCAAATGTTGTCATTAAAATTAGAAATGTCTCCTAGATAGACTAGCATTGTTAATGGATTTTGAAAATATAAAGGTGTATAGAAATTAGAAAGAGATGCTCATTATTATTTGTTGTTCAATCGCACAGTCGATTCCGACCCTTTGCGACCCCGTGGAGCACTGTCCGCCAGGCACTTCTGTCCTCCAACATCCTCCTCAACTCGCTCAGCTCTGTGCCCATTGTGTCCACAATACCATCCAGCCATCTCATTTTTGTCCGCCACCTTCTTCTTTTGCCCTCAACCTTTCCAGGCATCAAGGGTTTCTCAAGTGAGTCTTCTCTTCTCATTTGATGTCCAAAGTACTTTACTGTTTGACCTTCTAAGGAGCAGTCAGGGTTGATTTCTTCTAAGATTGACCTATTTGTTCTCCTTGCTGTTCAGGGGACTCTCAAAACTCTCTTCCAACACCACATCTCAAAGGCATCTATTCTTCTGTGCTCAGCTTTCCTAATGGTCCAGCTCTCGCAACCATACATTGCCAAAGAAAAAATAAAATAAAATAATAATAAAATTAAAATAAACACACACACACACACCCCTCAACCCACCCACCCACAACACAAACCCATAAAATAAATAAATAAATAAATAAATAAATAAAATAAAATAAAATAAAAAATACATTAAAATACACCCAAACACCCACCCACCCCAAACACAAACCTGTCACTTACCTATTAGTATAAGTGCCTGGGCAGCACCATGTTGCAAGATGGATATGGTCATCGTACCGGTTCTCTAGGATAATATGCCTTAATGTAAATGTAAAACAGCTGTACCTCCTTAATGGTTCTCCAATTGGAACAGCAATTGGAACAGCACAGATGTAGCTTATTGATGAGGTAACTCCAAGACTTTGCTTAAAAACCCCAAGCCAGGCCACCAGGCCTTTTTAAGAACTGTGGTGGTACGTCAATATAGGTAAAGGTATTAAATACACATTAAAATACACACAGACACACCACATCCAAAGGTGAGTCACTTACCCTGGGGAGCAGGCTATAGGGAGCCTCAGGCTAGCAGTTTCTCTTCCTCCTCCCCACTTGGGAAGACAGCAAGGAGGCCGTGCATACGCACCAAGCACTGTAGGCATGCATGAACACCAAGTGCTTGGCAAGCATGTGCAGTGGGGGGAACCAGTGAAAAGGTAAGCCCTGAAGGTGGTTCGCCCCCAAAAGCTGCTACCAGTTCTCCGGGACACTGGGAAAAGTTACTACCGGTTCTGGCGAACTGGTGCGAACCTGTTACACCCCATCACTGCACCCGTCGGCTCATTTATGGCAGTGTTTACATGGCTGTAAATGAGTCTGTGGCCAATTCCGCCAGCAGCAGTGGCGGTGGTGGCGGCTGCAGCTGCGGTGGCTGTGGCTGTGGCTGTGGCTGGAGTTAGGTTGGGGCCTGGATTATATGGCACTGTGGGCTGTATCTGGCCCATGAGCCATAGGTTGCAAACCCTTGCTTTAGATCAAGAGTTTTAGGTTGGCTTCTTCTGCTTTCATGTCCAAATCAAACTCTGAACTGCCAGAATGAATCCATGTTCTTGGCTTTGTTGTTGGCCAAACTTTTATCCTCATTAGGTTGGCTAACTTGGAGAAGGATGTACGAAAAATATGAGATCTTCTCAGCGCGGGTGAAAAAGACTTTCATACAATTTATGAAGATAAAATCAGCCACATGCTGGTACTGGTGGAAGTCAAAGTTACAGGTCATTAAGAAATAAATATCTCACACCACTGAATGGAGCCCACCAGCTACGATGAATGGGACCCTTTTATTTTTCCTTTAGACTTCTCTCTACTTCTACTGGTGTTCATCTTGCTAGTGATGTGTCATTTGTGCAGCTCAACACTTGGGTAGCTTCCCATAGCTTTACAGTATTTGTTTTTTTTTTTTTTTTGCCTCCAAGTCCTCTGTGGGTCAAAGTTTAATCAATCTCCCACCACCCCTGTTTTTAAGGGGGGGAAATCTATGTGTATTTTATTGGACATTTTTCACATGGATGCATGAATAGATTCGCTAATGGGTATGTGCCTCCAATGACTATATTCATTTAATTTTAATTTATTTGTCACACTTTTATATCGTCTTTCCTTGCATGAGCTCAAAGCAGCGTAAATGGTTCTTTTCTTTGCTTTGTCTTCCTAGCAGTCGTGGAATCAAGTTAATCTGAAATGTTGGGATTGATTTAAAGTAATTCTGTGCATCTCAGGATTTTCGAGTGGGAATCTGAAGCCAGCTCTCTAAAGTGCTGATGCAACACTTGAACCCCTATAAAAATGACAGTTAACCTTGGCACTCCAGGTGTTCTTGGACTTCAATTTCCAGAAGCCCAAGTTAGCCCTCCTGCTGATCAGGGCTTCTGGGAATTGAAGTTCAAGAATAGCTGGAGACTGGAGTGCCAATGTAGACAGAGTGAATAAAATTTAAAATATCAAGACAGCAAAATAACACCCATACGTTTAGAAAAAAGGCTGTAAATAGGAATTGGGTAAACGTGTTTGAAGAAATAAATCAAATATTGTCTTTAAAATTAGAAATGTGTCATAGAATATCATTATTAATGTTTTTTGGAAATATAAACCTAGATAGGAATAGGAAAGAGATGATTATTGTTATGGTAACATCAACAAGGTTCTTAACCACAAAAAATTGGGAAATTTATTTGTTGTTGTTCAGTTGCACAGTCGATTCCGACCCTTTGCGACCCTATGGACCATTGCCTGCCAGGCACTCCTGTCCTCCACCCTCCTCCTCAGCCCGCCCAGCTCTGTGCCCATTGCATCAACAATACCATCTAGCCATCTCATTTTTGGCCGTCCCCTTCTTCTTTTGCCCCCCACCTTTCCCAGCATTAAGGCTTTCTCAAGTGAATCTTATACTGAATTTGTATTGGAGGATTGATATAAAGAATTATGGGACATAGCTATAAATGAAAATTTGACATGTGAATTAAAACTAAGGGAAAGTCTGATAAAGAAAAATGACTTTATAGAGATTGGGGGTGAAATGATTAATTATGTTTTTGCTAAAACTAAAGGGATAAAACCAGGACTAGAGTATTTAAATTTTTCGGAAATGGGGGATCAGAATATGAGTGGGAAAATTTTGTTTAGATTATAAGGGCAAGAAAACAATGTCCCATTGGTGGTGAGTGCATATATTTGTTGATGTCATGTTATGCTTGCTATTTTTAGTGTTGTATTTTTGTTTATGTGTTTTTGTTGAAAATAAAAAAACAAAAGAACCCCTATGTTTAATCTCAAAACTGTAGAACCTCAGACTGGCACCTCCTACCTGTAAAGCAGGTACATGTGGACATGTCTACCCATTGTAGTATGGCTGTTTCCAGACTTCAGTCAAAGTGTGATTGCCTGTGTTTTACACAACATGGTTTTCTCGTGTATGTTTTTCATATCTGTGGGCATTGATAAACCCCGGCTATGTGATGAATCCTGGGCCCAGGGATGAAAATAGTTGCATTGACAACTCCTGTTTCCATGTTTAGTCTTGGAATGCAGACAGGATAAGTCTGCTTTCTAGAAAGCAACGGCCACCCTTGAAGACTGAACTTCTCATGGATACCCCATATCCATACAGAGCAACACTTTCAGAAACATGAGAATAAAACTAAGTCACATTCGGAACAGTAACGCTCATGAAGATTTGTGGATCTAACTATGGATACCAATGCCTCAGTTCTGCTTGTTAGAGTTAAGAGGAAATCAAAACCCTTCAGTCTAAACCTTTAGACATGGCTCTGTTCAGACCAGCTACGGTCTAGTCTAGCCTCATAGGAAGCAAGCTCAACTTCTAAGCTCAGTTATCAATGCTGCTTTTGGGAGCCTTTGTGATGATCTACTCTCCTTGTTAGTGTAATTGGACAAGTTTCAAAGCATTCCTCCAGTCACGTCTGGCTGAGCTTCTGAACTTCCACTCTCATTATCATGAAGTTCACCTTTAATTCCCATCAGGAAATATATTAGCCCATCATTCCATAAATTGAGTCCTAGTCTGCACAAGTCACCAGGGAAGGTGTGTGTGTGTGTGTGTGTGTGTGTGGGGGGGTATCATAGAAAAGAGAACCCAAGTTGGCTTGCATTGTAAACAGTTGTGATTTTTTTGTATCTAATATTGATCATCATCCTGTTTCTGTATTACATGCCACCTGCCTTTGTTTATTAGTAATTGGTTGTTGTGAATGAGTGTGGAATGTGACTCTTTACTTCTGTGGAGGTGCAGCTTGCTGTTCCCACCCCTGAGGTCATCATAGATCCACAACAACTCCACAGAGCCTTTCATAGGAAGCTGAGCCATTTTGTAACAGTTTTTGCAAATGAATAGATTATCTTCCCCTACCTTGAAAACACTGTAAATTCACACAGACACAAAAGCTCAGAGATGCTGAAGCAGGCAGGCAGGCAGGCAGACGGACAGACATGAAGTTTGGTGTTGATTTGTATCCATCCCAAATTTGTTGTCTGGAAAAAGTTTAGTGTTGCCTCCTCCTCCCTCCTCCCCTCCCTCTCCCCTCCCTCTCCCCTTCTTCTTCTTCACCACTTACTCTAAAATAATGAGCTACCCAGCAGAAGCGTAGCTTACCTTGGCGGGGCCCCGTATAAAAATTGTTTGGGGGCCCTTTATATGCGGGGCGGAGCTAACGTCATGACGTCGTGGGGGGAGCCAACGTCATGACGTCATGACGTCGTGGGCGGGGCCAAAAATAAAAATAAAAAAAATAAATGAATAAAATAGAATAAAATTAAAACAAACAAACAAACACACACACACCTCAACCCACCCACCCACCCAAACAACCACAACACAAACCCGTAAATAACTTAAATAATTAAAATAAATAAAGAAATAAAATAAAAATTTAATAAAAATCCACCCACCCACCCAACACACACATAAACCACCCACCCACCCGAAACACAAAACCCTCACTTACCCTCCTGGGGCCGCATGGCAAGGCGCGCTGCAGCCAACTGCAGCCTCCTCCTCCTCTTCCGGAGCCGCTTGCGGCTTGCCGCTGCTGCTGTCGCCGCCACCACCGCCGGACCCGGGTGGTGGAGCAAGGTGAGGGGAAGGGAAAGGAGCCAAGGCTTTGCTGCCCATTTTGGAAAGCGCCGCCGCTGGGGGCAACCGGCCCCCCTCACCTTGCTCCACCACCCGGGGCCGGCGGTGGTGGTGGCGACAGCAGCAGCGGCAAGCCGCAAGCGGCTCCGGAAGAGGAGGCTGCAGTTGGGGGCAGCGCGCCTTGCCATGCGGCCCCAGTTCTGACTTCTTTTCAGACCATGAGAAGTCTTTACAAAGGACTAGGTTGCCCTTGCTTGAAAGCCAGTCGTATCTGACTGTAGGGTTAATAAGCATTAGGGGAATCCCCTCGTGAAGCACTCTTGGCGTCCACTTGGGACTGGGAGCTCGAAACTCCCTCCTCAGCCCTTGTCATTTTCCCCCTTCCTTCCTGCTCCCTCGTCTTGAGGTCGTCCCTCTTCCTCCCTCGGGTGCTCCCCCCATGTCTGGTGGCCCAGGCTCGTCTCCTCCTGAGCCCTGCCCTGAAGAAACCCACGCCAGCCCCTTTCCCTCCCGGGGCTCCTTCCTCTCCCTCACAGAGAGCAAATAAAAAAACCTGGCTCTGGCGAACCGACCAGCCTCAGCCGCCCCCGCGCGCGCCTCCTTTTCTGGATCAGTCCTCTCAGGGCGCGCTTTAGCTCCTCGTTTTGGGGTCCCCCCTTCCCCTCATGTGGTTTTTATAGCACCCCTCCCCCAGAAGCGTAGCTTACCTTGGCGGGGCCACCATCGGAGCCGCTCCGAAAAGCTGTGGCTCCGACTCTGAATTTTTATTTTTTAAAATTGGAGCCAAAAATGGCTCCAATAAAGTGCGCATGCGCAGAAAATTTTTACTCCAATTTTTATTTTTATTTTTATTTTTTGCCGTTGGGGGCCCCCGTAGCCCGGGGGCCCCGTATAATTGATACGGCTGATACAGCGGTAGCTACGCCTCTGCTACCCAGCCAGTTTATAATTCTACCCACACTTCTTAGTGCAACAATGTTATATAATTTGCACAAGCCACTCCCTTGAAGCACCACTTCATTGGTAATCTACTCAAAATACTGAATCTTTAAAACCAGTCTGAATTTGCCTACAATCAAAGTTTGAGTTTCCTGTCCAGGAGGTAAGTTGGTTTTGAAGATGTGAGAAGAACTGACACAGGTGACATGTCCTATAAACAGATATGTTAGAAGAATAAAAGACAGGAAGGATGGAAATTTCATTATAGACAGAGTTTGGACATGTTACTTGAGAGGTCTAGACCAGGAGTCTGCAAACCTGGGTCTCCAGATGTTCGTAGACTTCAATTCCCAGAAGCCCTGATCAGCAGGAGTGCTGACTTGGGCTTCTGGTAACTGAAGTCCAAGAACACTTGGAGAGCCAAGTTAAATTTTAACAATTGTTAAATTTTTTTGTGCATATTTGATGAATTTTGTAGTTTTATTGTTGTTGAGATTGATGCTTACTGAACTTTTGTGATGGAACTTTTGTGATGGAACGATGTTGAGTTATATATTGTATATTTATGTGATGTGTCTATGAATTTACTGTTTACTCTTTGCCGAGTAGGGCGGTATAGAAATTGGAGTAAATAAATAAAATAAATAAATACAGGCCCCTGGTCTAGACTTTCAAAATCTCCCAGTCAGCATGGCCATCTTGCTGTCTGGGGAAGACTAGGACATGTAATCCTAAAAGCCACTTTTTCAAGCAATTATTTTTTATCTTATATATACTGACCTGTGCAGTAATCTGTGTTGTATTACAATGATTTAAATTGAGGTGAAATCTTGGGAGTGAGAAAAAAATTCTGACGTTAAGAATGGTTGGATTTAGCACAAAAATCCAGTTTTCTATTTTGTATTGAGGCCTTGACCCTTTCCTTGGCAGTATTTAGATAATTGTACTGGAAATGTTTGAAATGTGCTCTTTTGCTCTCTCTCTCTCTATTTTGGATTAAAAGCAACAACCCACACCTGTTTTGATTGAAGGGCTGAAGAACGGTTCCTCCTTCTGACCAGGTTAGCATTTTCTGTGACATGGACAGGCACATTTCCTGATGCTCTCTTATTTTCAAGACAATGGAACATTTGACATCACAGGACGAGTGTTGAGAGACAAGACCAGAAATGACTCGGCAACCCTTTCAGTGAAGGTCAGCTGTAAGTTCCAGGAGCCAAATGCCACCAGAGATTCCACTCCTTGCATTGCCTTCTTAAGATGTGATGTTTTTCTCTCTGCCTGTTTCCATGGTGCTGCCAACCACTTTAGCTGCCCATTCAAGACTGATCAGTACTATGTGATTATAGTGATCTGCTGGCAATCAAAGGGGAAACTGGTGGGAATACAATCCCATTCTTTCACAACCTTCCTCTCATTTTTTCTTTGGCAGCCACAATTCTATAACTTTGGTCTCAGGATCAGAAGTTCTCCTCCAAGCAACTTTGGTGAACCTGTTGACTTCCTCCAGAAGTGGGGTTTTTGATACTGGTGAGAGAGCGTGCTCTATTCAGACAAATCAAAAGCTCTGAATTGAATAGGCCTGACTCAGACAGATTGGTATGAGGTCCTCATCAAAGCAAAAAATTAAAAGGCTTAGTATCCAAACCCCTGAAGCCAAATGTCTGGCATCTGATAGGTTAACTCCTCTCTTTAGGAATTATCACATTTTGAGGTTCCATGAACCTCAATAGAAAAAATTAAATAGATCATTTATTCTAAAACACTGAAGAAATCTGACATTTCAGGCTACCCTGCCCAATGACAGATAAGGGACAGACTGATTTGGGTGGAATGAAGCCAAAAAGTGTCCTCTGTGATTGTAGCCCTGTTCAATGGCCTGTCAAAATGCTAAAATGGATATTTCTAATGCAGTCTTTGGAGAACTCACTTTAAAACAAAAAACAAAAAACAGCATCTATAACAATGGTGGCAAACCTATGGCATGCATGCCAGAGGTGGCACTCAGAGCCCTCTCTGTGGGCACCTGAGCTGTCGCCCCAGCACAGAGTTCACCCCACCTCACTTCCCAGCAGCCCAATGGGAACACTTCCTCCCTCGCCCAGCACAGTTTGCCCTGCCCCTTTGCCCAGTAGCCCAATGGGAGCACTTTCTCCCTCCCCCTAGCACAGAGTTCACCCCACCCCTCTGCCCAGCAGCCCAATGGGGTCGTTTCCTTGCTCCCCTGTTGCCGTGTTGGCACTTTGCGATAAATAAGTGGGTTTTGGGTAGCAGTTTGAGCACTCAAAGGTCTCTAAAAGGTTCACCATCACTGATCTACAAGCTGTCAGCAGACTGCTGAGCAGTGATGGCCAACCCTGGCGCTCCAGGTGTTCTTAGACTTCAATTACTAGAAGCCCAAGTTAGCACTCCTGTTGATCAGGGTTTCTGGGAAATGAAGTTCCAGAACACCTGGAGCGCCAAGGTTGGCTATCACTGGTCTAGAGTATTCTGGCAGGTTCCATCCCTTATTTTGTCTCTTCTTTGAAAAAAGAAGTATCAGTTTGGAGAAAGCAGCCTTTTCCTGCAAGAAAAGTTGGAGAAAGTCTTTGGCCTCTTTGTTTTGTTTTTTAAACAAAGCACTTCTTTGTAATCACAGACAGAAAAGAAACCAGTTTTCTTTATTTGAAGGGCCCAGTTTGAAGCCACCGAAGAGGACGGTTTCTCTTTGAGATGCACATCACAGGGCAAAGACATTGAACTGTGGAGTGGCACACTTCCATGGTTTCCTGAGATGACCTGCCTAATTATGCAGTGCTAGTTGCTAAGAATGACACTAAGGAGTCTCTTAACATATTGCCTTCTGTGTCATCCTTGTTGTGGCAAGGCTGGTTTGCTGGAATGCATCTACACGCCCGTCGGATTCGAAAGCACTGAAATATTCAAATCAGGCTAAATTATGCATGCAATCAAAATCAAGCAGCTCACACGCCAGGGGCAACATACGTCATGTTGTCTGAAAAGACACGGAGCCCAGAAGGAGAAAGTTTCGAGCTGTCGGAGCACTAAACTAAGTTGGACTACTCACAGCACCCATCTGGCTGGGAAGAGGGCTATACCACTTTTTGTGGTGCTTGGTGCAGCCTAAACCAGTGATGATGCACCTTGGCACTTCAGCTGTTCTTGGACTTCAATTCCCATTTTCTGGGAATTGAAGTCCAAGAACAGATGGATTGCCAAGGTGTGCCATCACAGGCCTAAACCCTTCAGGGTGTAATCCAGTGAAGAACTTCTCCTCTTCTCCTTCATCTTTATTGGATAAGTGGCTAAAACTTGAATCTCACTGCACACAGGTCTGAGCCAGAAGCCAGAGGATAACAACTCTGTGAAAGCCATCTTAGACCTTCTTCTTTCATGTCCTGATCACACCCTGGACTGTCAAAGTGAAGCTACCTTCTTGGCTTTGTCATTGGCCAAACCTAAGTCCTCATCCGTGCATGTCTCTGGCAGCTGTCAGCAGAGCAGCAAATGAGGCATCTTAGATAAGGAGCACCTGAGTTGCATCTTTAAAGGCCCGATTGTTGCTTCACTCCATCACCACCAATGGTGCTAGACATCTTCTTCCTTTATGCTCAACCAGGTATAGGGTTGAGGATGTTAAAAAAGACCCAAGTTTGGCAAGACTTTTTCAAGGGACTTAATATTAAGATGAGCAACTGCCTTCTATTGCACCAAAACCTAGGTTTATCTAGCCCCGTATTGGCTCTCCAGTGTTACAGGAAGTATCAACCCCCCCTCCACCAGCCTAGTCAGCCTAGAGATCTCAGTTCTCAAACAAGTGTTCTGGCGTTTTAAGAGAGGTGGGAAAGGGAGAGGTTATATATACAGTATGCATATACAATGAAGAATATGTGACAGATAGGCTTTGACCTGACCCTTGCCCTGGGGCTTTTCCTGTTCCTTCTGAACTTCCAAGACCAGCCGGCTCTGTGGAACTCCCCAAGACTCCAAGTACAGGATGCCTAAATGTTGTCCTGCAAACCTTGCCACAACCTTGCAGCAAGTATTGTGGAGAGTATTATGTGGTATGTATGGCAGTGTGTGACTTATGGCTTAACTCTTGTCTTACCCCCTCTTCCAAGGAACAGACATTGTTGATGAATTAAAGATGTTTATTGATTTTGAAGCATATTGTAGAAATAACAGTTGATTCGTTGGTTTTGGATACACGAATACAGCAGAAAAAATACTAATCAAAAAGTACAGGTAGGGAAATCCACACTCAGGCCTTCTCCCAGAAATAAAAGGAAACCCTGACTAATCTAGGTAATAATGACTAAGCTTGGGTTGGAGTCAGGACTTGGTGTTAGATCCCCCCTCTCCCTTCTGAGGTGTAAGTCTCAGAAACCCCAAAGTCAAATCTCCTCCCAAAACCCATGTGTCTAAAAGAAAGAACATGAGCTTGGCCCTTCTCCCCCAGAGAAGTCACAATCGGTCACTTACAGTGGTGTTTCGCTTAAAGAGCAAACTCGCTTAAAGAGCAATCCCGTGGAACGCATTATGCTCTTTAAACGAGCTACCACTGCAGTTTTTCTAGGCTGTGTCCGTAGATGTGAAGTTGATACTGTTTCAATAATGCAAAGATGAAGATAATTCTGGAAGCTCAGTTACAAGGATTCATTCTTGCTTTATCCTAAATTGTTCTGAGATTTCATGACAAATGTGAGGTGGGGGAATGCTTCAATTTCGGGTGGATTTTCAAAGAACAGGAAGCTTATTCAAGACAATGCCAATTCTCCTCCTTATTTACTGGAGTTGACAAAGAAGTACACACCCAAAAGATGTCAGGAGCAAAGGAGGTAATTCTAGCCAGATGTTATAGCAGAGCTGACAGAGGACCACCATTAGATGTCTCATGTTATGTGAAGTCCTTCCATGAGCAGTTTCTTCCTTCCATTTATTGGGACATTCTCCAAAAACCTTATCAGTTGATACCGGCCTCAGCACTAACCGCATCAACATCTGCATATGAATTGCATGTGTTTCAATTGGCAAATATATAAGAAAACAATAATAAAAGCAATCTCCCTGTTTGGTACTCAGAGGGATTCATGGAAACCCCCGCTCATAGGAGTTCCTCCTGCCTTAATGACAAGATACACCCCCAAACAAATTAATTCAGCTTTTGCTCAATAGACCATGCAACATTTGTTGTGTTGTCAGTGGAAATTCCTGATGCACTTTGATTTCCATGGGGTAATTAAACCCATTAAAATGCAAACCAGTTCTGTGTGTTGAGGAGCAGAGGGGTGTGTTCCACATCAAAAGAGACATGGAATCACACCGGGCCTGATAGCTGTATTTCTTCCCGTTATGTGGCACATGTTTGTTAGAAGCTACTCTTCCACTGCTTTCAAACATGTATTCTGCTGACATTGATGGAGACACTGTTTTGAAAGAAGCAAACAAAGTTCCTTCAGCTTTGAAATATCAGTGGTTGAATATTCAGACAATGAAAGAAGTTGGAAATAAAATGGGCACATAATTCAGACATAATGCTGGTTTTCTCCAGCAGCATTGAAACATGCCTTGCTGCACCCCATCCTGAAAAAATCATTGCTCGACCCTACAGTACTTGCCAACTATCAACCTGTATCCAACCATCCCTTTTTAGGGAAGGTATTGGAGAAGGCAGCGGCACAGAAGTTACAGGAGGTCCTGGATGAAGCGGATTATCTGGACCCTTTTCAGTCAGGATTCAGGCCTGGATATGGTTGCACTGTTGGATGATCTCTGGCGAGAGTGGGATGGAGGCCATCCCTCCGTCCTTGCTCTGCTTGACCTCTCAGCGGCTTTCGATACCGTCAACCATGGTATCCTTCTGTAACGGCTCTGAGGATTGGGGATCCAGGGCACTGTGTGGCCCTAGTTTTCCTTGTTTCTGAAGGGCTGGACCCAGTTGGTGTGGTTGGAGAGTGAGAGGTCCAGCCCTAGGCCCCTTCAATTTGGGGTGCCTCAGGGCTCGGAGTTCTTGCATTTCCTATTTAATATCTACATGAAGCCTCTGGGTGAGATCATCTGTTCCCACGGGGTGAGGTATCAACAATATGCACATGATACTCAGTTATACATCTCGGCCCGTGGAGATCCAAGCGATGCAGCCAAAGTCCTATCCAGGTGTCTGGAGACTGTTAGGGTCTGGACAACAGGCTACTACTGAATCTCGGCAAGACCCAGTGCATAATCTGGGGGTCCTCCTGGACTCACAGCTACTGCTCGAAGAGCAATTGGCAGTCATGGGCAGGAGGGCTTTTGCACAGCTTCTTGTGATACAGCAGTTATGCCCGCTCCTAGATTGGGACTCCTTGCTCATGGTTACACAAGCTCTGGTCACCTCCAGACTCAACTATTGTAATGCGCTCTACATGGGGCTGCCCTTGACGACTATTCAGGGGCTGCAACTGGTCCAGAATGCAGCTGCTTGGGTGGTATTGGGGTGTGCGCATTATGCCTGTGCCTCGCCACTGCTCCAGAAGCTGCACTGGCTGCTAGTATGCCTCCAGGACAGGTGCAATTCAAGGTGCTGGTAATTGTTCCATCGGCTAGAGGGGCATGTCTCCCTAACACTAGAAAGAGGGCCTTCTCAGTGTCTGCTCTGGCCCTATGGAACCTCCTGCCAAAGGAGCTACGTCTCCAGATGGAGTTGCTGCCCTTCCCGAAAGGGTTAAAGACATGGCTGGCAGGGCAGGTGTGGGGCACCAGTGATGTGGTGGCCCTAGCCTGCTGGCTAATTTAGTGAAATACTCTCCCTCCCTTTAAACCTTTTAACTTTTAACTTTCTAAACTTATTTGTTTTTGTTAATGCTTTTAATGGGTTTATATTGTTTGTAATTGTGACTGGTCTTTTCTGTGAGCCGCCCAGTCTGCCGAGTTGGGTGGTGATACAAGTTGGAAATAATGAATGAATGAATGAATGAATGAATAAGTGAGTCGGGCATGTATTCAGCTGTGGTTGTTGGTCGAACAGAGAAAGGTTATTGGCCCATGCGACAGCAGCCTGGGTGGAGCAAGATTGTCACTTTGATTATCTCAGAGCAGAATTAAGAAACAATGTTTTCCCTCTTTTGGATCATATTACCAGAATAGGTAACAGTACATGTTGCCCTTGCTTGAAACCAGTCATATCTGACTCTAAGGTGTGGTGTTTATCTCCATTTATGGCCCAAGAGCCAGTGATGTCTGTATCTGCAGAGTTTTCCATGGGTCATATGGCAGTCATGACTATACATTGGAGCACACAGAACACTCTTACCTTTCCCACCAAAGCAGTACATATTTATCTACTTGCAATTTCTTGTTTTCAAACTGCTAGGTTGGCAGGAGCCGGGACAGAGATGGAGCTCATTCTGTCTTACAGCATTCGGGTCTTGAGCTGCTGACCTGCCAACCTTCCAGTCACCACGTTTAGCATCTTAATTGTTAAGCCATTGCAGTCCAACTTCCAGAATACCAGCAGGCATTTCATTGCTATGGTATTCTGGCTGGATGGTACTGAGAGTCAAAGTCCAGAAAAGTAACTTTTTTCAGCTTTGCCCCAGACATAGTGACAGGATGCCTCTCAAATGAATCTATTTAATACTTAGGGATGTGCATTGATGCCCATCCATTCCCTTTGCCTTTATCTGGGTTTCTGCTACTAATAGCCCCATCACTGGGAAAATGCAAATAGCAAGATCAGATTGTAGACTGAATAGTAGAGGATGAATAGAAGAGCTTCTGACTCTGTTCCGGTTCTATTTTTATTCTCTTTCATAATAATAAAATCATCATCATCATCATCTTGTGCTGTATCTGATTCTGAAATTTGGCTCTCCTCATGATGATCAGCCATGAAGACTGTCCTGAGAATATAATGCAGTGGTCTTTCATTTGTCTTCCATATCACAGTGTGACACCTGCACCATTGATTCAGTTTCATGAGTCACTTTCTGGTCCTGAGCCCTTTGGGCACAGTAAGTCCTCCTCAGCCCCAGGCCAGGATGGATGAATCTGCTGCCCTCCATCAAGAGGGAGTCAAGTGGGATTTAATCCACTTAGGGACCATCACCCTTCCCGGTGGACTTCGCCACCCATGGCCGTTAGTCCTCAGGGTTGTCAGGTGAGTTAACTGGCACCACACGATCAGCGTTGAGTTGCTGGAAGTGAAGTAAATCACATACACACTTAAAAAATAATAACAATCAAATTATTTTACCAAATGACACCATCTCTGGAACACAGACACATTAGACCGTCTACTTCTTCTGTACCCTATTTGGTGCTGATCTGAAGCCCAGTTTCAAAGTTATAATGTGGGGAGCACCCCCCCTTGTAGAATTTTCTTGTAGAATGATGGTCTGCTCTGCTTTACATCAATATAGTTGCACTATTGTGTAACTATAATATCTCAATTGTCAAAGCAAAATAACACTTCATAATGTCTTTATTTTTCCCCATTTGAAACTTCACCCTTAACAAATGAATGAAATAAAAGAAATAAAAGAACTAATGAGCACAATTCAACACATCGAATTCACGCACTAAATCCCTGACGGTTGTGTCCTTAAACTCTACCTGCCACTTCTTTTAAATAGTGGTTTGAGAGCTTTATAAAATGATTAAAAACCAACCCTTGCAGTTGAATCATGGATGGATGGGTGCACAGTGTGGGTGCTTGTGGACATGTAAGCCTAGTGGGTATAGTCGGGGTGGGGGATGGAAAAAGTAATTTTTATTGAAAATAAAATATGAAAAAATAATAAACAAACATAAAGAGGGGCAATTTCCAGATTTGGGGCAACATTTGGAACCAGAGGAGAAGCAATGGGCAGGGGAAAGCCTACATGAGTATGTGCTTTGTTCGGGGAAGAATATCCCAATGAACAGAATCAGGAATATTTCTTTATATATCCAAGGTAACGGGGGAAGGGGGGCAGAACAAAGAGCCCAGCGATAGTAATGGGAAGCATCAACACTGGGACTGATCCTTTGAGTTAAATTTGGTAAATAAAATATGCTTCTCTCCTTATTTTAATTTGCCATCCACTTCAAGGCAAGGTTTAAATGTCCACAAACACCACACTTTTTCTCCATTTCCTCTTCATACCATATTTGGGGATGCAGGAACTCTTCCTTGAAGATGCCCTTGAAGCCTTGAAACTACAGTAATACCTCATATAACATTAGTATCGAATAACACTAAAATCGCATAACATTAAGGAATCTGGGGGGAAGAATTGCATCAGATAACATTAAGATCCTATGGGATGCTTCAGATAACAACCGCTAAAGCCTGTGTGGTTACAATGTATCTCTATGGATCCCATAGGATTTTAACATGCATCAGATAACACTAAAAATCATATAACACCAAGACTTGTGGAACCAGGTTTTAGTGTTATATGAGGTTTTACTGTAATTGTTTTCTCTGTTTGCTTGGCTCTTTCACATTATTGTCTTAGGTCGGAGCCAGTGATAGATTAGCAGTTAACATATTAACCTAGCTGGGTGGGAACTCTACTGAAATTCCTGCCTTTCTGCAAATCATGAATGTGGTTCTTAAATTCCCCTTTATATATACTTTAACAAAAGGTTCTTTTTGAGATTTCCCTTGCTCTGTAATATTTTGATCCATACTGATTCTTAACATGTTCTGTTTGTATTTCTAAAGCAGAAAAACTCAAAAAGTATTTCAACAAAGGCCACCTGGACACTCCCACACAGAAAACAATTAAGCTGAACTCTCACCTAAAGCCAGGCTTCCTGAGACAAAAAAACAATGGTCACACCTGAAAATCACCTAAGGATTGTTCTCTGAGTCCCCCCCCCCCCAATCTTTTGTCCCTGGAATCTGTATTCTTGCTTTTGAACTGCTAGGTTGGCAGGAGCTGGGGCAGAGATGGAAGCTTACTCTGTCATGCAGCACTCAGGTCTCAAACTGCTGACCTGCCCACCTTCCAGCCATCAAGTTCAGCATCTTAACCACTAATCCACTGCAGTCCCTGGCCAACATTAAATCCTCACTAAATTCAGCTAGTGGCAGTGTTTCCCCACCATCAACAAATCTGAAGCTGGAAAGAAAATCGCCTTGTGTCTGTCTTCCATAAGTATAAAGGAGAAATGAAGAGATTGCTTGCAGCCCAAGAATTTGCAAAGCCAAATGTCTGCAGTTTGAGTAAATGAAAGCTATTTTATTAGATGTATACAGAATCCCCCTGGCCCGTTCTATGCATACAGATGGTGAACCACCTGTCTTATACTCCAAGGAGACATTCTGTCACATTATCTGTGCATTTCCAGTTCACTTTTAAACAAAAAGCTTTCCTATAAATGGCAGGGAAATGCAGCAGCCTCATTATGTGATCACTCAAAGCTGATATAGCAATCATTCCTCTACACTCAGACATGCACACAAAATCCCAATACTGTAATATTGTTGCAGGAAAGTTGAATAAGCTAAACTGAGTAAGAGGAGAAAGGACCCCCCCAAAAAAACAACAACAACAACAACACACCCACCAGTACAGATTTCCCTTTTCCTCAATTCAGATTCCAGACCACCTTTTAAAAAAGGGATTTGCAACCTACATCCAGTGGGCCCACAGTGAGGATCCCAGAGCCGCCACTGCAAGCACCAAAATCACACTGGAAGCAATGAAAATGCTGCAAAAATGCCACAAAAATGCCATGAAAATGCTGCAAAAATGTGACGTGGTTCATGGGTGTCCAAACTACTCCCTATCCATAGATGCAGGGTGGCTAATCTGAATACAGTAATACCTCATATAACATTAGTATCGAATAACACGAAAATCGCATAACATGAAGGAATCTGGGGGGAAGAATTGCATCAGATAACATTAAGATCCTATGGGATGCTTCAGATAACAACCGCGAAAGCCTGTGTGGTTACAATGTATCTCTATGGATCCCATAGAGGATCAGATAACACGAAAAATCATATAACACGAAGACTTGTGGAACCAGGTTTTAGTGTTATATGAGGTTTTACTGTACTATAATCTTTTGTTTCTGATGACTGTGGGAAGCTGTATTGTTGTGCTTGCTTCTTGTCTGTCATTTTGCTTGAACACACCCTTCTCCCTTTGACCCCTGAATTTGGTGTATAAAAACCATGCCTAAGTTTCACTCCTTATCTGAAGAAGTGGACTTGATCCACGAAAGCTAACAATAAAAATATAGCAGTTAATCTTTAAAGTGTTACAGTGTTTTAAAATTTTTATTTTGTTTGTTTATTTTGTTTTGCTAAACTTATCCCGCAGTTTGGACAAGTCCGTTAATGTTCAGACTAACATGTGGAGTGGATTTGTCACCCGCATGGGACTGGAGTCTCCAGCCTCCCCTCTCTCTAATGCAGAGACCCTTCCGAAGTCCCACCTCAAGCTCCATCCCGCAGGTGAATCATCACTCACAGACACTATCTGGGTCTTATTAAGCAAACATACACAAGCTTTCATAAAGATCCAAGCAAGCCATTCAACATGTAGCCAAACCAGCCAGATATTCAACAACAGTACAAAGCCATAGCTGAGCTGTCTAATACCTCCATGCAATCACAACAAACTAGGAATGTGAAAAACTTAGAATAAAAATCAGCTGATATGTCAGCCTTGCATTCATATCATGTCTTCCATTGTAGGCAGGAAGAGAATAATGACACACAGATGGGATTTTAAAGCTTCAAGTATATTTAGTTCTGAAAGATGGGAGATTATGCTTTCTGCATGCAGGGCCTCTTTAAAAGAGATGATTGTATGATATAAAACAGGGAATTGTGCAATATTATCTTAGCTGCTGCACAGAGAACAGCTTCCTTGTCTGATGATGGGTTACTTTGCATTTGCAAAGGCTTGCATGAAGATTGCCCATTTTCTCCCTTTCATTTGAGCGTCTTGTCTTTTGTGCCCATCCTGAAAGCTCCAAGGTTTGCCACCTGCATGGGGGAAATGGACTTCCGTTGCTTTCTTTGTGACACAGTGTGTTGACATGTCTTCCCCAAAGCCTACTTGAATGTGACAGTTGCCTTGGTGAAAAGTAAAGGTAAAGGTTTCCCTTGCTTGAAAGCCAGTCGTATCCGACTCTAGGGGTCAGTGGTCATCTCTGTTTCTAAGCCGAAGAGCCAGCGCTGTCTGCTTCTGCAGACATGTCCATGGTCATGTGGCAGGCATGACTAGACACCAAAGTGCATGGAATGCTGTTACCTTCCCACTGAAGTGGTCCCTATTTATCTACTTGCAATGTCTTGCTTTCGAACTGCTAGGTTGGCAGGAGCTGGGACAGAGACGGGAGCTCATTCCATCCTGTAGTACTCAGGAATCGAACTGCTGACCTTCCACCTCCCAGTCAGTGTCTTAGTGACTTGAGCCACTGCAGTCCCATGCCTTTGGTAAGAGACATCAAAAGAGAACGCTTGCAAAAGTTGAGAAGACAGTCGGAGGAATGGCCAGACCATCCGACTCTATCCACATTAAAAACCCTAAGAGAATAAAGGGAATTCTAGTCTGGCCAGGAGGTGTCCTGCTATGGTCATAGAGTAGACCCTACTGCCAGCGACTTGACGCTGATCATCAAGCAGCAGTTAACTAACCTGGCAGCTCTGAGGATTAATGGCTTTCAGTGACAAAGACCACAGCGAAGGGTGATGGTCCCTCAATGGACTAAATTCCACTTGAATCCATGTTGATGGAGGGCAGCAGCTTCATCAATACTGGCCTCAGGTCAATGAGGAATTTGTATGCCAAAAGAGCTCAGGACCAGAATGTGACTTGTGGAACTGGATCAGTGGTACTATGGGTGTCACATTGCAATGGGGAAGGCAAATGAAAGGCCACTGTATTATATGGTTCCCAGGACAATCTTTATGGCTGATTGCAATGGTGGGCTCAGTAGGTTCACACCAGTTCACCAGAACCTGTAGCAGAAATTCTGGCTGGCCCTGCCCATCCAAGTAGTCCTAATTTGGGTGCAATTCAGGGCTTTTCCCCTGGCCACACCCACCATCCCAGACCCGCAGTGTGGTAATAATTTTTTTGAGCCCACCACTGGCTGATTGCCCATATTGATGATAGCCAAGAGGAAGAGGAGAATGCACATCCTTCCCTCACATATCTTTAGAAATCTGTTTTAAAAAAATATCTAGCCTGAAGTGATTAACACGCTATTCAATTTGATCTGAGCATTGGATCTGAAATGATTCTATTTCAGTCTAAATCAAAGCAGTCCAATTTAGTTGGGGATTTGGGGTCTAGACAAATCTGGCATGCTGCCCTTGGCCAAATCTCTCTCTCTTCAACAAAAAGGGGCAGTGTGCTGTAACGTGGCTTTGAATGCTACATCACTGCAGAACACCTTGGGGCCCAGGACTGGAACTACACCTGTTACTCAGGCTCTTTAGTGGCAGTGGGCCTACTAAGGTATTGCAACCTGCAATTAAAAAAAGTGGCAGGTAGAGTCTAAGGACACGACCGTCAGGGATTTAGTGCGTGAATTCGATGTGTCGAATTATGCCCATTAGTTCATTTATTTCTTTTATTTCATTTATTAGTTAAGGATGATGTTTCAAATGGGGAAAAATAAAGACATTATGTTCATAAAATTAAGGTTTTCATAAAATGTTCATAAAATCTAAGGTTTTCTGAGCTAAGGTAAAGGTCACCCTTGATCGAAAGCCAGTCATATTTGACTCTAGGTTTCAGAGCTCATCTCTGTTTATAGCCAAAGAGACAGTGCTGTCTGTGTCTGCAGACATTTCCGTGGACATGTAGCAGGCATGAAACACTGTTTACCTTCCCACCAAAGTGGTCCCTATTTATCTTCTTGCAATTTCTTGCTTTTGAACTGCTACTTTGTGTTAACCCCAAACCATAAATCCCAATTTAATTTGTGTTTTTTATCCCCCCCCCCGTAAAGAGGCTCAGAAAACAAAACAAAACAAACAAAACAAAATAAAATAAAATAAAAAACACAGCACTTTAAAGACTAACTGCTATATTTTTATTGTTAGCTTTCGTGGATCAAGTCCACTTCATCAGACAAAGAGTGAAACTACAGGCTGATGAAGTGGACTTGATCCACGAAAGCTAACAATAAAAATATAGCAGTTAATCTTTAAAGTGCTACTGTGTTTTTTATTTTATTTTATTTTATTTATTTTGTTTTGTTTTGTTTTCTGAGATGCCTGAAACACAGACTAACATGGCTACTATTCCAAAAAAGTAAAGATGCTTTTAACCTTTATTTTCCATTCTTCCCGACTCTACCCACTATGTGTCCATAAGCAGCCCACTGTTTCTGAAGTACGAACCAAATTGTATAAGTGTCACAAGAAGGTTATTATGTCCTCTATCAATCACACTTTGGATCACTTCGATCGGTTGATTGTTTTGGTTGCAGGCTCACCGTCAACTGACCCCCACCCCCTTGAAAATGTCATTTTCACAGTCATGTTTTTCCTTAATATCTTTGTTGTTGATTCCTGCTTTGGTATCATTCTTCTTCACATGTTCTATTCGAACTGTATCCACCTCAAGACATTGTCATATTCAGTTTCCTTTTGTTTTTGTGTTTTTGTGACCTCGTTTGAGTGGTTTTTTGTAAAACCATTCATAGTTTTCCCCCCGAAGTCCAATTTCAAATGCAATAGTGTCACCACAAAGGTTGTTCTTTCCTCTTTCAAACACACTTTGGGTCACCTGAATCAGTTGTGTGGTTTGGTTGCTGGGCTAGCAGAAACCAATCCCCCTAGCGAAGATTACATTTTTTTTAAGGCAACTTTTGGAAGCAATGATGTCATTGCTTTGTATTTTTGGCCAATGACTCTTTACATTTCTGAAAGTCACTGAGAAAAGCTTTCAGTCGATGTAACCATTATTTTTGTGGGTGCTTTAGTTTTGTGGTGGCAGCTCGTTGAAAGTACATGATTTTTGTTACATCGCAAAAGCTGCCAGACCACCCAACTGAAATGCAAGATGTTCATAGAATTCACATCAAAAGGGAACGTTGACCATGAATTTCATGCTTTATTTTAACTCAGAAGTCCAAGTCCAGGCTCTTTTAGTCCTTTGCACAATATACTGCTTTCTTGCACACAATCAGACCTCCAGAGACCTAACTATGTTGTTTTTAGGCCTGGGACTTCCCTACCCTAGTAATTAAAATTGGGTTACATGAGGTTAGTATATATAGAGAGACAAGATGAAGGAGCAAGGAAGAACTCCTGGGTCTGAGAACATGGCAGCCATGTTTGCTCCTTGCAAAGCTTGCCTTTTTTGATTCTCCTTCTCTGGCCCAACAAGTGGATGGAGGCAGAATAAACACCCCAGGGGTGTGTGTGTGCTTATTTTTATTTTATTAATATTATTTTTTATTTTTTTTATTTTTTCCTTTGGCCCCACCCACAACATCATGATGTCATGATGTTGGCTCCACCCATGACATCATCTCCGCCCACACTGATGATGTCACAATGGGGTAGTAAAATTTTGACATCCCACCACTGGCACTAGCCATATGGCTAGTTTGATCCAGTTAGGGGAGTTCAATTCTCCTTTAGGCCTCCTGGGAGAAGAATCAGTCTGTGTCGGCTGCACAGTCCCAGGGTGTTCCCAGAAGAAGGGAAGGGGAAGCCACTTTTGAACACTTGCTCCCTAGAAAACCCAGGAAAGGGTTGCCATAAGACAGAACAGGTTTGATGGCATTTTGCTTCTAATTGCCTGAATTTTTTTACACTACACTTACACTATGCTCTTGAAATGTCTCTAGGTAAAGTCAAGGTCACTCTTGCTTGAAAGCCAGTCATGGCCAACTCTAGGGAGTTGGTGCTCATCTCCTTGATCATTTCCATTTGCAGCTAAAGAGCCAATGCTGTCTGCACCTACAGATGTTTCTGTAGTCATGTGGCAGGCATGACTAGACGCTGGAGCATGTGGAACGTGGTTACCTTTCCCACCAAAACAGTACCTATTTATTTACTTGCAATTTCTTTCTTCTAAGCTGTTAGGTTGGCAGGGGCAGGGATAGATGATGGGAGCTCACTCCATCATGCAGCACTCAGGTCTCAACCTGCTTACCTGCCAACCTTCCAGTCATCAAATTCAGTGTCTTAACCGCTAAACCACTGCAGTTCCGTGAAACATCTCTAGTCTTAACACACACACACACACACACACACACACACACACACACACACACACACACACACACACACACTTTTACTGCATACTGTCCAAATCAGGGGTATGCAAACTATGGCCTGTGGGCTGGATCTGGTCCCCAATGCTAATTCATGTGGCCCATGCCATCCTCGTCACTCCCAGAAGCAAAAGTAAAACATGCCTCTATGGGCACATTTTATTTCCACTTCCAGGAGCGATGAGGGTGGTGCGGTCTGGATGAATTGGCATTGGGAGCTGGATCTGGCCTGTGGGCCACTAGTTTGCACACCCCTGGTTTAAGCAGAGAAAATGGCAGCCTAAAATCTATCTCATCCTGATGCAAAACATATCTGTTGTATATATCACTGAGGTGTGTATTTTAAGTTAGTTTTTCTTTTTATTATATATTGTATGTATCTTTTGTGTATTGAGTTTATTATTGTGTTTTTTAATGTGAGAAAATATTGTGTTTTTTTTGTAGTGTAATGTTTGTATTTTTATTTGAAAATTTAATAAATAATTTTTTTTAAAAAAAAAAAGTAAAACAGATTGCAAGGCATGTTTTACTTGTACATGTGAGGGACCACGTGACTGGCCCGTTGAACCACATGACCAGCCCACAGTCTGAATGTGTGTCCACCCCTGTTCTAAATGCAGTTTGCAGGGATTAGGATTTTTTTTTTTTGGGTCACTTGTGTGTTATAGCAAGTGTGTGTGTACGTTTCTCTCTGTGTGTCTTCTGAGAATGCTGGAACTTTCTGAGGGCATGGATTCCTTATTATTTCAAGATCAGTCTGAAGGCTGGCATCGGCAGCCAGTTGCAATGGTTAGAATTTAATTCTCCTCCTGTCATCACTGCAGAGGACGCAGAGAGGTCAGTGTGAGCGGCAAAACATCTTCCTCCCAATCTCCCAGGAGGACCCGATACTGATAAATTCCACAGCTTTCATAACAAGCCAAATGCTTCAAGTGAGATGGATTAGAAATTAAAGAGACTGACAGAGAGGAAGAGAAACATCAGTCGATCCCAAGGATTGTTGGGCGAAGATAAAAATTGCTTTGCAATTTCAGCTCCCGATAAGAGGCTGGTGTTCCCTGGAGAGCTTCATTGGGTGGGTGGGTTGCCTTGCTATCTGTACAACCTGACATTGTGGCTGAGCCACTTTGAAATCTGCTCTCGCATGACAGGGCAACGGAGCAAGAAAACCAATCTGGAAACTAGAGACCTCAAGGTCTGCCATGGGAATAAGACTCTTTTTTTTTTTGAGAAATTTCCCTCAGGACAACCAAGATATTCTGTTGTCTATAAAAAGACCCCAACAGAATCTTAAAAGAGTAGGAAGTTTTATGTGCCCCAAATGGTCCCTAGATTGCAGCCCTCTTCGTTAGTGGCATCCACTGAAGAGCCCATATAAGTATTGGCCAAACCTCTAAATGAAAGACTCCCCCCCCCCCCCGCATGAGAGAGAGACCCAGGAATAAGAGGGTCCCGGTTGGCAGGCCGTTGACCCAGTGGAAGTTAATTGAACTAAGATGTGGTTGGGCAAGACACATGGAAGTCCCACTGTGTTGTAAAACAGTGCACATTGGACATAATTTAAAATATGCACAGTAGGGCTTCATGCAAAATGACAACAACAACAACAACCCACCCCATAATTTGCCTTCAAGCTAGTTTTTTTTTACCAGTTGTGTAGCTGTGGCCCTTGAAAGACAGAGGTGGCTGGGTGTAAGATGCGATGTCTTCTTCACTGCCTCAAGCAGCACAATGTCTTGGGCTGGCATTTTGGTTCCCGAGGACTTGAGAGGGGAGGGTGTATTTCTTCCCCATACTGTTCCTATTCAAATGGCACCTCATTATGTCCAGCTCTGAAGACTCCATTTCACTCCAGCCTCTTGTGAAGCAGCAGATGATGGATGTCTCCTTTCACAAAAGGAAGGGATGATGGAGACAATTAGCTCAAACATTCAGTCCTATGCAGCAGCTCACCTGGGGCTCAAAGAAGGGAAAAAACCCCCCGAAAGAAAGACTTTTCTTGAACTGGAAGAAAGAACTCTGCCCAATACATTTCTCCTCTCTTGGAATCAGCATAAACAGATGATTATATTCAAAATGAATCCAGCAGTCTCATTCTCCAGTGTTTTTCATAGCTCATAGGACAGAGGAAATAAAATGTAAAGCCTTTCTCTCTCTCCCCTTCAAAATACGCAACAGTTCTTTGGTGCATTGCAAAGTTTTCTAGCTGAGGAGGTTTATTAAAAATGAGATTGTCAGGAATGGAGCCAGAACTTTGTTAAGGGGCTTCGATTTTTATAAGAGAAGCAGTTTGGCCATTTTACTCATTATAGTGTATTTTTAAAAGGCTGCTACTTATGCTTCCTTGTTAAACTTTTTTTTAAATAACAGGTTGCACCACACTGAAGAAGCACCCTGAGCTTAGAAGAGTTCCCAGTAAGTCCCCAAATTCCCATGGCCACTGGGATTCTGGGAGATGTAATCCCCTGCCTGCCTGTAGCCCTAGACAATTTATCACAAAAGGAACACAGCCCTTGATGGAGTTGCTGTCCCCAATCTCTCTGTTTGGGGGGGGGGGGGATGGCCCAAAGCATCTATGATTTTTGTTAGATGTGGGTTAAAATAAATAAATTACTCAAATTTCCAGAGGACCCAACAAACTGAAGTCTTTGTCCTTCTGCTGAATGCTTCAAAACTCTGTGGGGGGAAATGAGCTTTATCAGATACTATTCCCAGCCAGAGTTAGGTCCATTTATAGACTGGAGAGTCAACATTTATGTAAATCTCACAGATGCAATGAGTCTAGCTGGCATTACCCAGCGAATACAGGGCTGGCAGGTTTTGGTCCCTGCAGTGGCAAGATCAACACTTAACATCACCTTTGCCTAATCAAGGGAGCTGGATGTGAAAAGCTTCTTCCTCTGATTTGAAGTTCTAGGGACAAAACCTTGTGGCTCCCAATTATATGCTGTTTGATCCTGCATCTTGTTCTCTGAAGCCTGGATTTGATTTCTTGGTTCTCAGCTTCGTTATCGGTCCAGAATCTACGAGGACTGGCCTTGCCAGACAATAGCATAACTGAGCAGCTGTCCCTTCTGCTATGAATTGTCCTGTGCAAAGGGATGGAGATGAACAAGTTGTTCTCCAGGCTATCTCTGGACTGGCAGCTGCGTTTGCTCTATCTATGACAAACCCAGGCCTGTTGATGCAATTGTTTGCTCCAGAAGAATATCTAGTAAAGCCAAATCAATACAGTACTTCATAAAAATGGCCAATGGATGTAGGTTTTAACACGAAGGATCAATGAAGGGTGGTCTTCCTCTTCCTCCTCCTTGGGTGTCGAGGGAGATGCAATGTTCTTGCTCTGGTATTTCTAGCAGCTTCCACTGCTGCTAAATGTTGTTCTCGTAATAATTCTCTGATGTTCTCTCTCCACCTTCCTCTGACGTCTGCCTCGTGGTCTTTGTCATTTCTCCTCTTTCCACACATGATGCCTTGTAAGGTATGGCATTCCAAGACATTCTCTCCAGATGGGCAAACCACTTTATTGGTTTTCTCATGATGCAAGGAACATCATTAGAGGAGGAGGATATGGCTGAGGATCTCAACCTCCCCTACGTCACTTGGAGGACCCTGACTAGGCTGAGGGTCAGCATGCCTAAATGCAAAACCCAACAGGCTCAAGTGGCGGCTGCTGGCGGACAACAACACATTGTGTGTGAGTGTGGAAAGACAGAGTCCGGCTGATTTACTGGCCTGTCAATTACTGCCAGAAACAAGTATGACTGAGGACTTAATTTTGGCCAACGACAAAGCCAAGAAAGTGGCTTCATTTTGGCAGGCCAATATTTGGTTGATTTTATTTGATTGATTGGATTTGTATGCTGCCCACTTGGGCAGTGCAACTCGGGGTGGCTTACATACACCACAAAGCATCTAATATTACAGCATAATAAAATATAATAGAATACAATACAGAATATATAATAGAATACAATACAGTCACTATACATAATAAGACTTTAGAAAAACATTGGAAACATAATGTCCTCTGCCGGCCCCGAGGCCGGGCGTTGGTGGGAGCCTGGAGGTCAGAGCCCGAAGCTCAATGACCTCAACAGAGCCTAAAGCTCAGCATCCTCAACAGAGACTGGAGCTCAACGGAGCCCAAAGCTCAACGTGCTCAATTTAAAATGGAGCCCAGAGCTCAATATGCTGTTAGAGTCCAGTGGTCAGCAGTGGCTTCCTGTCCTCCCCCAGCCATGGGAGGGGTCTGGAGTCAGCTGTGTGGGTGGTCTCCCCCTGCCTGAGAAGACAGGAAAGAAGAAGAAGTCAGTCAAAGCTGTGGCTATCTCTACATTCCCTGACAGCTATATCTGCCACTTCTAAAGTCTTGAAGCAAACTCTGATGAAGTACAGACAATCATGTGGGAGTGTCACGCTGGAAGAATGGAGAGGAAATTTTGTTCAAGATCGCTAGCTGTAGTCTCTTTTTCCACTTGTGCTTTTGTTCTCCTGTTTTTTGTCCCCATAAGACAAATCGAAACCCCGCCACTGTGAACTATGCTTCCTCTCTCAGCTTTCCATTTTAAATGTAAATGAAGTGCATGCAGAGGAGAGAAGATCTTGTTCAAATGAAAGTATGTTCCTCTCATTTCAATAAAAATATGCCGCTTCCAGAAACTCTGGGGACAAGAATTGACACTGAGGAAACCTTCGTGAATTTCAAACCTTCTGTTGCAGAAAATTCTGGGGCATGAGAGGGGATGATGATTACATCCATGCAACCTGTTCTTTGGGTCTGCTTCTGGCCTTACACCAGTTGGTGGTCTTGACTGTGTCCCTCCTAAATCTTGAGCCTTCAGTTCCCAAGACACTGAAAATAGCAATTACATATATACCACCCCATAGTGCTTAGTTAATTAGCATTTTACTAACCTCAGAAGGATGGAAGGCTAAGCCAACCTTGTATCCTGGTCAGGATTGAACTCACAATGTTCTGGATATAGTGCAGCAGTTTAACCACTGTGCCAGCAGGGCTCTCAAAATGTGATCCAGTTACACACCAAAGGATTTCTATAGCAGGTCTGCCTGATCTACTTGGTGGATCTATTGCAAGGTACCCAAACTTTTCAGGCTGTGGGCCGGTCATGTGGTTCAGTGGGCCAGTCATGTGGTTCCTCCCACAAGAAGCAGAAGTAAAACTCAACTTGCAATCTGTCTTGCAACAGACCGAGATAGAATTCAGGCTGCCATTTTCTCTGCTTAAACCAGGGGTGCCCAAACTATGGCCCATGGACCAGATCCAGTCCCCAACACCAATTTATCTGGCCCACACTGTGATAAAGTGAGGTCTCAAGTCCTTCACATATCCAAAATGGAGTTTATTAGGTTTTAGTCTATAGTAGAAATGTGGCTTCTTGTGCTAGTAAAAGGCCACTTGTTTGTTTTCACTCCCTGGGACCCGGATGGAAACAGATAGACTGGGAGGCGCCAGGCCTCACCAATAGGGCCAGAGTTGTTTACACCAATTCTGGGATCTGATTGGATGTATGCTAATTACCCAGGTTCACCTCATACCTGGCAAGGGTCCAGCAAAGTGCCAGAAAGGAGTTCGAAAATGGTGGTCGACAAGGCAACATACGGTACGTAACTTGGGGGTCCTCCTGGACTCGCAACTACTGCTCAAAGAGCAGGTGGCAGTCGTGGCCAGGAGGGCCTTTGCACAACTTCATGTGATTCGCCAATTACGGCCGTTCCTAGACCGGGACTCCTTGCTCATGGTCACACATGCCTTGGTCACCTCCAGACTAGATTATTGTAATGCACTCTACATGGGGCTGCCCTTGGTGACCATTCGGAGGCTTCAGCTGGTCCAGAATGCAGCTGCACGAGTAGTGTTGGGATGCGGGCATTATGCCTGTGCCTCACTGCTGCTGCACTGGCTTCCAGTTTGCCTCCGGGTGCAATTCAAGGTGCTGGTTATTACCTTTAAAGCCCTTTATGGTAGCGGTCCAGGTTACTTGAGAGACCGCATCGTCCCAAGGACATCTACCCGGCCCACCAGAATGGACCGGAGAGGCTCTCTGGTTGTGCCATCAGAAGGAGGGCCTTCTCGGTGTCTGCTCCAGCCCTGTGGAACCTCCTCCAGATAGAGCTACGCCTGCAGACGGAGTTGCTGTCCTTTAGGAAAGGAGTGAAAACCTGGCTGGCAGGTCTGGTCTGGGGAGTTGATGGTTCAATTTCCCCAGCCAGTTGGATGGTTTGACCCCCAGTACATCCAAGTTATAACACCTAGCTTTTAATTAAGTTTTTAAGCTTTTTAAAGTTTTTAATTTTTGAAGTGTTTTTAAAATTGTTGGAAATCGCCCTGGGTCCCTTCGGGGAGGACGGCGATAAACAAATACAAATAACTAAATAAATAAATAAATAAACATCAATATGAGGGAGGAAGGCCATCCAACCAGGTAACTTAGAACAGATAGATAGATTCTTTTTATTTAGGGGAGGACATGTCTGAAAGCATCCTTTCTCTAAAGCAAAATTTTTGAATAGGTTATTTTTCTATGCTGAGATCTGTAACCTGATTCATCAAGAACCATTCTATAACTTAAATAAAACATATTTTCTTCAATCAATGCGTGTTCATTGGAAATGGGATGCCTGGGTAAAAGATAGTAAGTCCACTGGCCTCTTTTTGAGTGCTACCTTACCTCACATAAAAAGTAACTTGGCGGGCTCTGTATACAGAGAAGCCCCAAGGTTTTGATCAGCCGGGCATGGCTGAGAATGAATGGTAAACATACATTCCTTGCCGTGAGCTTTGGGTGAGTTTTAGAGAGGATCTTTGGAATAATCCACCTTGGATTGAACACCTGAGAGGTCCCAGAGCAAGTGAGGAAGTGGATGCAGTGGATGCAATTGATGCAGTGGATGCAATTGATGCAGTGGAAGTCCTATCCAGGTGCCTGGAGGCTGTCAGGGTCTGGATGGGGGACAACGGGCTACAACTGAATCCCGGCAAGACTGAGTGGCTATGGGTAAGGGGTCCTGCGCTATCTCGGGAGTTACCATCTTTGGTTCTGGATGGGGCAGTTTTGCCCCAAACAGACCTGGTGCGTAATCTGGGGGTCCTCTTGGACTCACGACTACTGCTCGAGGAGCAGGTGGCAGCCGTGGCCAGGAGGGCTTTTGCACAACTTCGTGTAATACGCCAGCTACGCCCACTCCTAGACCGGGATTCCTTGCTCATGATCACACATGCTTTGGTCACCTCCAGACTTGATTACTGTAATGCGCTCTACATGGGGCTGCCCTTGGTGACCATTCGGAGGCTGCAGCTGGTCCAGAATGCGGCTGCTCGGGTAGTGATGGGGTGCGGGCGTTATGCTCGTGCCTCACCACTGCTTCGGGAGCTGCACTGGTTGCCAGTATGTCTCCGGGTGCAATTCAAGGTGCTGGTTATTACCTTTAAAGCCCTACATGGTAGTGGGCCAGGATACTTAAGAGACCGCATCGTCCCAAGGACATCTGTCCGTCCCACCAGGGCGGATCGGAGAGGCTCTCTTATCATTCCATCGGCTAGAGAGGCGCATCTCTCTAGCACCAGGAGGAGGGCCTTCTCCGTGGCCGCCCCGGCCCTTTGGAACCTCCTGCCAACTGAGTTACGTCTACAGACAGAGCTCCTGCCCTTTCGGAAGGGCCTAAAAACCTGGCTGGCAGGGCAGGTGTGGGGCTCCAGGAATTTGGGGTCCCATGTTGGGTGGCTGATATGATGGGACAGCCACCCCTCCCTCACTCTTTTAAACTTTTAAAATCTTTTTAAACCTTTTAACCTTTTTAAATCTTTTAGATTTTTGTAAATTCATGGTTTAATTCTTTTTTAATTGACTTTTAAGTAATTTATGAACCTTAAGGTTTTAATTTATGAATTTCTGTAAGCCGCCTAGAGTCAGGTTTGCCTGATTAGGGCGGGATAATAAATCCAAATAAATAAATAATAAATAAAAATAAATCATACACACCACCCTTATTGTTCCTGGAAGTGGAAGAAAAATACACCATATAGGCATGTTTTACTTCCCCTTCCAGGGGTGACGAGGGCGGTGTGGGCTGGATGAATTGACGCTGGGGGCCAGATCTGCCTCCTGGACCATTGTTTGGGAACCCCTGATCTATTGAGTTATCCATAATAACTGTCATGGATCTCATAGCACGGAAAGGCAAATGTCAGGAAGTCCTTTCATTTTCTTGGCATTTTGGGTTCCATATAAATTATTCTGCCAAACCTCTTCTCCCCACAGCGATTCACCACAGGGAAGGATATTCTGCTGCTGAGTTGCTTTTTCATCCGACTTGCTAAAGGTATAATCTTACAGGGCCTGCTACAAATTCCAGGGAAGTTAGGAATTGTCTATGGATTCCATCTTGTTTGTGTCAGGGTTTTGCTCATAGAGGTTGTAAAAACAAGCGTTGGATGCAACTGAGTGGTCTTAAAAGCAGGAGTTTATGAAGTATGTTGTTGTAAGCCACCTTTACTATATAAGCATTCTGTTTTTATGTCTGCTGTCTAGAGAAAATCAGCAGAGAAGATGGTAAATTTGAATGTAACTAGAGGTCTCATCTAGAGCAGCCCCATCACTTACCATCTTGGTAAAGTGAGTACAGTCAAACCTTGCATAAAGAGTGCCTCACTTAAAGACTAACTCGCTTAAAGAGCAGAATTTTCTCTGAATGTTCGCTTCGCTTAACGAATTATACCAACCAAAAACTTGCTTAACAAATAAATCGGGGTTTGCAATCCCCCCCCCTTCCCGAAGTCACAACTGGTCACTTACAATGGTGTTTCACTTAAAGAGCAATCTTGTGGAACACATTATGCTCTTAACTGTATATATATAATTTTAATTAATTCATTAGGCATGCTACTGGATTTAGCCTGGAGTGTTCAGAGTTGTTACTTCTATACTGAAAAGTCACAACTAGATAACCTGTAGCAGGCTGTGTCAGAAGCATATAATAAATCACAATGGTGAGCGTGGTTGAGCAAGGCAGGGTGAGTTCTTAGTGATTGTTATGAAAACTCTGCCTCATACCACTGGTATAGGTTCTGTTGGATATTTAAAAGTCTAAGCGGCGGGAAAATCGCTGCTTCCTATTGGTCAGTGGGCTGGGTCAAGCAGGGTATTTAAACCCTTGCTGACCCAGCCGTTGTAGTTGTTGTTTCCAGCGGTCACAATAAACATACATGTTGTTGGTTCACCATAAATGGCGTCCGTGTCCTCACTCCCGCGCAATGATCTCCGGATCTAACACTGGCGACGAGGATGGGATACTGAGGAACGGACAGAACCAACACACGCCAGAGCCACCACTCTCGAAGCCACCTCGCCATGGCTACTTACGTCCCTCCGGCACCCTTCCAGCCGAAGGACGAGAGATGGAAGAGCTATATGGACCGGTTTGAATTCTCCCTCATGGCTGCAGAGCTGGGAGAGATCGCACCGGAGCGGAAGAAAGCGTTCTTCCTGACCCATTGCGGGCCCAAAGTTTACGAAGTGGCCCAGTCCCTGGTGGACCCCACGTCAATTCTGGACGTCTCGTGGGAAGCGCTACAGCGGGCCCTCAAGAATCACTACGCGCCGGAGCCCTCGAGATTCGTGTTCAGACTTCAGTTCCGGGACCGATTCCAGATGTCGGGGGAAACCATCGGCGAGTACGTGGCCGCCCTAAGGACAGCAGCCGTTCCGGCGGTCTTCGGGGCATTTCTCGAGGACTCCCTAACCGAGCAGCTCATCAGGGGAGTCCGCGACAACAAACTTCGAAAGAGACTACTGGCCCGGAGAGACCTGACCCTGGCCGCGGCCATCGAGGAAGCCAGAGCCTTCGAACTCTCGGCGACAACAACATCCTCCTTCAACCGGCCCCCGTCGGCGCCCCGCCAAGCCTCCACTCACCATCAAGAGGTCGTTCCCGATGAGGACGAAGATGAAGAAGCGGAGGTGTGTGCGACCGACGGGGGAAACTCGGGCAGGAGCGGTCAGCGCTGCGCTAGCTGCGGAGGGCCACACCAGCGGGCACATTGCCGCTTCAGGGACGCCATCTGCCGTTTTTGCGAAAAGAGGGGACACATTGAAAAGGTCTGCCGGGCCAGGCAAGCAGAGAGCCAAGCCGACCGGCACATTCAAAAGTTCCCGCCGGGCAAGATGGCCGCCAACCAGAGGGCGAATCAGAGGCGCCAAGGACGACACAGCGGCAAATTCGAAGATGCCGAGACGCACACGCTAACGATAAGCCACACCGCCACACAAAAAGGGGGAAAGTACCACACCACAGTCATGATCGACGGGGCTGAGTGTCCCATGGAGGTCGACTCTGGGGCCGCCATATCCATCATCCCGTGGCGGTGGATGAAGAAGGCATTCCCGTCCCTGAAGGTAGCGGACCTCCAGACTCAGCGGATCCGGATCAAGGACTGCCAGGGCAGATTCCTCTCCGTCGCAGGGCAGAAGTGGGTCCAAGTTAAGTACGGACCAAAAGAGGAACGCCTCCCACTGACCATCGTCCACGGCAACATTCCAACGCTGCTAGGCACGAACTGGTTCCCCGCCCTGGGACTGTCCATCGCCGGCATCCACAACACCGCGACTGACCAGCCCGGAGACGCCTCGCTGAGAAACGACCTGATGACCGAATTCCAAGACGTTTTCGGGGAAGGCTTAGGCAGGTATGTGGGGTCCCCTATTTCTTTTGCACTCAACCCAAGCGTCGCCCCCATTAGACTCAAGGCTCGGAGGGTTCCGCTGGCACTTAAGCCCAGGGTCGAGAAGGAACTCGACAAACTGGTGGCCCAAGGAATCCTCATCCCCGTGGACCATGCTAGGTGGGAGACCCCCATAGTGACCCCCATCAAGCCGGACGGGTCAGTGCGCATCTGTGCAGACTACAAATGCACAATCAACAAGGCTCTAGAGCCGAGCGCGTACCCGGTTCCCGTTATAGACCACTTACTCCATTCGCTGGGTCCTGGCAAGATCTTTGCCAAGTTAGACCTGGCCCAAGCCTACCAACAGCTCCCGGTGGACGACGCCACGGCCGAAGCCCAAACCATTGTCACACACCGGGGGGCATTCAAGTGCACGAGGCTGCAGTTTGGGGTCAGCATAGCTCCGGGACTGTTTCAGAGCACGATGGAACGGCTCCTCCAAGGACTCTCGGGGGTGGTCCCATATTTTGACGACGTACTGATAATTGCAGGCGATTCCGGACAGCTAAAGGACAGGGTCGCCGCTGTCCTGGCTAAATTCAGAGCCGCTGGGCTCAAGGTAAAAAAGGACAAGTGCCTGCTGGGGGTCCCCTCCGTGGATTTCTTGGGATTCCGCATTGACGCCAAGGGCATCCACCCGACAAAGGGGAAGGTAGAGGCAATCCAGAACGCCCCGGCCCCAAAAAACAAGCAGGAGCTGCAGGCATTCTTGGGTCTCCTGAATTTCTACGCGGCCTTCCTGAAAGGGAAGGCCACGGCGGCTGAACCCCTACACAGACTGTTAGCGGCAAGGGCAGAGTGGGTGTGGGGTCCCGAACAAAAGTCGGCCTTCGCCACTGTAAAGAATCTCCTCTCCCAGGACAGTTTCCTGATACAGTACAACGCGACCCTGCCACTGGTTCTCGCCTGCGACGCGTCTCCCTACGGCGTCGGCGCGGTCCTGGCCCACCGTCTACCCAACGGCCTCGAGGCGCCCATCGCCTATTATTCCAGGACCATGTCGCCGACAGAGAGGAACTACGGCCAGATTGATAAGGAGGCGCTGGCGGCAGTGGCAGGGGTAAGGAAATTTCATGATTACTTATATGGCCGGGACTTTGAACTCGTGACTGATCATAAACCCTTGTTGGGACTTCTGGCTGGTGACCGGCCTACACCCTCTGCCTTGTCTCCCCGGATGCAACGTTGGGCCCTTTTCCTGTCGGGGTACTCATACACCTTGGTCTACTGCCCCGGGAAACACATGGGCAACGCTGACGCCTTAAGCAGATGCCCCCTTCCAACCCAGGAAGGCGCGGAAACGGGGGAGGCTTCGGTTCTTGCCCTAGACGTCCTGGATTCTTCTCCCACTACATCGGCCGAGGTTGCCAGGGAAACGGCGAGAGACGCCGACCTACGGACTGTGTCCAGCTGGGTTCGCCGGGGTTGGCCGGACAAGGGGGAAGGGGAATTCAAGGTATTTTACGACAAAAGGAACGAAATGTGTTACGTGGGGGGCTGTTTGCTGTGGGGGGACCGGGTAGTGATTCCCAGGAAACTCCGTCCCAAGGTCTTAGACACTCTGCACACCAGCCACCCGGGAATAGTAAAAATGAAAGGATTGGCCCGAAGTTACGTGTGGTGGCCCGGCATTGACAAAGACATAGAGTCATGGGTGGCCAAATGTACACCTTGCCAATCATCACGGCCCAATCCCCCGGCAGCCCCGATCAGGGAATGGGAACAACCCGCGGGCCCATGGCAGAGGATTCACATTGACCTCGCCGGCCCATTCCATGGCCAAACGTTCCTGATTGTCGTGGATGCATACTCAAAATGGTTGGAAGTCCGACTCTTGAGTAGCACCACAGCTAGGACAATAATCAGGCAACTCAGACAAATCTTTGCCACGCACGGCATCCCCGACACACTCGTCTCCGATAACGGGCCTCAGTTCACGGCCACGGAGTTCGAGCAGTACCTGGCATCCCTGGGAACTAGACACGCTCTCACATCCCCGTTCAGGGCACAAGGGAACGGGCAGGCAGAGAGGTTCGTACGAAGCGCAAAGGAAGCCCTGGGAAGGCTAGGTCCGGGGGACTGGCAGGAACGCGTGGACACGTTCTTGTTGGCCCAACACAACCTTCCCTGCGCTGCCACTGGAAGGGCCCCCGCGGAGTTACTCATGGGTAGGAGACTCCGCTGTCATCTCGATCGGCTACATCCCAGGTACTCCCCAGACAAATTCAAGGGAGATCCACCACAGGGCAGGACACTAGCCATTGACTCGCCAATCTTTGCCAGGAACTATGCGCCCGGCCCACCGTGGGAAGAGGGAACCGTCAGCGAGATGCTGGGTCCCTACACCTACATGGTTCGCCTCGCTGATGGTCGGACATGGAAACGCCATGTCGACCAACTCAGGAGGCGAACAAGCCCCGACACGGATAGCAACCTTCCCCAGGGAGTGCAGACCGGCGCTGAGCCAGACATGCACCCGATGGACGAACCGGTCACCGACCCGGTTCGGCCAGAGGACACCCCCAGTTACGCAGCACCACCACCAGTCAACTTACCGTGTGGAGCGGGCTCACCCCCGGTCACCACGGAGCCCGACGGTCGTATCCCGGAACCGCCAGCGGCCCAGCCGGGGCAGAGCGAGAGCGACAGGTCCGCTCTGCTCGATGCCCCAGCGCCGATTGAACTGCGCAGGTCCGATCGCGTACGGACACGCCCCCGTCACCTGAACGATTACATATGTAAATAGCGGACTAAGGCATTCTGGGGGGAAGGGGTGTTGGATATTTAAAAGTCTAAGCGGCGGGAAAATCGCTGCTTCCTATTGGTCAGTGGGCTGGGTCAAGCAGGGTATTTAAACCCTTGCTGACCCAGCCGTTGTAGTTGTTGTTTCCAGCGGTCACAATAAACATACGTGTTGTTGGTTCACCATAAATGGCGTCCGTGTCCTCACTCCCGCGCAACGATCTCCGGATCTAACAGGTTCTGTCAGGTAAAAGTCACAGGTTGAGAACATACTGGAACACCACCACCACCACCTCCTCCTCCTCTCTCCCCCCTCTTCCCCTTCCTCCTGTACAACATTATTTCTGGTGGCTCTAATAAGATTTCTGAAGTACTGTATGTGTTTTCCCATAGCTAACCCCCAGTGAATTTCCATGCCTAAGCCGGAGTGCATGGAACACTGTTACCTATTTATTTACTTGCAATTGCTTGCTTTTGAACTGCTTGGTTGGCAGGAGCTGGGGCAGACAATGGGAGCTTGCTGTGCCATCCCATGCAGCAGGCGGGTCTTGAACTGCTGAACTACCAACTGTTTAGTTTTTCAGAGTCTTAACCACTGAGCCCCCGTGGTTAAAGGAGCACAGCTAGTAGAAAGAGTATTGCTCCTCTCAGATATCTAGCAATGGGAGAGAAGTTACCAGCACTCTCTCTCTCTCTCCAACTGACTGTGTGCACATGTTGAGATGCTGGCTAGGATCCAGTCACCAGACTGGAGCTCGAAAAAGCAGCATTGTTTATGTGGAAACACTGACAGTATTTCTTCTTCTTTATCAGGAGGCAGAAGTTTGGGAGTGGGGGGGGGGGGCGCGACAACGACAATATCTTGTGACAGGCTGTCAGCAATCAGAAACAAACAAGGAAAGGACAATTATATTGTCTGCATCCAAGCGTGATGCATTAGCATACTGGCATTTAAACGCTAGCTTTATCTGTGCTTCAATTGTTAATTAAAAGTAATTTTGTTTGGGATTCCTGATTTCTTTTTGTCTTGTCTTGTCTTCTTTTCTTTTTTGCCTGCTATTTCCTTGTTATTTATGGCCCTGAATTTCTATATTGCCCTTTCCTCTGACACCCATGGCTTTCAGATCCATGAAGGGTCTCATTTGTGGGGAGGGAGGGGCAAGCCAAAGGAATGGGAAAGCTCAACACACATGTAGTGCCCTTGTCTCCTGTAAGCACTTGTGGGATTTTGCAGTTCCGTGACAAGCAGATAACAGTTGGCAAAAGGATTGCAGGAGAAAAGTGAGATTGCAAAACAAAACACCCCCCTCCCCCAATACCCCAACTGTCTATACAATTAAGGCCTATCCGGGGATGCAGGAGCTTAATCGCAGCCAAATGCATGGTCCTGATAACAATGAACTCTGATATCACGCAATTGGGACAGAATTTATTCAGAATTGGAAACAATACAGTGGTGCTCTCTCACGCATGCATACCCTCCCTTTCCTTCAGAGGACATCATCAGAGACACTGACGTGGACTATTGAAATGAGAAGGAACAGTAGCAGTCTGTTTGGTTTTGCTCAAACATCACCTGTAGAGCAATGTGGCCAATTCTGGATGCCACCATTTAAAAAGGAGTTGGGATTCCAGAAGCACATCTGGAGGGAGGCAACAAAGGCAGGAGCGTGTGGCTGAAGGTCAAGACTCAAGGGGAACGGCTGATGGACTTAGGTCTGATTAGACTGGAGAAAGGTTTATTAGGAGGTGACTGCATAGCTGTCTTCAAGTACACAAAGTTTTGTCACCTAAGAGATGGAGCAAATTCATTTGCTGCCTCTCCAGAGGGTGGAAATCAAATCAACAGGTTCAAATTGCAAGGAAGCAGACTCTTCTGCCAATGATGCCAGCCAGTTGACAGTGGAACAAACTGCCTCAGAAGGTGGTGGAGAGTGATGTAATGTAGTAGTGAGTCTCAAGTAGCTGAGGAACTGTCTTTCCCCAGAACATAAAGTGGTCTTGTTCTGCATTGCCCCAGAAGGTGGACTGGAAAAAATTCTACAAACTTCAGGAGACAGATTGTGGCTAAATTTGAGGAAACAACTTGGTAGCAGTACTGATGGGCTTCTCAGCCTTGCACCTCTAGGTCAGTGATGACTAACCTTGGCACTCCAGCTGTTCTGGAACTTCAATTCCCAGGAGTGCTGACTTAGACTTCTGGGAACTGAAGTTCCAGAACAGCTGAAGTGCCAAGGTTAGCCATCACTGCTCTAGGTGTTCTTGGACTTCATTTACCAGAAGCCCAAGTCAGCACATCTGCTGATCAGGGCTTCTGGGAATTGAAATCCAAGAACATCTGGGGGGCATAGGTTGAGAAACCCTGCGTTACTGTAATGAACTCTACATGGAGCTTCATTTTGAAGCAGGTTCAAAATGTGTCCATCTGGTTGGTGTCAGGGATTCAAAGCTTTGATAAGATCTTCCTTCCATTGTCTTGGTTGCACTGGTTACCCGTAGGCCTCTGGACCCGAATCAAGGTTTTGATTTTAATCCATGGAGCCATGAGAAGTTTGGGGACTTCATTACTTAGCAGACCCTCTCTCTCCAATACTACCAGATCCTCCCACACTAGTGGACTTTGGCTACCACCCTGACAAAGGCCAGGAAGACTTCCAGTAGGAATAGGGCCTTCTCGGTGGTGGCTCCATCACTGTGGAAATTTCTTCCACTGCAAGGTCCACCAAACTCTGCTCTTTTCTGTATCTCAGGAATTGGCTAAGGTAAAATTCTTGCCCCCAGGTTGATTTCGTCTCTACCATTGCTGCTAGATTAGAAATTATATTAGGGGTTAGGGAGATAGATAGACGTGACAGCTGTCCAGCTGGTCAAGAGACTGACCAAGGCTCTCTGGGTGGCTTTTCTGTCACTGGATAGTCATTTGTCAATTGATATTGGAATGGCATCAAACATTGAAGATTCTCACTGCTCTAAATGGCTTCTAAGACACCTCCCAGGACTATAATTCTACAGCATGAATGATTCCAGCAAGGCTGGCCTTAGGTACAGATGAGAAGAATGTCTTCTTCTCTTCAAAGAAACCATACATTGGAGGACCAAATTCCTTGATGAGAAAATCTTAAGCCCAAGGAGACCTTTTTGGTGGCAGCATGAAATTAGTGTCTTTCACCTCAACTCCTTCCATTTGAGATCTTTGCAATATGGACAAAGTATTTCTGTGCAAAACTAATGTTCTTTTCCTTTGTGGAGTGATGCATGTGCAAGCACACAGGAAAAAACCACACTCACAGAGAGAGAGAGACAGGGAG
Source organism: Furcifer pardalis (assembly GCA_030440675.1). Classification (NCBI taxonomy): domain Eukaryota; kingdom Metazoa; phylum Chordata; class Lepidosauria; order Squamata; family Chamaeleonidae; genus Furcifer; species Furcifer pardalis. The sequence continues at coordinate 292,065,076 of CP126890.1, forward strand.
TATCTTTATTCAAACCATGTCTGGCGTCTTTTAGAACCATTGGGTGAAAGTAAGTTTTTGTTCACCTTCCAGCTGGAAGTAATTGGCAGGAAGCTGCTAGACATGAAAGTGTAAGTAGCTTTTTATGTTTGGAGTTGCAATTAATCTTCAGAAACAGAGATCATAAAGGCCCACTGGGTGTGAGAGAACAAGTGTGTGAATGGTGAGTGCCACTAGTTTTGATTTTTACATGTCCATGTAACAATGCAGGAAAGAAGGGGTGAGTTTTTAGCATGCAGTTGGGCTCAGACCATGCAACTGAGAGGGGGAAAGTGCAATTGGAAATAGAAGAGACCAGTGCAGAAGAAACAGGATGGCTTTCATAGTGAAGCACAGAATAATGCAGTTGGAAGGGGACTCTGAGGCCATCGTGCGCAACCCTGTGTTCAAGGAAGGAATCCAAATCAAAGCACATTGGGGCCCCAATTTTCTCTTGAACGCCTCCAGAGTTTGAGCACTCACCATCTCTGAAGGCTGTCAATGGAACATTGTCCTACTCCTCTAACAATTCAAACGTTTTCCCTGGTATTCTGCCTATATCAGGCTTCCTAAAGTCTCAGTCTCTTATTACATGTCCTGCATTCAAAGATGGTCGAGAATAGATCAAGATATATTGTATATGCCCATGCGTCTTCCACCTACCAGTGATCATGAAGGCATCAGAGCTTGACATCTGTTGATGCTCATTTTTATGAAAGATGGTCTGGTGGTTAACCACTACCACTGCCACTACCATCAAATTAATTCCCAAAGTGGTAGCTGTATTCATCATTGGCTGAATAATAATAATAATAATAATAATAATAATAATAATAATAATAATAATAATAATAATAATAATAATAATAATAATAATAATAATAATAATAATAATAATAATAATAATAATAATAATAATAATAATAATAATAATAATAATAATAAAGAGTTGTGTGGTGTATTTAAGACCATTGTTAATATGTTCTACAAAGTCAAATCCAACTTATGGTGTCCCTAACAAGGTTTTCAGGTGGGTGGAAACTACAAGAAATGACTTAACTTTTGCCACTCTCCTCCTGCAAGTTTCCATAGTCAAGCAGTGGTTGCAACCTGAATCATCTCAGTCTTAGTCCACAGGGACGGGAGATGGTCCCCAAGTGGATTAAATGGTCCCACTTGAATCCATCTTGATGGAGGTCAGCCGCTTCATCCATCCTGGCCTGGAGCTGAGGAGGACTTTGTGTGCCAAAAGGGCTCAAGACCAGAAAGTGGCTTATAGAACTGGATCAGTGAAATGGGTGTCACACTGCGATGCAGAAGGCCACTGCATTACACTGTTTCCAGGGCAATCTTCATGGCTGATCGCCATGATAGTAGCCAATATTTGGAATCTGATATGGCAAGCAGCAGAAGAAACACCACCTTTCTTAAAG